>MKYO02001894.1:75911-174781 GCA_002013955.2 Citrus medica
CACGGTTTGACCGGATGAACAGTAACACGGTTTGACCCGGATGAACAGTAACGCGGTTTGACCCGGATGAACAGTAACGCGGTTTGGTTGAAAATAATCCTATGAGATGCATGTACCGTACGCGAGATTTTTCATCCACTGATATGCTGCCACGTCACCATCAACAGTACATAAGAATTTTAGCCCAACAGGATCGTGACACCTCATCAGTCAATGCCACATCATCGGTCAATGCCACGTCATCAATCCGTCTATGTGAACAGTACTGTGAACAGTAACATATACAGTATTGTACACGTGAATAGTACCGTACATGTGAATAGTGCCATTTTTCCTTTTATACTCCTCCTAAGGTTTTCGACCGTCCTGAGTTCAAAAGTGATGTCGGTTTTGCCGTCTGATCTCTCCTTTATTATAAAATGACTATAATGCCCCTAAAATACATAAAATACTTAATTAAAATAAAACACATGTAATTAAATCACAAGAAGGTTAAATACATAAAAGTAAGGGTTGTTAGTAAGACTTGAAATGTAAAATGACGGTTTTCTCCTTTATAAATATGCATTTTCTAACACTCAACAGTGTCCTTCAAAATGAGCTACACGTCTGCAAAAAAATAAAATAGAGGTTAGAGGTGAAGCCGGGGTACCCGGCGTTCACACTCCGACGCTCAAGTTAGCAAACCCAAGCTTTTATGGCAAAGAGAGTTGGCTAGCCCTCTATAAATTAGGGTTTAAGGTTGAAGAAAACCTATTTTTTGGAGTGTGAGTGTTAATGGTGAGTGAGAACATGATAGAGAATGAAACATATGCGCCTTTATATATGGAGTACCTCAGCTGCCACGTGGCATACCCTTTTTGGATAGCGTCCTTTTACCTCTTTATAATTTTTTCGGCCGTTATCTGCATGTTCGTGGCGTATCTCATCTTTTGGAAACGTGGCGCGCATTGGATAGTGGTCCAGGGTACCTCTGCAGTAGCTGTCGGGTAGGCGGCTGGGGACCACTGTCCTTAGGACAGTGTCCTTCACTTTTGGCAGAGGTGGCAGGTAGTTGTCCCTCATTTTAGCACGTCATTTTTTATTCTTAATTCTGACAAAATCGAATAATATCTGTTAAGAGGCGGAGACGTTTCTCATAGCGGATATTTTCGGAGGATTCTCTTGCATTTGTTCTACCGGGTACCTCGAGTTACGTGGGGTACCTCTAATTGTGTGGGGTACCTCTAATTGTGCGGGGTACCTCTATTTATACGGGGTACCTCAAGTCGGGCACCTTAGATCGTGCTGGAATCATTTCATTGGTCGACACGTGGCGCTTTACTGCCTCTCCTATTTTTTCCTCAAACATGTGGTTTTGTGTATGAGTGAGACTGAATATGTAAACGTTTTGTAGTGTGCTGGGCGTGCTAGTTTAAGGTTGTGCGTGGCTGCTGCAGGCAGCGTGGAATAGAAGAGGAATTTGGGGTTTAGAGATTTTGTTTTGAATATTTTGATTTTGTCGCTTTGTCCTCTCTCTATCTCTCTCTTATATATATATATAACCCGATCGGGTTTCAATTTCAGCTCGGATTGAGGTTGTGTCGTGTGACTCTGTGTGAGTGAGACTGAGTGTGTCTGTGCTCTATAGTGTTTTGGGCTTGCCGGCTTAAGGTTTTTCATGGCTGCTGCAAGGCAGCGTGGAGTAGAAGAGGAATTTGGGATTTAGAGATTTTGTTTTGAATCTTCTGATTTTTCCGTTCTATCATTTTGCATGCATACATACATACATACATACATACATACATACATACATATATATTCTAATTTGGGATTTTAAAGTGCAGTAAAGTCTGGGAAAATTTTAAAACCCCGTGATTTTTGAAGTGTTAATTTCATAATTTTTTAAAACCGTACGATTTTAAAGTTTTTTCAGACTTTTCTATAAGACCGGTACTTTAAAATTTCAAACCAGAAAACTATTATCTATACATATAATTTTTTAACTTTTTTTCTACTAACTCGATCGAGTTTTGATTTCAAAACTGAACAAGTTCTAAATTTGAACTCGTTCAAATTTTAAAGTTCAACCCAAAATAAATCTCTGGTTCGGTTTGGTTCGGCTCAAGTTTACTCGATCCGAAACCCACCTCTAATTTTAAAGCTCCCCCCTCACGTGCACCTTTTTATATTTTTGTTCAATAAACTTTCTTCGCACCGTTGGTTCACTAAAAAGTTTTACAATCTAAAGCTAGGGACTTTTTAGTTTCTTCCAAGATCCCGAATAAGTAAAATTAAAAAAAAACACTAGTCATACGACACAAGGAGTCGTAGAAATTTAGTTCACCAAAATTATGTTATGTCAAACAATGAGAGAGAAATCCACAACATTATCACAAGATACAAAGAGTAGAAATACCAATAACTCAGTCCCACACAAAAGGAATCCTACCAGAGTTAAACCAGATGTTTCCACTGCCCCACTCGAGAAAAGAATGTTGAGTAGTAGTTGCCCTTTGCATATCTCTTCTTTCAAACCCAGAATTGATTCTCAACCCTTCGCACAGTGATATACAGATATTTTTTTTAAAAGTAGAATTCACATTCTAAATATAATTTGAACTCTACCTTGAATAAGGAAAATCCAACTAGAAATGGAAAATGCTTATTCCTCACATACGAAACCTCCCCAAAATAAGAAAACTACTAAAAGAAAATGATAGAGAGAGAGAGAGAGAGAAATATTGATTTCCTAACATATTTGAGTCATCAGAACGGATTTTCTTGTATTAGTCCAAGGAAATGCCCTAGTCTTCAATATAATAGTCCAAAAACTAATTTTGTGTGAACTCTAAAAACTACTTATTTTTTCCTCCTTCTAGCTGAGGCCTCTCGCAATCAAACGAAAATTTTAAATTTCGTCCTTGATGTTTTTTGCCATAGCTCAGGGCCAAAAGTGAATAGAACAAAAACCCATGTATTCTTCTCCAAAAATATTTCCCATGGGGAAGCCAATAATAATGGCAAATTACTTGGCTATACAATTACCAAAGACCTTGGAAATTACCTTTGTATGTCTCTTATTCACTCCAGAGAGTTTCTAATCGCGTTTATCATGAAATAATTAAAATAGTGGAAAGACACTTATTTGGTTCGGTAGCCTTTCATCTCTCTTTGGCTAGTCGAATTGCTGGTCGGATCACTCTTGCTCAATCAGTTCTGCAAGCTATCCCCATTTTATGCCATGCAAACGACGAATCTTCCATTAGAAGTTAGGACTAAAATAGTGGAAAGACACTTATTTGAACATAGCACTTTTAATGAAAATGGGGTGGTGTCTCATTGCTTTGCCAATAAGTCTTTGGTCTCAGGTTTTATGTTCAAAGTATGGGATCTCACTTTCTAACCTTCCTTCTGTTTTGTCAACTGGATATGGCTCTCATTTATGGAAGGCTATTGGGAAAGTTTGGACAGAGACTTTCATGGGAATTCGATGGTCTATTGGTAATGGAAGGTGGGCCCCTTTTGGTGGGATTGTTGGGTAATGCATGAACAACCTCTGTATTTTTATGTCGTTTCTGCAGTTCCTAAGGATATTTTAGATAAAGTTGTGGCAGAGTGCACGGATGGAAAAGGTAATTGGCGGTGTGAATCTTTTGGATACTATTTCCTCATAGCATAATTTTTAAAATTACTACTTCTCAATCGCCTAGGGAAGAGGGAGGGGATTATCTTAGTTTTTGGGCCGACTCTCAGTAGGGTAATTTCACTATTAAATCAGCCTACCATGTTATAACTAAGGGTCGCAACAATAGTCGTGATCCGGTTTGGAACTTAGCTTGGAAATGGAATGCCCCCCAATGTATTTGTACTTTTATTTGGTTTGCATGACAAACTAAAAACCAAAGTGGACTTAGCTAGAAGGCATATTCTGATCGATTACGAGTGTGATCGTTATGTAGCATGCTCGGAATCGGCATTGCATGTCCTTCGTGATTATATGACTGCCAAGAGGGTATAGAATCATTTTGTCCCGGTGATATATCGACAATGTTTTTACTCTTTAAATCTTAAGAATTGGATGCTAGAAAATCTGCACAATAGCTGGAGCCTTACTAATAACTTCGATTGGAGTAGAGTGTTTAGAATTACTATTTAGCGTTTGTGGTATTGGCGAAATCAGTTCCAGTTTAATCAATTCTCTATTGATAGTGTGAGCATGATTAAAGATATTACTATAAGGGTGGAAGAAATTCACCATATTAGTAATTCCCCTCTGAACAAAGAAGCCAACAAAATGAAAAGGTGGATAGGCTGGTCTCCACCGGTCTGGCCTTGTTCTAAATTTAACACTAATGGTGCTTGTAAAAGTACGAGTATTTCTAGTGCGGGTGGGCTCCATCGCGATCACAACGACAGTTGGATTAGAGGATTTGGAATGAACATTGGATGTTGCTTTGTTATTATCGTTGAGCTTTGGGGGTTGTATCAAGGGTTGATCATGGCTTGGAAGCATGGTGTTTGCTAGTTGAATGTCAAGATTGATAGCTTATGTGTAAAGCATCTAGTGGACAATCCCGTGGTAAAGGTAAATGAGTTTTACCCGCTACTTTCTTCCATTAAGGAGATTACCACTCGTGACTGGAACATCACCATTACTCATATCTACCGAAAAGCCAATTTTACTGCTGATTTCCTTGCCAGTTATTCTTCCTCTCCTCCTTCATATTTTTTAGAATCCCTTAGCTAGTGTTTCTCAAATAATTTTTCATGATATGTATGCAGTTGTTTATCCCTATTTAATTTTACCTTAACTCTTCTTTAAGAGCCCCTTTGTGCCAAAAAAAAATTACTTGATTTAACATCACACTATTCATATTCTTAAGGAAAAAAATAACTAAATAAAACATGACACTATTCTTTATTTATTTCGATAATTATTGACAATCACATATTTATTCCTTATTCAATAACTATTACTAATCCAAAACATATAGCAAAAGTTGTCCAACAAGCATTAAGAACATTAACTTATCTAGGCTGATGCGATGGTCGATATGATGGTATTGGCCACATCATCGCGTACTAGGAAGGCTCTGGCTAACACTTCATTAGAAATATGAGGTGTTGCATTAAACAGAATTGAGGGGATAGCCTGAGTGCCAGGTAATTGGCTGTTCAAACAAGCGAATAAAAGCACTTCTTCTTTTCCATCATTTATGCTGAAGAGAATCGATGCTCTAGGAATAACAATCACCATTCCAGGAGTCGTAACTTTGGAGTAAAACACATTATCATATATTGGAATTGGTTCAGCCATGATCATTGGCAATCAGACAAGATTATTGGCAATATTGTAGGCTATGTCTTTTACCCGTTAGAAGCATAACTTGTGCACTTAATTTTGGCACATTACGTGTTTGACCAAATTACTATAACAGATGTGTAACTCATGTAGTCTTTCTTTTTTTTATCATCAATCTTGTACTATAAATATGTACCTGCAAATAGTGAAAGACACACAAAAAATCATTTCTTTCATCAATTGTTCTTCTTCTAATTTATTTTACATCAGATGTTACGAAGTAGAAAAGCAGTGTTCCTCTAATTAGAACACCAAACTCGGTGGTGCGAAGATGTGTATGAGGCGAGTTTGCTCCCTCGAATCGATAGCAATTTCAATTCGACTTATTGAAACTCCTTGAGTATTATTAGAGATGGCAAAAAAACCTAACCCGAATTTTGGCCCGATTGACCCGACCCAATATTTTTAGGTTTTGACCTGAATTTAAAAATTAAAATAAAAGTCTAATAAAATTCAGGTCAAGGTTCGAGCCTTAGTCGACCCAACCCGACCCAATTACTTAATAATAAAAAATGTGTATTTTTATTTGAATTGTGTTTCTTTATTTGAATTAAACATAGTTTTTTTTATATATTTAGTTATTTATATGATTTTATGATTGAGATATTAATTAGAGTAATTTTTATATTTAATTTAATATATTAGGGGAGGTAAGTTTAAACTATTTAAATATTAAAAAATAAAAAATATATTTGGTCGGGACCGATTAAGATCAGGCCAAGCCCGACTCAATGATGAAAATTTAGATTTTTATCGGACTCGGACCCTTTATTTATGTTGTCGGGTCGAGCTTGGGCTCGCCCATTTGCCATACATAAGTATTAACTCCTGGAAATGAAAGAACATCGCCACTTAATATGGCAAGTCCAAAGGGATTTCTGATGGGTTTAAATCTTTAGACAAATTGAAGAAAAAAATCATCAGAAGTTCGTCTTGTACAAGTTTGCAAAATATCACATCAGTTGTAACTCAAATCAGAATTCAGGATACTTACTGGCTTTTCCACTGTGATATTTTTACTTGCTGAACGTTCTTTTTAACTTAAATTTATTAGTCAGGTATGATCCAAGCCCAAAATTCTCACGTAATTACTTTGACATTGGTTTTGGGCTTTTCGTCCACCCACCTCTTGTGGGCCTCATAAGAATGACAACAGGGCCTAATAACAGCCCACTAAATTCTTCATAAAATCCCCTTTATGTAATTGGAAATTACTTCAATAACTAAAGATAATTTATTTCTAGTTTTGAATGAAAATTTAATTAAAAAAAATTTTAAAAAAAACTTTTTTAAATATACCCCATTTCATAATTTATATTTATGTTTTAGATTTTAAATGAAATTTTTTTGAGAAATTCATAAGAATTATGTGTTTTGAGATAGAAATTATATACAACATGAAGAAAATAATTTAAAGTTTTAGGATTTTTTTATATCTTATAAATAAAAAACTTGAAAAAAATACTTTTCGTATGGCAAAATTTTATGGCAATATGGTTGATTTTAATTTCTGGATATGTATTTTACCAATTAATTTGGGGTATTTTAGAAAAATAACCCTCAAAAGGGGTGTAAAAGGATATTAGAGAGGTGCTAAAAGCTCCTCTCTCAAAGAAGACATGATGAATTTGGGGGCAAGAAAAAAAAAAAGCCACGATGAAACATTAATATATATATATATATATATATATATGATGCAGCTAGATAGCGAAAGCAGATGGAACGCCTTCTCAAGCTAACATAAGTGCTAAACTGGATTATGTTCTAAGGATGGCACAAGGCAAATACGATCCTAAAATCTTCTAATAATATCCTATATCATTGTGTATTAACTCTGAAAGTTTTAATGGCTTAATACTGATATTATCCATATATAAATCATATTTCATTAGATAATTTCTTTTTTTTTTAAATAACGTTTATAAAATATAGAAATTGGTTCACTTTCATGGAGATTTTAGAGAAAACTATTCCATAATGCCTTTAAGACATTGTTCTGAATTGTGATCTCATTACATATATCATTTTTGCTCCTGGAAATGCCAATTACTAATTTTCCAAGTAATTAATTAAAAATAAGTAAAAGCTGAGAAAGAAAATTTCAATAGGCAATAGTTATACTCATAGAATAATTGTTAATAATTGAACAAAAACATCAAGAAATATTTAACAACTTACGCACGTTACGCACACGCGCACACACACATATATATAAGAAAATTAATAACTCAGTTCATACTCATACACACGCGCACATATATGTATGTATAAGAAAATTAATGACTTAGTCCACAATATCAATCTCTACCAGCCAACTCCATGAACATGAGCTGCCATGGCTGACCTGTTACCTCCATTCCCATCTCCATTGTCATAAATCCTACTCAAATTAAAAGCTTCTACTCCCAAATTCTCGCCATAGCCCATGACTCTTGTGCCCTCTCCGTTACAGTTCGGGGCAACTTGTGTCCCAAGCGAGTAAAACCCCATATTAAAATTCTGAAAATCTGCCTTATTATCCGACGAAGAAAATGAATTATTAGCTTTGTTAATTTCAGCAGCAGCAGCATGGCTAGGGTTAGGATTTGCTGCTTGATCTTCTTGTCTAGCCATTGAATTCTTCTCCCCCTCAGTCTCTCTATACTTGTTGAGATAAATTTTCAAAGGGCCAACATAATTCTCAAACCCTAGGGTTGTCATTGCCCACAAAAGATCGTCTCCGTTGATAGTTTTTCTCTTCTCTCTTTGACACTTATCCGATGCTTCACCAGTTATGAAGCTTATGAACTCGGACACACATTCTTGCACAGTTTCTTTAGCCTCTTTCGATATTTTTGCATTCGCCGGAAGGGATTTTTTCATGATCCGGCTGACGTTAGCAATAGGCAGGAACCGGTCTTGCTCCTTATCCGAGATGTTTCCGGACGTTGGACTGCCAATAGGGCTTGTTTGGTTTCTTTTTCCGGTCATGGTGGAGGAGGAAGAGAATGAATGTGTTTTAAGGAGAAAAAGAAGTGGGAGAAAGTGTTTGTAAAAAAAAAAATTAAGTGCTTGTTGTAGGAATCTAATGTAGGTAGTTTGTACTTATAATTAGCCGAGGGCTGTGAGGGAAAAGAAGTTAGAAGCCAAAATATAAAAAAGTGGAAAGGCGGTTTGATGTGGACAGAAAAGGAAAGAAACAAGCACTTGTGGGATTCGAATTATTTCAAAGGATGGTTTGAGAAGAGTGGAATCTTTGAGGAAAAAGTAAAAAAAAACAAATTCAATAAACAAAGAACAAGAAGAAGAAATTGAATTATTGAAGTGATATGATCATCGTTATCTCTTGTTCCATTGAATTTAAGTGGGGACTAATTGAAGTAGAAGCATGAGTGTGCATGCCTGCTTGTTGATATTTCTTTGTCAAAAAAATACTTTTGGACCACCCACAATGATGAATTTTTTTCCACAATATGCAAAGGTTATCGTTTTAAACAGTTAACACAGTAGTAGGTTATATAAAAAGAAATTAGAGTAAAAGTATAATTGCACGACAACGATGAAGTTAAGGTTTAATTTCAATAATAAGAGTAGTTTTCTAAAGGTTTAGGCTCTAAATTCGAATTTCAATATATGCTTGGGTTAATTAAAAAAAAATAGTTTACATGGATGAATAGTTGGTTTAATTAATAAATTCTTTTAAGTGGTATAAAAAATTGAAGTTTTGAATCTCGATGAATCAACACACGCTACACAGAAGACAAATTAACTTGTGTGATATTATACACATTTATAATATCTACAATGGATCGCTTCTCTTTATTTTGGTGGGTTTCACCTATAATTGCAGCAATTTGATAAACTACATGGGGTTCAATTAATGGGTTACAATGGTTTCTAAGAATTCTTCGATACACCAAGAACTGGCTTCACATTCACTTTTCTATGCTTTTTTTTTGCTTTTCATTTAAGCTTAATTGGTTGGTCAATGAAATCAATCTCATTTCTAACCATGAATGATGAATCAGATCAATTACATGTTCCATCCTAGCTAGCTACCCAAACAGCGTAGGCCCCAAAGCCTACTAAATAATGGAGAGGAATAAATCCTGAATTAGATTGGGCATTTCATGGAAGGAAGCTAGCAATTTTTCCCGCACTCCTGTCTTAATGCAGAGATGTCAATAAATATTTTGATCTGATTTTGGTGTATGCATGGATAGCAGGTCAGGTTCTATGAAGGAAGAAAATATTTAATTTGCCGATGGACATGCATGGTATCTGTGTACGGCTAATTAAATTAAAAAGAAAGTTTTTTATCAAAAGTTGGGCACTAGCTAGCACATATGCTTTTAACTTTTCTTCCCTTCTTTGTTTGGCGTCTACTCCAGATTCTTATCTCCATCACATCAAAAAATTTTATGTACGAGACTCTTACGACACTTGTACAATATAAAAAACTCAATTTTAGCCTACAATTTTGATATAATATAACCTTTAAACTCGTAATTAATAGAAGTAGAAGACATTTGAGTTGACAACACAATTCATATTTATCCATTACTAATAATCCGTCTCAAGATAACTACTAAGCCTAGCCTAGAGGTTAGAATTATTTCTTTACAAGTGTTAGGGATTCCTTCAAAAGTATTGTCGGGATTTAATTTATATTTTATTCTTTATTTTTTGAGTGAATGTTGAAATTTTTCGAATATTAAAAAGAGTTAAAATTTAAGTAGTGCTATGAAGTCCGTCAAATAATAAAGAGGATTAAAATTTAGACTGTTATAAAAGATTTAATATAAAATAATTCTAATATTATGTGATTATAAATATTAATTATAATATCATATAATATGTCTTATTCTAAGCAATAATTTCTTATAATTAAAAAAAAAAAACTGTCTCAAGGTGCATGCTTGTTAATTTCGGGTTGGATTAGACAATTAGCTGCTTGCAATTAGAGGCCAAAAGAAGAAATTAAAAAATAATTGCTTCAAAAGTTACTTCTTGACTTCTGTATTAAGTATTGACAGCTAGTTGTGCATAATCAACACGCATCGGTTGGACCTGCTTCCTTTTAATTGCTGGCCAAATTGAGCATGGTTCATCATTATTCAAAATCTTTACATCTCAATCTCAGATTATATTGTACAATTATAGTCAAACCATAAAAAATTCAAAATAAAAAAAAATTAAGAAAAAGAACCTTAGGAACCAAATTGCGCCAGATGGCTTCTTTTCCAACGACCTTTACCTGTTCTTCTAAATCCTATTAAAATAATAATTTGGGCTGTCTCTATGTCTCCAACTTTCTGTCTGCTCAATATTAATTTACAAATGGGTATTTTTAATGGTTTTTTCCCCCTTCATTTACCAACACAACACATTTGAAAATTCAAGATAATAAAAAATATATCTCAGTCAAAGTTTGAGGCTCCATTATTTAATAAATTTTTCTTGTTAATAGTTCTTCAAGAAACATGCCCAAATTATTTAATAAAATATTTTGTTAGAAATTATGGATATAATAAACTGTCCGAATGTTGGTGAACAAAAGCATCCAAACAAATAATATTGATCACCTAAGCTAAAAAAGTAAGTAATCTCAGATGCCGAGGGGGATCACATATGTAGTAATTAATACAACATTGGTTTATCGCTTTATTGTTGCTTCCAGGTTTATTCTAAGGAAAATGAAACATATTACAAATAACTAATGGAAGTTTTTATTTTTATTTAGTAATTTTTTTTTTTTTTGCAGAATATGAATCTGAAAATTGCAGAAAGAAATTAATAAAGGTTTAAGATTTAAAGATTCATGCATGTGTGGCTTTGATAAAACGGTCATGTATATAATTCACTACCCGATTCTTGTATCAATATTGAGTAAATTTGATTATAATTATTTGTAAATATTTAGATCGTTAATTTACAATATTTCTTTGTCTTGATCGTGTGATAATAGTAAGATAAGATTCGGTCAACTGTGTGCGTAAGCTTGAGTTTATTTTTCATTTATCTGTGTCAAAGGTCAAGTTATGTTTATATTTAATATAAATGGAAGGATTTTTGTCAAATTAATGCATGAATATTTGTGCCATGATAAGTTAAACAAACTAATTGAATTTTAAATGGTAAGTCGTCATTGATATTTTTCTATATCAAGATAAGTGATAGATAAAACTTAAGTTCATTTTTTGTTATCTTTTATCTTTTTTAAAATTTAAATTTTAATAATTAATTAAATAAAATTACTTAAAAACTACTCAATCAAATTCTTAAAAGCATTAAAGGCCTTAAATACAAAAAGAAGCCGCAGTACATAAAGTTGAGGCATAAATTTGCACATAAAGTTTATAGTACACAAACGCCAACATAAAAGGTGGGCTTCTAGATTTTTGTTTTGATATAATATTAAAAATGGACCCTCAAATTGCATCATAATTTATGTTATATATTGATTTAGAAGTTTTTGCATATTTTGAATCCTGTCATCTAAAGCTCCGAATGTCTTTAGTTTTATAATCAATGTAACCCATGAATGTTTGATATTTTAGCAAAATGCCTATGTACCTTTAAAATTAAAAAATAAAAATAAAACTTTTTGTACATATAATCACACATATTGTACATACCAAACAATTGGGCTAAAAGAATAATAGCAGGCTGTAAAAGCTTTCTCAACCCACATTGAGATAGAACCAGGCCTTTTTCACAAAGGTCGGTCGAATAACCACAAAATGAAAAATGTCCAAAGCTTTTTAATACACCCACCACCATGCTTGTTCCCCCAACTTCATAATTTTATAGTATGGCGTACAATGCTCACTCCGTTATAATAATAATAATAATTAGAGTTGAGTTAGAATTGAGTTTGATTTAAATGGGATCTCAATAGATCTTACACCAATTATGTAAACACAAACAAATGCATAATAGAAAATTGATTTGCCCCACCACTGAACCCTACCTCAATCCCGCTAAGATAATTTTTTGGAATGAATTTATCATTAATATAAAATTGGGGACAATTTTTTTATTATTAGTTTAACTGTTATTTATTGTTGTGTGGAGTTAAGGTGGAATTAGAATACATTCTCTATCATTACTCATGCATGGTGAGTGACCGTTTGATATGATTTATTTAATCGTCACAAGTATTTATTTAATCGTATAAATTATGTTTAATTTTTTGTTGATTTTTTAGTAGAGTTTTTGAATATTAAGTAAGCTAGTTTGCTTCTATTAGCAAAAGTAAAACTTTGGACTTTTGGAGTAAAGGTTGGAAAATATTTTTAAAATATTATTTATTTATTTGACAATTTTATTTCATTCTTTTTCATAATATAATTTTAAAAAGTTTTCTTAATAAAATAATTTTATAATTAAAAATAAAATTTCACATTGATAACTAAACAACTAATTTTTTTTTTACAAAAATTCTATTTGTAAAAACTCTACCAACAAAATTCTATATAAATAAGTTTGATTCGAAAGGTTATATGAAACAAGTACAGCCCTACTAGGACAACAAATTAAAAAATAAATAAATAAACAAAATAAGAGATTAATTTGAAATTTCTTAAACCATTGTTGCCTGCTTAGAATCACCATTTTTACCAGACATCGATTCAAAACCTGACCATCCAAGATAAAATTTTGAACTTTCCCACCACTAATTTTTAAAATAGAAAAATGAAAAAAATAAATAAAAGAATGAATTTTACATTTTAGCCTCTCCCACATAGTTGGAGAAAGGTGATATTTTCCTATCACCAAAATCACTTGGTTCCATCGAAAGATTATGTTGTGTGAAAGTGGAAACTGTAGATAATCACGCCCCAGCTCAACTAGCAATCAACACACCGTATGCAATTCTCGTATTTCCCGTTACTGACAAACCTTCTTGTCGCCGATGCTGACCAGGAAACCGCGTTAGGCTGTGTTGTGTCGTGTCGCTGCCCTTTTTTTCTATTCTAAGTAATGTGAATGCTTTGACTGGGCTCAACCAATGAGCCACATCAGAGCAGCTCCTTTGTCTTTGCTGTGAAATTAACTGACTTGTTAATGTAGCATGTCAAGTCAAGGGGAAAAGAAACATGTATTCATCTTGTGGAAAAATGAAGTACCCGAAAATTGGGATTTTTAGGTAGACGAAATTCAAAGAATCCTCCTTTGTCTGTTTCTCATAATTTCTATTATCTTGAAATGGGATGTTTGAAGGACCATCTTTTGAAGAAACTACTGGCTTTGGCTTGGTAAAACATGGAGGAAGAGTAAGAGATTTATCTTGTTTTGAGTCCAAGGGCTAAACTTAATTAGATTTTGAAGATCAATGGAGAAAAGGGTCCCTGTTCTTTTTCTTTGTCTGGCTTGGATGATGCTGGTGGTGGCTTCACCAATGGTCTCCGCTAATGCTGAAGGTTTCTTTTTATTTTCTTTTTTCTCTCTTTCTCTCTATTGCTTAATTCTTACGGGATTTTCATATGCATAGCTATTTTTTATTGCTTGTTAAGGTACTATGTTTAATTTCATTGCTTACTTGGAAAAGTTAATAAATATGACATCTATTTATGATTAATTTGGACTGTGATTATTATGGCTTTCATGTTATTCTATATTAGTGTGTAGCCCACAAGCTGTTTGAATCCAAGTGAAAGTTGAGTTGTTTAGATTTTAAGAATTTTTAAGTATATATCTTCCATTGGTTTCACTTGACTGCTGCAGATGGTTTTCCAAAATCAAGATGTTTTAATTTTTTTCCTTCCTCTTTCCTTTGCTACAGAGTTGTATTTATTACTTTCTTTCTGAGCAGGTGAAGCTCTGAATAATTTTAAGTTGAAGTTACAAGATCCTAACAATACTCTGGAGAGTTGGGATCCTGCGCTGGATTCACCATGCACGTGGTTTCATGTAACCTGTGGCAAAGAAAACAGTGTTACTAGAGTGTAAGCTACTTCATTTGTTGATCTCTTTTATGCACAGATGAAAGTCTTTGCAATCTTCCTCAAATATGTTTGTGTATCTACCAGTGATCTCGGGAATGCAGGATTAGCTGGTGAACTGGTGCCAGAACTTGGTCAGCTCAAAAATTTAATATACCTGTAAGTTACCTTTAACAATTTATGTAGCTAACTGTTACATTACCGGAAGAACAATCATGTTAATATACCCATCGCTGTTCTAATACTCAACTGTTTAAGTTTACTGATCTTTTAACTTACTATCGCCACATACACATATTTTTGTATAAGTTTGGAGTCATGAAAAGTACAATTGTTGGCTTTTACCATGCACTTTTCCTTTATCTTTAGGCACAAAGATAAAATGAACTGCTACTACTAATACTAAAATCCGGTAATTCTGCAAGTTATAATGAATGCTATCCAGGCTTCTTTTCGATATTTGTAAAAATACCTTCATATTCCTGGAGCTGGTTAGTGAATGTTAGTTCATCTTCTCTCTTTGCTCAAGTTTTCAGAGAGACGGTTGTTGATTGCTTTGCTTCTGATGCTGAACTCTCACTCACGTGTCAACAGCACTTTAAACACTTGCAGATTTAACTTGGACTGAACCACTTCCTTCTTTTTTCAAATCTATACAAATTCATCTATGAAATATCGTTATGTTATTTCAGACCAGTAATTTGGTTTATCTCTGTATGCATACATACAAACACAAATTAAAGAATAGGTCACTTGTTGCGTATTCTTTTTAGTTTTTGCTAGGTCTCCTAAGTTGCTGTTTCCAAAGGTTTCATAGTTTTGCGAATTTATTTCTTTCCATGCATCTACGACAGGGAGCTTTATGGTAACAAGCTAAGTGGGAAAATTCCCAGTGCTCTCAGGAATCTAAAAAATTTGCAGAGCTTGGATCTTTACATGAACAATATCAGTGGCTTGATTCCAGACACATTGGGTGAGCTGAAGCAATTGCAATTCCTGTATGATCATTTTCCCTAGTATTAAAATGATTGTCTATTACAGTTCATTCCTTCTCCGTCTGGTTGTTAACTTTAATTAGTTGTTTATCAGGATATTCATTTCTCACTAGAAGCAGGATATTTGTGCATGCTTTATTAGAATCTTGTAAAATCATCTTCAGAAAGAGAACTTCCAATGAATCCTTTGAGTTTTTACAGTAAGACTAAAGAAGTAGATTCGCACTAGCTTCTGGATTGTTAAGTGGATTTTAAGTTGTTTACAACTTTTAATCTACAGTTTTTTTTTTTTTCACTTGTTAGCTTCAATGAGGCAAGTTTATGGATCAAAGGCTTGTTATTTCTGCTTTTACAGGACAGCTTGCAATCTTTAGTGAATTTGGAAACTATTAGTGCTCTATCAGTCATTTTAGATCATATCGGAAGTAAACTACATTGATGCCAATAAGAAAAATTGAAGATATTGAGTAGGACCAACCTTCATTTCCTGATTTCATTAAAGATATAGAGGCACTAAATCTTCAAGTATGTTTTGGCTTATTTGCTAAATCTGTTACTACTTGAAAGTTAAAAGTGTTTCTTCTTATACTTCTGTCTAAGGATAGTCGACTCAACAACAACAGCCTATCAGGTTCAATACCTACATCCTTGACTGGTATTTCAGGCCTGAAAGTCTTGTGAGTGCCTAAGTAATATGTTTTTCTTCTTTCTTCTTATTCTTCTTTCTCCATCAGTATTATTTGGTTGTAGTGATCTGACAATTGCATTTTGTAATGTCGGTTCTCAGGGATTTATCAAACAACTTTCTATCAGGGCCTGTTCCATACGACGGCTCCTTTTCACAATTTACCCCCATCAGGTTTCTTGCTGATAAGTAATGTACTGATTTTTTTCCCCACTTAAATGAATACAAAAATGAGTTATTTTTTATTTGCTAATTGCAGCTTTAATAACAACTCAAATCTGTGTGGTCCAATTATTGGAAAGCCTTGCCCTGGATCTCCTCCATTTTCTCCTCCACCTCCGTTCGGCCCAACATCTTCTCCAGGTAATCTCTTGTAGATCGTAACTCACTTTATCGATCTTAACGATATCAGTTTTTATTGCCATAACTACTGTGAATGTATCAGATACTGAGTCTACCATACGACCTGGTAACTTAGTTTGAAAATGGGACATGAGGAACCAAAACTGCTTACATTTTTACCAGTTTTTTTTTTTTTTTGACGAAAACCATCAGAGTAAAACCTTTATAATTCAGGCTGTTTCAAAGATCTTTGCTTGAAAGCTTTGTTACTCTATTCTGCTACTGGTTTTGAGCAGAGTACCCGAAAGAAATCAGGGCACGCACCATAGGCTCTGCTCTTATTTGCAAACGCACTAATGACATTGTTGACATTGACTTTTTATTTGGGATTGCAAAAATGCTTGAAAGAGTAGAGCGGTGCATCTTGTTCAAGCATGCTTGGTATGGCCAATTCCATTTTATGAAATGGGCATTAAAGGACTGAACAACTTTATGCCATCATTGTCACTTCAGGAAATTCAAATGCCGTAATTGCCATAGGAGTTGCTGTAGGGGCTGCTTTACTTTTTGCTGTCCCAGTTTTTGGGTTTGCATATTGGCGGCGGAGAAAACCACATGAATTTTTCTTTGACGTACCCGGTAAGTTTGCAGTTGCTAAAATAAATTCATGTTGATGTTTTATTTTGGAATTCTCTTTTATTTGGTGTACATTTCTTCAGCTGAAGATGATTCAAAACTCCAGTTGGGACAGTTGAAAAGGTTTTCTTTGCGAGAACTACAAGTTGCTACAGATGGTTTTAGCAACAAGAACATCCTGGGAAGAGGTGGATTTGGCAAGGTGTATAAGGGACGCTTGGCTGATGGCAAATTGGTGGCAGTCAAAAGACTTAAAGAAGAGAGGACATCTGGAGGTGAGTTGCAGTTTCAAACAGAAGTGAAGATAATCAGCATGGCTGTGCATCGGAATCTTCTGAGATTATATGGGTTTTGCACGACTGTCACTGAGAAGCTGCTTGTTTATCCTTACATGACCAATGGCAGTGTTGCATCACGCCTAAGAGGTACATGGTTCTTTTTCATCATATAGTCTGTGTTGAGACAAGAATACCTAATGCTATTTCACTTTATATTGCTTTGTTGGAGTCTTTTTGTTCCACTTTCAACCTAACTTGTTCGCTCTGTATGATTAGTGAACTGATAACCATTCTGATATGTTCATGTAGAGCGGCAATCATCACTCCCACCTCTTGACTGGCCAACTAGGAAGAAAATTGCTTTAGGGTCAGCAAGGGGCCTTTCATATTTACACGACCATTGTGACCCAAAGATCATTCATCGAGACGTCAAAGCTGCAAACATATTGTTGGATGAAGCGTTTGAGGCTGTGGTTGGTGACTTTGGTTTGGCTAAACTAATGGACTACAAGGACACTCACGTAACCACTGCTGTGCATGGCACCATTGGGCATATAGCTCCAGAGTATCTCTCCATGGGGAGGTCATCAGAGAAAACGGATGTTTTTGGTTACGGTATCATGCTGTTGGAGCTAATTACCGGACAGAGGGCATTTGATCTTGCTATGCTTGCAAATGATGAAGATGTTATGCTCCTTGATAGAGTATGGCTTAATGCACCAACTTAAGCAAAATGCTGTTTCCGAGCTTCTCTTGGTAAAAGTTTTTAGATTAATAACTGATGACTTATAATCCATTATGTCAGGTTAAAGGATACCTAAGAGAGAAGAAATTTGATGTACTTGTTGATAAAGACCTGCAGACTGATTATGATGAAACTGAAGTGGAGGAACTCATCCAAGTGGCACTCCTTTGCACACGAAGCACCCCAGTCGACAGGCCTAAGATGTCAGAAGTTGTCAAAATGCTGGAAGGCGATGGCTTGGCAGAAAGATGGGGACAGTGGCAGGATGCTGTGGTAAACCGCCGCAATGAACTTCAATTGGCTTCACTGCAGAATTTTGAAACCTACTCTACCGATAACCTTTCTAATATGCATTTATCTGGTCCGAGATGACAGTCTTAACTTGGGAGACAAGGAAATCATGTAGTAAGCTTTTGTTCACCATTTTTATATATGGTGTTTTGTTTATCTTTATTTTTCCAGTTCGCGGTAACAATTTGATTCATCTGTTGTTAAGGTCATCTTATTATCTGTATCTAATGTATATCTTGACAAACGTGCAAATCATAATTATAATCTTGTATCTTTTGCCTTCCGGTCATAGTTTTTTTTATTTGTATGTCATAAAAGTCTTGATCTTTGCCATGCTTACAAATCAATACCATGATAGAAACTGACAAGACATAATTTAACACCCTCTTTTTTCTATTTTATAATCACTCTGCTGATATCGAATATACTTTGCTGGCTTGTCATTATTGATACGGTGGTTTATTAAGTGTATGTTTGGTATGATTTATCTAATATTTATAAGTGTTCATTTAATTTCATAAGTTATTTTTTTTATTATTTTTTAGTAAAGTTTTTTAATATTAAATAAGATATTTTGTCTCTACTAAGTTTAAATTTTAAAATTTTAAGAAAGAAAAGAGGTTGAAAAACTTTTTAAAATATTAAAATGTTTGATATATATTATTTATTTAATTATTTTATTTTATTTCTATCATAGCATAACTTTAAAAAAGTTTATGTATTAAAATAATTTTATAATTTTAAATAAAATCTCTCATTGACAATCAAATAACTAATTTTTTTGAAAAAAAAAAATCTACTTATAAAAGTTCTACCAACAAAAGCTCTAATAAAACAAATTCTATTTAACGAGCTATATCAAATAAAGTCCAAGTTTACGGACTTTCAAACCTCCTATGATATAATATACAAAAGTTCATTAACAAAACGTTAAAGTTAATTCATGAGTTAAAGTTAACCAGACTTCTATATTTAGGGCCCGTTTGAAATTGTATTTAGGAGGTTTAAAGGTGATTTTAAAAATTTAAAAACTAATTTTAGTGTTTGGTAAAAAAAAAGTCAAAATCAATTTTATCAAAATCAACCCTCCTCCTGCTGATTTTGAAAAACAAGGAATGAATAGCCTTTAAATTCTAATTTTGAGAATTAATTTTATCATTTAATACAGAAGCACCCCAGTCGACAGGCCTAAGATGTCAGAAGTTGTCAAAATGCTGGAAGGCGATGGCTTGGCAGAAAGATGGGGACAGTGGCAGGATGCTGTGGTAAACCGCCGCAATGAACTTCAATTGGCTTCACTGCAGAATTTTGAAACCTACTCTACCGATAACCTTTCTAATATGCATTTATCTGGTCCGAGATGACAGTCTTAACTTGGGAGACAAGGAAATCATGTAGTAAGCTTTTGTTCACCATTTTTATATATGGTGTTTTGTTTATCTTTATTTTTCCAGTTCGCGGTAACAATTTGATTCATCTGTTGTTAAGGTCATCTTATTATCTGTATCTAATGTATATCTTGACAAACGTGCAAATCATAATTATAATCTTGTATCTTTTGCCTTCCGGTCATAGTTTTTTTTATTTGTATGTCATAAAAGTCTTGATCTTTGCCATGCTTACAAATCAATACCATGATAGAAACTGACAAGACATAATTTAACACCCTCTTTTTTCTATTTTATAATCACTCTGCTGATATCGAATATACTTTGCTGGCTTGTCATTATTGATACGGTGGTTTATTAAGTGTATGTTTGGTATGATTTATCTAATATTTATAAGTGTTCATTTAATTTCATAAGTTATTTTTTTTATTATTTTTTAGTAAAGTTTTTTAATATTAAATAAGATATTTTGTCTCTACTAAGTTTAAATTTTAAAATTTTAAGAAAGAAAAGAGGTTGAAAAACTTTTTAAAATATTAAAATGTTTGATATATATTATTTATTTAATTATTTTATTTTATTTCTATCATAGCATAACTTTAAAAAAGTTTATGTATTAAAATAATTTTATAATTTTAAATAAAATCTCTCATTGACAATCAAATAACTAATTTTTTTGAAAAAAAAAAATCTACTTATAAAAGTTCTACCAACAAAAGCTCTAATAAAACAAATTCTATTTAACGAGCTATATCAAATAAAGTCCAAGTTTACGGACTTTCAAACCTCCTATGATATAATATACAAAAGTTCATTAACAAAACGTTAAAGTTAATTCATGAGTTAAAGTTAACCAGACTTCTATATTTAGGGCCCGTTTGAAATTGTATTTAGGAGGTTTAAAGGTGATTTTAAAAATTTAAAAACTAATTTTAGTGTTTGGTAAAAAAAAAGTCAAAATCAATTTTATCAAAATCAACCCTCCTCCTGCTGATTTTGAAAAACAAGGAATGAATAGCCTTTAAATTCTAATTTTGAGAATTAATTTTATCATTTAATACAATTTCATAAATATCCTTAAAATTATTACCTAAACCTAAAATTATCCTTATTCAAATTGAAAACAAAATCAATATTTTAATAAATTTTTATTATAATTCATCAATATATATTTATTACTATCAATTTGTTGGTCAAATTGCTATTAAATTTGTTTCGCAATATTATAAATTTAATTATCAATTATTTTAAGATAAAAAATAAAATCAATATATTACAAATTTTATTTTTAGTAAAAATTATTATAATACACAATTAAAAATATTACATGTATACGTTTTTTATATATATAAGTAAATTTTGTCATACTTTATGTACATTTTAGTCATTTGCTTTCTCTCAGCAGTTTAACAATAAAATTTACCAAACGTCCATGATTGTTTTCAAAACTCACAGTACTCCTGAAAATAAAATTTACGAAGCACTTAAATGATTCTATTCACAACTGATTATTTATATTATACAGCTAACAACAATTATTTTAAAAAGTACAGTATTCTTAAATTAACCCTTAATCTAAAAACCTATTTACAATCAATTAGAGATTGTCTCTTAAGACAAATGGAACTAAACTTTGAAAAAGTTCAAAGTATAGAATTTAAATCTTATATTGTAAGATTGTATGCTTTAAATTAATATCGAAAAACAATAGGGATTCAAATTCTTTGTTGGTACAAATTGATGTGATGCTTTTATGTGCCTACTCCAAATAAACTTGTGAGAAGTTTTTTGGGGAAAAAAAAGTTTGCTATATTAATTTTTAAGCATGTATTAAGTTATTAAATCAATAACCCAAATTTATCTAAACAACCAAATTTTTAAGGAGAGACAGAATGCTTGCTTACAATTATAAACGATATGCCAAGTCTTGGCTTAGGCATGTTCGTCACAATTAAAAGTAGTTTAATGACAAAGACTATTGACATTGACCCCGAAACTGTCTTATGGTGCGTCTCATTTTCCTCTTTTACGTACTGTACACGCTTTGACTTGGCCCAGTCATTGAGCCAATGAACTACTCAGCCACATCCGGCCAGCTTCTTTGTGAATGCTGGGAAATTTACTCACTTGGCGCAATGCGTTGCAGTCAAAGAAAAATGTATTTTCGTGGAAAAAAGTACACATAAGCATTCAAGAATCTAGCTTGTAGGTTTCTCATAATATTAAGTTTTAATCATTATTAATTTGAAATGGGAAGTTTCTGGGAATCTTTTGAATAAACTAACTGGTTTTGGATTGGTGAAAATGGTGGAAGATGAAGAAATTATCATGATTTGAGGGCAAGCGCAATGCTTAATTTGATTCTGAAGATCAATGGAGAAAAGGGTTCTTGTTTTCTATCTGGTCTGGACCATTGTGCTGGTAGCTTTACCAATGATCTCTGCTAATGCTGAAGGTTTTTAACTTTTCGCTTGCTGGTTGGTTTATTATATTCATAATTATATTGTTCAATTTCATTTGTTTTTAGAGCAATTTGAGGATTTTTTTTTCATTGATGTGAATATGTTGCTACGCCAATACTGTTTAACCCATAAGCTATTTATATTCAAATCAAATGAGAACAATGTTGTCATACCATCTGTTCCATTTCAAATTAGCTAGGATACTATAGGTTAGTTAATTCTAATGAATAAGTTTGGCAGGATGGTGGTGATGTTCTTCACATCAAGCTTGGTATTTTAGGTACTTAATGCTTGTGTTTGATGTAGCATCATGTATTCATTTCTGAAGAGAGATAAAAAAAAGTTCTGCTCTCATTAGCAATTCACTAATCTTGTTTTGGAGGTTTGGGTGGTAGGAGAATTGAGTACTTTCCTTTTCTGGTATTGGGCTTTGCTTCAACTTGTTCAGGCTTGGATAATATTTAAGAGATCAGGTTGGTAGAGAGTTTGTACTACCTCAGTTGGCAGGGGAAGAAGTGGTAACATTAGAGAATTTGCAAAACTAATTGGTTTCTAGATAGATGATTAATAAGAAACTCCTTGAATTTCCATGCTGAGGTTCTACAGTTATGTAAATTTGAGCTGTTATAGAGTTTTAAGAATTTTGAGTATATATCGTCCACTATTTTCATTTGATTTATGCAAATGGTTTTCCAAAATCAAGATATATTTCCCTCCCTCTTTCCTTTGCTATGGAGTATAAGCTTGGTTTTTGTAATTGTTGCTTTCTTTCTTAGCAGTCGATGCTCTGTCTATTTTTAAGTCGAAGTTACAAGATCCTAACAATAGTCTGCAGAGTTGGGATAATTTGCCTGGGAATCTGTGCACGTGGTTTCACGTTACTTGTAACCCTGAAGGCAGTGTTACAAGAGTGTGAGCAACTTCATCTGTTGATATCCTTTTTAATATTCATTAGAGTGTTGCAATCTTCCTCAAATCTGTTTGTTTACCTTATCAGTGATCTCGGAAATGCAGCATTATCTGGTGAATTGGCGCCAGAACTTGGCCAGCTCAAAAATTTAGAGCTCCTGTAAGTTACCTTTAACAATCGATATAGCTAATTGTAACATTAGGAAAAGAGATATAGCAGTGCTACACTAATACTCAGCTCAGCTCAAGTTCAACTTCTTCCTCTCTCTATCTAGACAAGTTTTCTTAGGTGTCTGAAGTTCTGAATCATGAATGGTAAACCAGTTGGCTTTACTAGGCAGTGTTCCTCATGTTTATGCGCGAAGATAAAATGAATGGCTATTACTGACAGTAAAAATGGCTGTTTAGTAAGTTAGAACAAGTGCTAACCATAAATCCATTTTTTGAATGTTTAATGTTTTGGCTGGCTAGTGTGATTTTAATTCATCTCATCATTTTTTTCAAGTTTTCTGTGAAACGGCTGTTGATTGCTTTACTCGTAATGATGAACTGCCCCTCATTTCAACATCAATAATGAATGTTCCCGATATAACTTCAACTGAACCATTTCCTTCTCATTTCAAGTCTCATCCGAATGTAAAATATTGTCATTTTATTGGCTGTCTATTAATCAATTATCTGTGGCAACAAACACTTCCGTTCTAGTCTTTGGAAGGTCTAGTTTGTTGTTGTTACCATGGGGATTCCTACTTTGCCAGTATATTCTTCCATTTGTCTATTACAGGGAGCTTTATGGTAACAACCTAAGTGGACATATTCCTAGTGCTCTTGGGAATCTGACAAAATTGAAGAGCTTGGATCTTTACTCGAACTTGTTCAATGGCACTATTCCAGACACATTGGCCAACCTGAAGCAATTGAAATACCTGTATGATCTTTTCCCCTAGTATTAGAATGATTGCTTACTATAGTTCATTCCTTTTCTATTTGGTTATAACGGTTTTTTATTTTTATCAGGAGACTAATTTCTTATCTAGAAGCAAGAAATTTATGCGAAATTATGTACATCTTGTGTTTTTGGAAATACCTTGTACTCTTTCAGTCACTTTAGATTATATTGGTACCAAACTAGGACCGACCTCTATTTCCAGATTTGATTTGCAGATATAGAGGCATTAAATCTTCAAGATGTTTTTTCTTATTTTCTAAAATTTTTATTATTGAAAACTAAAAGTGTTTCAACTTGTACTTCTATATAAGGATAGCCGACTCAACAACAACAGCCTGTCAGGTTTAATTCCTACGTCCTTGACTACTATCGCAAGCCTGAATATCTTGTGAGTGCCTATGTAATATGTTTTTCCCCTTTCTTCTTATTTTTTATTTCTCCCATCAGTATTATCATGGTTATAGTGATTTGAAATTTGGATTTTATAATGACGGCTCTCAGGGATTTATCGAACAACCGTCTATCAGGGCCTGTTCCAGACAATGGTTCCTTTTCACAATTTACCCCTATCAGGTTTCTTGCTGATAAATGATGTACTCATTTTTTCCCCAATTATATGATTACAAAATATGAAGTAATATTTCATTTGCCAAATGCAGTTTTGAAAACAACTTAAATCTGTGTGGTCCAAATACTCAAAAGCCTTGCTCTGGATCTCCACCATTTTCTCCTCCACCTCCATTTGGTCCAACATCTTCTCCAGGTAATCTCTCATATTTCTTAGCTTACCTTATCAGTATAATCGGTATTAGTTTTTATTACCATAACAGTTATGGAAGTATCTGATATTTTCTGGAATTTGACCTGGTAATGTAGTTTGAAAATGGAGCGTGGGAAAGTTAAAACACTTACTATTTGCAAGTTTTTCTTAAATTTTTTTTAAGAAAATTGGCAGAACAAAAATTTACGATTCAGATTGTTTCAAAGATCTTTGCTTATCTTCACCCAAAAAACAAAAAAAAAAAAGAAAAAAGGATCTTGCTTTCCTCTGCTGCTGTTTTTCAACAGAGTGCCCAAAAATTATCCGGGCATGCATTATTAGCAAAAGCACCACGGATATGGTGAGGTCAAATTTTTATTTGGGAGTCGGAGTGCAAACATGCTTAAAGAGTACAATGGTGCATTTTGCTCAGACATGCATCTATAGGCCTAAACCCAGTTTATGAAATAGGAGTTCACTGAACTGCATTCGGTCTTCATTGTCATTTCAGGAAGAAATAAGTCAAATGCAGCAATTCCTGTGGGAGTTGCTCTTGGTGCTGCTTTCCTTTTCGCTGTACCAGTTATTGGGTTTGCATATTGGCGGCGAACAAGACCACACGAATTTTTCTTTGACGTACCTCGTTAGTTTTCAATCTCCAAAATGAATTCATTTTTATGTTTCATTAGGAATGCACTTTTAATCGGGTTACATTCTTCAGCTGAAGATGATTCAGAACTCCAGTTGGGACAGTTGAAAAGGTTTTCTTTGCGAGAACTACAAGTTGCTACAGATGGTTTTAGCAACAAGAACATCCTGGGAAGAGGTGGATTTGGCAAGGTGTATAAGGGACGCTTGGCTGATGGCAAATTGGTGGCAGTCAAAAGACTTAAGGAAGAGAGGACATCTGGAGGGGAGTTGCAGTTTCAAACAGAAGTGAAGATAATCAGCATGGCTGTGCATCGGAATCTTCTGGGATTATGTGGGTTTTGCACGACTGTCACTGAGAAACTGCTTGTTTATCGATACATGGCCAATGGAAGTGTTGCATCACGCCTAAGAGGTAAGTGGTTCTTCTTCATCATTTAGCTTTTGTTTGATAATAGAGCAATTATCTGAGGCAACCAGAATGAAGTGCACTGTGCCAAGAATATCTATCGCTAATGTCATTGTGATGATACTTCTTATTGCATTGCTCTGCTGTAGGGCTATTGCAGTTACACTTTCAACTTAATTTGTTCATTCTGTATAATTATGTGAACTGATGACCGTTCTGATATGTTCTTGTAGAGCGGCAATCATCACTCCCGCCTCTTGACTGGCCAACTAGGAAGAAAATTGCTTTAGGGTCAGCGAGGGGCCTTTCATATTTGCACGAGCATTGTGACCCAAAGATCATTCATCGAGATGTCAAAGCTGCAAACATATTGTTGGATGAAGAGTTTGAGGCTGTTGTTGGTGACTTTGGTTTGGCTAAACTAATGGACTACAAGGACACCCATGTAACCACTGCTGTGCATGGCACAGTTGGGCATATAGCCCCAGAGTATCTCTCCACAGGGAGGTCATCAGAGAAAACGGATGTTTTTGGTTACGGTATCATGCTGTTAGAGCTAATTACCGGACAAAGGGCATTTGATCTTGCTATGCTTGCAAACGATGAAGATGTTATGCTCCTTGATAGAGTAAGGCTTAATGCACCAACTTAAGCAAAATGCTGTTTCCGAGCTTCTCTTGGTAAAAGTTTTTAGATTAATAACTGATGACTTATAATCCATTATGTCAGGTTAAAGGATACCTAAGAGAGAAGAAATTTGATGTACTTGTTGATAAAGACCTGCAGACTGATTATGATGAAACTGAAGTGGAGGAACTCATCCAAGTGGCACTCCTTTGCACACAAAGCACCCCAGTCGACAGGCCGAAGATGTCGGAAGTTGTCAAAATGCTTGAAGGCGATGGCTTGGCAGAAAGATGGGGACAGTGGCAGACTGCTGAGGTTATCCGCCACAATGAACTTCAATTTGGTCCACGGCAGAATTTTGAAAAGATAGTTTACTCTACCGACAATCTTTCTAATATGCATTTATCTGGTCCGAGATGACAGTATTAGCTTGGCAGACAAGGAAATCATAAATCCTTTCGTTCACCATTATTAAGGGGTTTAATCCGTCTTTGTTTTTGCAATTTGATTCATATGCTGTGAAGTTCATCATATAATCTGTATATCATTTGGTTATGCACATAAATTTCTCTAGGGTAGGTTATGAACAAATTTGTCTCTAAAGTACACTCCTCAAAGCACAAAGCTCTCTCTCTTTCCTACAATCCTCGCAATCTTACTGATTAATTATCCTAAATCAATCGCTCTCATATAAGCGATATCCTCAAGTTATATATACATATATATAATTCTTTTTTAGTGTGAACGTCTTTATTTTATTTTCATACGGATATATTTTAAAATCGTAAGATTTAAAAGAGTTAGTTTTTAACTCTCTTAAATTTCACGATTTTATAATTCATTAAAAAAATTAATTTTTTTAAAATCAATTTTAAAATACGTTCGCATTAAAAAAAAAACGAGCGTATGCACTTAAAAATAATTTACCTATAAATAATTATATATATATTAAAGCTATAAGTAAATGGACCTTATTATTTACTTAAAGCTGGAATCGGGGATCGATTTTTTCATCATTTTATTTTTGAATCATGTCAGTGCATGCAGTGCGGATCAAAGTTCCAAGACGATTCTCAAATACTTCTAAATTTTAATTGTCATATTTTAATATTTGTAATTTTCGAAGGCATATTTGCATTATAAATATATTTATATTTAAAAAAAACAATTCTTTTAACACGTAAGCCAGAAAAGTTTCGGAAATATATTCCAAACAAATATACAGACAAACGATGAAACAGATTTTGTGGCCAAGGCACACACAGAAACTTTTCAACCAATCAGGCGCCTCCGAAATTTGCTGCACTGATATCCTAATGCCACGTGTCCCATCCACCTCCACCCCTTCCCTCCTTTTTTTTATATATTTATTTTCTTCTTATTTTCTCTTGAATTTTTCAGTTCATTGTCTTATTCTTTTACTCTTCTTCTCTCCCACACACCACAAAGCCACTGAGTCTCTGTCAAAAAAATCAATGATGAATCAAAATTAGGAATTAGGGTTCTGATTTTGATAAGTTTTTAGACATACCCACCTGAAAGGAAATGGCTTCTTGTTCTTGTTCTTCTTCATTGGCTTTGCCAGAACTCAGATTTTTGTCTCCTAAAGCCGCTTCGAGATACCATCTTTCACTCTCGAAACAGTCTCTTTATAGAAGTTTTTTGTATAAGAACTACCCCAGATGCAATCTTGGCCGTAGGATTAGAGTTGCTGCTGGGAAAGAAGATGGGAGTGTGGTAGTTGAAGAGAAGAGGGAACCTGAGTTCATCAAAGGACTGAATGATTTTGAGGTTAATGGAAATGGCTCTGCTAGTAGGAGTGATAGTGTTGGTAGTGTTAATGGTGGTGTTAATGGGTATGCAAATGGGAGTTTGCTGAAGTATGTGAATGGGAATGGGAATGGAGGAGTTGCAGTCGAAGTAGTGGGGCAAGTTGAAGAGGAGGAAAAGTTGAATAAGGAAATTGAAAGGAAAAAGAAGGTTGAGGAGATTGGGAAAGAAGACGCTTGGTTTAAGAAAAGTGGCCAAGAGAAAGTTGAGGTGTGAATTTATGATGAATTTGATCATGTTAATGGTGGTTTTGATTTGTTTCCTTTGAACTTAGTTGTCCATTTATCTTTTGTGTAGAGTGTTAATCTTTGGTACCAGGTTGGGAATCAAGTGGTTCTTGCTCTTTTTAGCCAAAATGCAGATTCGATCTCTCCTAAAGTGTTTTGGTTGGAATTTAGATACTAATTTTGGCCTAGACATAGTTACCTAATGTGGTATTAGTGTCAAATTGATGAACAGTTCAGATGTTAGAGTTTCTTGTTTCTGCATGTGTTTATATATTTGTTTGATCCACATGACATGCATTTTGAGAAAATCCAGTCTTGCAAGTAACGGGGCATCTTGTAGTTTAAAATTGAAATCATTTCTCTTAGTTTCTCACATCAGGAGTTACTATTTTACCTTTATGTGTATTAGTTGCTTCTATGGTCCTATTTTAGAAGGAGGCATAATTGAGGAAAAAGAATTCTAGGTTTGGTGGCATCATAAATAGTAGTGGATTACATGTTACAGGTTTCTGTTGCACCGGGGGGCCGCTGGAGTAGATTCAAAACGTACTCAACGATTCAAAGGACCTTGGAAATATGGGGATTTGTTCTGACATTTGTCTTCAGAGCATGGTTGAACAATCAGAAGTTTTCTTATCGAGGTCAGTCATTTCTAGTTGATTGGTCTTGGGCATAAACTAATATAGATTGGACTTCTGCCAACATTGCAGAGCAAATTAATTTTAGTTAGCTTGAGTGATTTTGTATTCTCTGTTGTCATGACCGTCCTGTGGCTAAAGAACATCCTAACTAATAAAGTGTCCCCATGTATCCTATATGTTACATGATTGTTTCAAGTTTGGTCAAGAGATCTATCTGAAACTGAGCCCACATATCATGACTAATACCAAGATTTTTTATCCCAATTCTTTTCCTTTTTCCTCGCTTACTCCTGAGGCTTCAGGTCAATCAAACCTCTAAGACTATTTATATTCAGTTTTTAAGTCTTTTCAGTGGATACTCTTTATTTAATCCTGACAGTAGATTTATAATATAAGCAGGAGGAATGACTGAGGAAAAAAAAGTCCTAAGGCGGAAGGCCCTTGCCAAGTGGTTGAAGGAAAGTATTTTGAGATTGGGTCCTACCTTTATCAAAATTGGCCAGCAGTTTTCTACGAGAGTAGACATTCTTGCTCAAGAATATGTGGATGAGTTGTCCGAACTTCAGGTTGAATTTCATTCAATTGAAATGTAAATTTATTGATGCTTCATTGCTACTCATGCTTCTTATCTTGGTATCATAACTTTACAGCCTATATGGCGATGCATATTTTTCAGCGTAATCAATATTATGTCAGTTGGAAATTATTTCATTATTTCATTCAAACTATGCCTGATATGATGGATGATTTTCATTAAAACTTTATGTAAACTATTAAATTTTTCTATATGGCAATTGTTGCACTAGTCACATGTTTTGCATCAACGTCTTTTGTAGTTTTTCAAATCTAGAAAACCATTATCATTTGGTAATTAATTGAGTTGATACTGAATGCTAACTTTATGCAGGATCAAGTCCCTCCTTTCCCATCGGAGACTGCTGTATCTATAGTTGAAGAAGAACTTGGAGCTCCCCTGGATGATGTATTTGAACGTTTTGATGTTGAACCAATAGCTGCTGCTAGTCTTGGTAGCTTTAATTTCCTTTTTAAATGCATTTTTATGGGCAAGCTTTCTGAAATCAGTGGACCAAATTTGTTGAAGCATTCCAAGTAACTCATTTCGACTGAAGAATCCAAATATTCCTCTTTTCTTTGCAGGCCAAGTCCATCGAGCAAGACTGAAAGGAGAAGAAGTTGTTGTTAAAGTACAAAGGCCAGGTCTCAAAGATCTTTTTGATATTGATCTAAAAAACCTGAGGGTGAGGATTTATTCTTTCAGAATTCTACGTGCAGTTCATCGTCTTAGTGCACTGCATGGTGCTTGAAAGTTGAAACTTCTGCCATGTGTTATGACTCATAGACCGTTATTATATGTTATACTTCCAGGTAATAGCTGAATATCTTCAAAAGATTGACCCAAAATCAGATGGTGCAAAGAGAGATTGGGTTGCCATATATGATGAATGTGCTAGTGTGTTATATCAGGTATAGAATTTTTAAAAATTTTTCATTTTTAATTTTTGCAGCTTTTTTGGCACTCTTTTCATTGCTTCTGTTTGTCAAGCCAATAATATTTAACACTTTCAGGAAATTGATTACACCCAGGAAGCTGCTAATGCTGAACTTTTTGCTAGTAATTTCAAAGACATGGATTACGTAAAAGTCCCAACAATATTTTGGGAATACACCACACCACAGGTTCATCCTTCAGAGAATTGGCCTTCTTTCATCTCCTCTGCCTTTCTCCTTTCTTTCCTTTTTAGATCACCCATAGTATCTCACTATCTCATTTTGTATTTATTCATGTATTTATGTGTAGATTTTGACCATGGAGTATGTGCCGGGGATCAAAATAAACAGGATACAATCTTTAGATGAATTGGGTGTTGATCGAAAAAGGTCCAGAAAATCCCATCACAAGTTCTAGTGATATCATGATATAGTGTGGTACTTTCCCGTCTGCTTTCAACGCTATGCCACTCAACTAAACTTTCTTCTCTCTTATTGCGTTGTGCAGGTTGGGTCGATATGCGGTTGAATCTTACTTGGAACAAATTCTTTCACATGGTTTTTTTCATGCTGACCCTGTAAGCTTTTATTATTCACTCTTTTTTGTGATGTAAATAAATGCTTAAATCGGTAACTTGCAACTTTCTAGTCCAACAAACTTGTAGAATTAGAAACTGAAGCATAAACTCTTAGCTTTTTGGAATTTTATAGCTGAAAACAGAATATATTTGCTTGCATTATTGAAATCAAGATGCGGTGCATGTGTTTATTTTTACCTTACAGAAGGGAGGGCTCCAAAAATCTTGCTGCAGACCTTTGATTCTCAAACTCTTAAGCTCTTCTATATGAACATGCTGTTTCTTTGTTTTTCTGTCTAATATAAAGACAACCCATACAAATGTATCATGATTACATGATGGCATCTATGCTAATACCGGTCTGTAACATGGACGTCTCTCCCTTCTCCCATTCTGCAGCATCCTGGAAATATCGCTGTAGATGATGTAAATGGTGGAAGATTGATCTTCTATGATTTTGGTATGATGGGAAGGTACTTTCTAGACTTTTTGTTAAATACTTACTCTAAATATTCACAAGTACTTTTTGAATTTTTCTTTGGTTACCTCCCTTTGTTAAAGTATACTCTCCAATGGCTCCATGCAGCATTAGTCCAAACATTAGAGAAGGTCTGCTTGAAGCATTTTACGGAGTTTACGAGAAGGATGCAGACAAGGTAGACAAATATCCTAGGTTCAAGATTATTTCTATGGTACTTCGTTATTAACTTTGTAGTTGCCATGATTGGTGGTTTACTTCTTCCTGGAAACTTTTACCTTAGTGCAGGTCCTTCAGGCAATGGTTCAAATGGGTGTTCTTGTCCCTACTGGAGATACAACAGCTGTCAGGCGAACAGCACAGTTCTTCCTTAACAGGTGTTCTTGATGAAAAAAAGATAATTGCCTGTTTTCTTTCCTCGATTGATTTTTCTGTTTACATAAAAACAATGGCTGAAGTTAATGAACAGTTTACATTCTTTTCTTTGGCAATCATTTCCTCGATGTTAAAATAATCAGAAAAATAGACGAAGCTTTAGACAAATAATTGTAAGCAAGATGTAATCAATATAGTGATCATGCATTCTCAACCAATTAATGTATTGAATATACCAAAATAACAAGATTATGTGCAGTGTAGATGTTCCATTAATTTAAGTGTTTTTGTGACATTGCAATTCATACAACTTATTACAGTTTTGAAGAGCGTCTTGCTGCACAAAGAAAAGAAAGAGAAATAACGACCCAAGAACTTGGCTTTAAAAAGCCATTGAGCAAGGAGGAAAAGATTGAGAAAAAGAAGCAACGCCTTGCTGCAATAGGTAATTCACCTTTCTTCATTTTATCTTTATGATATGATTTGACTGGTTATCTGGACTAGTTGTAGAAAATAGGTGCCGAAATATATGGGGCCTGTTTATATTTGCATTTGGCCAAACCCATTCATCATTTACCATGCTGGCTGGTCAGATGTTAGTCTCAAATCTTAATGCATTTAACCTGCTCCATGAATTCTTGTAGTTTTCTTCTTACTGAATATAGTGAGTTAAGAATAAGTCGGCTTTCTTCAGCTGTCAGCTTTGACGGTTTGGTAACCAATGTTTTTGCTCTTGTAGCTGGGACCAACTGTGGCTCTTTTTATATCAAGATGTTGGGAATAGCGCAGCACAGTAACTGAAATCTTAGGTTGCTATTTGTCCAGTATTTATGACAGCTGTTACGAGTGTTGGTATATTATTGTAGTGAATCTGCTAAAAGCCTTCCACATTTTATTGCATTGACCATTGAGTATCTAAATGAAGAGTGCAAATGCAGAAAGTAATTTTTAAATTAATTGCGTTGTCTGCCTTGATTTAGTTTAGATTTCTGAACTTTGATATACTGCAAATGTGCACCGAAGGATTTATATCAGTCAATTCTGCAAACTTTGTTTCTGAGCACACCCCCCCCCCCCCAACACAACAAAAGAAAAAAAAATTCCACAAACATTTTTTTTTCATAGTATTATAGCATCCTCTAGTTCTTTGGACTTCTTTGCTTTTGGAGTTGCTACTCACAATTGTTGTAACCTCTTACCAGGGGAAGATTTATTGGCCATTGCAGCTGATCAACCTTTCCGATTTCCGGCAACATTCACATTTGTTGTCAGAGCATTTTCGGGTAATGTTTAAGTAGTTAGGTGGATTTGTTGCCTTACGTCACTTATTCAACAATAACCTCAGAATACTGAGAAGGGAATACTTTTCTGCAGTTTTAGATGGCATTGGGAAGGGCCTTGATCCTCGGTTTGACATCACTGAGATTGCTAAACCGTAAGTGTGTCTAAGCTGCCTCAGTCCTTTCAAAATCATTTTATCTGAGATCCTGAGAACTTTTCAATCTTTTATTTGAATGTGTAACTGACACATTATGCCTGCTTTTCTCTATAGTTATGCAATGGAATTGCTCAAATTTCGTGAGGCTGGAGTTGAAGTTATCTTGAAGGCAAGCTCGAGTTATCTGGATTCTGCTGTGATTTTGTATACTGCTGTATCATGGTTCCATTTTCATTATTTATCTTTTAAATGTTTCAGGATTTCAGAAACAGGTGGGACCGGCAAACCCGTGCATTCTACAACTTATTTAGGCAGGCTGACAGAGTTGAAAAGCTTGCAGAAACTATCCAACGATTGGTAGGGTGTAGTGTTGTTTACTGTACTCATATCACTTATATTACATGTCTTGTCATATTCTTCTAATTTTGTTTAACTCTATTTGTAGGAGCAAGGTGATCTGAAGCTTCGGGTTCGAACATTAGAGTCTGAAAGGGCATTCCAACGTGTTGCAGCTGTTCAGAAGACAGTGGGAAGTGTGAGTTATTCTGGCTCATAACCTTATGGACAAATCGTACTAGTACACATTCTTTTCTTTGCTCTTGGAAATGTTCTTTCATCTCTCTATAGTCGTTGCTTTGATTTGATAACTTCATTTTGTGAGAATGATCTCTTAAACCAGGAAATCCACTTAATGGTTATTTCTTTGACCAATCAACAGGCTGTAGGTGCTGGAAGCTTGGTAAACCTTGCAACAATTTTGTATCTCAATTCCATTCGAGTAAGTCATCCGTGGGTTTTTTTTTTTTTTAAAGTATTGTGCGCCATTTGGTTTGAAAATTGCATCTAATCAATGTTTGAATTGATTATCTATCTTAGGTACCAGCCATTCTAGCATATGTCAGTTGTGCATTCTTCGGTTTCCAAGTCCTCTTTGGAATCATAAAGGTCAAGAAATTAGACCAACGGGAAAAGTTGATAACAGGAACTGCATAACAAGTTGGTTAGTAGAACTTTGCCTGTATCTTGCTCCTAGCATGCTTGCTTAATCCTTTTAATCTTTTCATTCAAATATGCAATCATATTGCTATTCCTTTTCTGCAGACTCGTTACGACTGTAATGTTGGAAGTTCATCTCCTTTGGAAGCTCTAGTTTTGAAACTCGAATTTCGTTGCCGACTCAAAAATCCTGAGAGCCATATGAATGTTTTCTTTTTTAACAAGAAACTGGGGCAAAGTCTACAACTCATCCACATCCCTCCATTTTCAAAGCTTAGATTAGAATGAATTTTCCACAAATTATTTCATTAAATGAGTATCTTGCTGTGTATTTTTAATTTTTTTTTTTGGGGGGGGGGGAGGGGGGGGGGGGGGGGGGGGGGGGGGGGGGGGGGGGGGGGGGGGGGGGGGGGGGGGGGGGGGGGGGGGGGGGGGGGGGGGGGGGGGGGGGGGGGGGGGGGGGGGGCGCTGCTGGGCTAGTTGATCAAGTTATATATAATAACAGTTCTTACAGCCTTAGTGTAGAGTTTGTGTTTGTGCGAATTTTATGGCCAAAATATTGGATCTATCATTTAGCCACCCATCATTCTACTAGATGGGATGTCCATAAGCTTTCGTATAATTGTTGTAACATTGAGAAAGTTTTCAATAAAAATTTCTGGATTTAATTGGTAGCTTTCAAATCCCTTTTTTTTAATTTTGTATATTGCCAGTTCATTGAACAGACCCACAGAATACTATTTTTTTTTTCTTTTTAGTATTAATTGTGATCTGGTTTACAGAACATGCAAATAAAATAATGCCACGCACATAAGTCAAACACAAGCGAGCATTTGTACTTCTAATTAATTTGCAATTTTATTTTAATAATTATCTCTTTGAATATGACAGTAAATGTTAGAAAAGGCTAGCTTGTAATGTTTCCCCTGAAGATTCCATAAATAATTTATTAATGATTCCACCATTTGTGAACAAGAAGCTGGCACTATAATTAATATAACATTGTGTTATTGTATATCCTTTTAACCTAATGGCTAAATAAAGAATAAATTTCAATTTACTCTTTACTTACAATGACAATCTTTAATTTATTCTTAAGGTATAAAAATATCAATTTACCCTCATTTATTGTTAAGGAAAAAAAAAAGTAATCAATGCACCCCCTTATTTGTCATCATCTTCGAAAACGAAGATGGCGGTAAATTAAGGCTTTTATATTTTTGAAAGATAAGTTGAAGGTTCTTATTCTATATTGAGTATAGGGTTTACTCAAGATAACGTCCTCAGGCAAAAATTTCAAAAAAAAAAAAATATTGCAATTAAAACTTATTTTGCTGTAGGTATACAACTAGAAACTAATGCTTATGATAACAGGTTTTAAAAAAAAAAGGAGGTGTATGTTCAATTTTATGAGTATAGCTTTGAAAAATAAAGATTAGGAATAAATTTATTTTTTTCAATTATTTGTAAGAGTATTATATTTTTAAGTTAGTGCTGGACTGATCTCTGGACTATATTAAAAGTGTATGGATCTAAAACTCTAAGTCTCTAATAGATTAGGAGTAATTTTTTTTTCTCAATTATTATGAGAGTAGACTTTTTAGTTAGTGCTCAATAGATCTCTTGATTGTATCACAAGTTTATAGATCTAAAATATCAGTAGATTTTAGACTATAATAAATTTTTAGAATTGTAACAACTTTAAAAAAAATGAATGGGTCATGAGATTGGACGAGAATTCAGTGTTAATATAATTTTTTGTACTTTTAAAACAATCTTTTAGATTTTAATATATTGAAATAGACAGGCACTTCCTTTTAAATTTTAATGGCCCATTAAAATATATTTAGAAAGAATTCAGATGGACCTAATGATATATTGGAGAAGAAAATAAAACTTGTTTCACTTGAAAATTTTACTTTTAAAGCATAAATAATATGTAAAAAAATTAACTTATCCTAAATTAGGGTATTAATCTTAGATGGAACCCTAGGCAATTGTCTTATGTAGCTAAGGATTGAGCCACTACCGATTGAGGATGAATTGAAGTTTACCATTAAACAAACATAAGTATTAGAGACGAGGGGAACAGACACGAAAATCTGAGGGCCAAAACATTAAATTTGTAAAGCTTCATGGGCCAAAGAATAAAACGTTGCGAACATAGGGCCTAAATCCGAGCTGAAGTTATGTTTTGGATTCGAAATTTCGAATTTAAATTTATTTCTGTTTCATTTAGGATTTATAAAATCTCTTTTTCTTTTCTTTTTTTAGTGAAAGAATCTCCTTAATTAGATGTATTTATAAATTTATTATAAAATACACCCTATCTCTCACAATCACTACGTGATGATTATGAATCTTCCATGAACCAAGCAACCCAATTGAATTCACCTAACCAAGCAGCCAGCCATTTGTAGTGCTCTGAGCCAGATTAGGTGAAATCTGAGGACAATTATCATAATCTTATTTATTTTAATTCACATAATCCAACAAGTATGTTGCAATAGTGAATTAATTAAGATAAGGTGATGGATTCTTTTTAATCGATTTTTTGGCCAAAAACAATAAATTGACTGAGTTTGATCATGATATTTATTGATTCGATGTGAGTCAACTTGCACATATAATTAAAGTTTGGTTCCATTAGAATAATTTAAAAAAAAAACTTTAATTTATATAAATATCAAGTTTGACTCATGGTAATTACACAAATTTAAGAATCAAGATTTATCTTAAGGTTATAAGTCTAGAACCAACAATTAATTGTTGTTTTAATTATTTGTACGACGTAGCCATCACTCTACCTTTTTATTTGGTACACATAATTGAATGGTTTTTCTTATTTAACGTCAACTGTCAAATTAGTAATAAAAAATGAGTATATACTTTTGACAAAAACTTCATTTATTTTACTTTTAAGATTAAACTGAGCACACCAATTTTAAGCATATCGTTCGTTAAATATTTGAAGCAAATGCGTAACTAGAAATTACATAATTATTCAAAATGCTACAAAGGGAAGTGTTTTTGTGAACTAGATGAAATTTGTTTGATTGGTTAGAAACCATATAGCTAGCTTTCACTATCATACACATATATACATATATACATACATACAAGCAAGCAAGTAGCTCAATCAATACGTTATTCTTCAAACTCAATAAAGGTAGACAAATTTTATTATTGCTTATAGAATCCCCAAACAAAAAACATTATAATTAAGGAAGATTGGTATCTAAGGGAGAGAGTTGGGTGTAGATGTAATCCTCATGCATAAAGGCACTTTCTTGTGCCCCATTTTTTCCTTCCTTGCACTCAACCCTCTCCTTTCCACACTCAACAACTTTATCTCTTTCCTGCATTATTCATTTCCATTATTAGAGCTCATCAAAAAGGTAAAATCGCAAGCAAAAAGTTCTATATCTTTGTTTTAAAAAATAAAAATCACCATCAATTTTTTTCTTTAAAAAAAAAAAACTAATGAAAGTTTTTTGCATATAGTTCGAATTTTTAGGAGTACCAATGTCTATAGGAAAACTTACCATTTTGATAGAATTATCCCCAGCATCAACCAGCAACGTATTGGTATCTTCTTTGGCTTGAGTAATGAAAACGAAGTAAAAAAATAAAAAAAGAGACAGAAAGAGCGAGAAGCTTGAAATTCTCATTGTGAACTTAATTTGAGAAGATGAGATGGGCAAGCAAGAAATTGAAACTACAATATTCTTGAAGAAATGCAAGTGATGGATTTGTAGTTTTAAAATTTAAATACAAGGATGCTCTTTTGACTTGTCTGCTGATGCCTTGGCAGTAAGCTCGAGTCTCAAGAGCATGGGTTGGCTGTTTTGATTTCTTCCTAGTTAATAATTATTTTTGCATAGAAATAGAGAATAAAAAGAAAGAGAGGGGACAAGGGTCTTGCTAGTTAATTTGTTTGTGTCGTTACTCGTTACAGTATTGTGGTGTTATTCCATTTTTTTTTTACTTGATTTTTACCATCAATTATTAGGGAATATTAACTTCATTTTAATCCTTCCGGCTGGGGTTATGAAGAAAGGTTACGATACCGGTATTGTTCGAGTATCTTAAATTTGCAAACATAAATATGTTTATGTTAAATTTATAACCTACCATGTCACGCTCTTTATAATTTATTGTAAGAAGTTGAATTCAGATTTTAAGTTAATTATTGCTCATTTTTTTAATGATTTTCTGTCATGTGTGCTATATTCAATTTCATTTAATTTAAAAGTTAAGTGTAAGAATCACATCTAACGCTAAATCTAAATCTTTATTATAATTTGTAAACCTGGAAAATCCTGAAATATATTGATCGTGTATATTTATTATTGCTTTTTATAATCTTCAAAAGAGTTGGAAAATTATATCTAGTAGGAGGATATAATAATTTACCTTTCAATACATGCATAAATCAAAAATAAAATGTTGAAAGTAAGTGAGAAAAGAATTAAAAAAGATATGCATACTAAAACAACAAGAAAGTCAACGAAATCTGTAGCTAGAAATAATTATTTGAATCAACAGGCTAGCCTAACCTGAGAGGCATGCAATTGCTTTTGCATCGAACACAAATCTCCTTGCAACACCTCTGCTACCTCTATTCACAAATGGGGTGATCATTGCCACCCGTGTTGTTGCCTCTTTATCAAGATGCTTCATTTTGAGAAGGAGAAGAAGAGAGGGGAGGGGGGGGGGGGGGAGGGGGAGAGATGAAGATCAATTTTTAGGGTTTGCTATTATTGCTTCATCATTTTCGCAAGCTGTAGCAGCCCAATTTCTAAAAAGGAACCCAATGTTGTGCCATCACCAAACAATGTGAAAGACATGCACAAATGGCAAGGCCATCCACATGCAAATATTGTTACTTGTACTTCAGCTACATAAAGTCCTGAAATTGGTCCGCCTTGCTCACTAGCATCAAATGGAATGAATTTATTGATCAAAGAGAGATTAGCTTGCTTTAGAAATTCATTGATGGGACTTGTAATTGGAGCCTCACCAAAATAAATCACTCATCGTTGCAATAAATCGAAAGATTATTGTCTTTCATTTTTCCCGCCAAACGGGTGAAAACGGGCAACGGTTTCAGGCAGTGATTTTTTTTAGCAGTTGCTATCTTTTGGAGATGATATGATCATTAACATCAATATGGCTAGAAAGCTCGGTGGCTTGATTGAAGTGGTAGTATAGGATCATGGGAAAAATAAGAGTAATGATTAGACTGATCCAATGGAGAGACCTTGTAATCTGAGATGATGGGGTGCTGGAGAAGAGGTACTGGAGAAGAGGGCTTGATGCATTCTTCGGAAATTATTTCAATCTCCATTAGTTTCTTTTGTGGAGCTTTACGCAAGTTGATTTTAGAAATCGATCTTGGTGAGGCTACATATAAGCTACAATTAATGATCTAGTACAATTAATTAATTAATTAATTAGTACCACAATTAATATTTATTTATTAGAGGAAAAAAATCAATGACGTCATGATTGAAATTACGGCATCAAGGTTATGATCAACATGAATTTTGTAAATTATATAAAAAATTAGTAATTAGAAAGTAAAACAAGTAAATTAATATAAGAATGGTATATTAGTATTTTAAAATTACAAACAAAACAAACACTTGTTAAAATAATACAAAACTTGTAAATCAATGTTAAACTATCAATAAACAAAAAATAGTTTATTCATTTAATTTAATCAAACAAAGAAAAAAAAGTCAATCATCAATTAAAAATAAAGTAAAAAATGTATTAGAAACCAATTAGAACAATTTTATTGAACTTGTTTAACCATAAATTTTGTACTCATTCTAGGCATTCATAATTTTTTTTCCTTTTCTATCATAGTATTGCTTACTATACAGGTTAATTAAGCAAAATTATTTTTCTTGAAGTGGATCAATCAAAAACAAAATATAAAGACATTCTTATATTACTATAAGTATATGATATATCAATAAAATTATATTTAGTTTTATGTTTTATACATACTTCATATAAAACTTTGTTTTCTACTTACATAAATCCAAAACTATCATTAGTTAATTTAGAAAAAAAATCAAAGAATTTATAAGGTAATCATTATTATAATGAGTTTTTATTTTTTCAATAATTATTATATTCAATTACTTGTTTTACTTTCTATTTACAAGTTTTATATTTCATGTACATAATTTTTATTTTATTTTACACTTAATGGTGATTTACATGTTTTATATTATATCTGTAAGTTTTTATTTTGTTGACCAATAATACTCTAATTTACCACTCCTATGTTAATTTACTTATTTTTTCTTCCATTTAGAAGTCTTATGTTTCATTTATTTAATTGATGTTTTATTTTACTCTTATTGTTGATTTACAAGTTTTATATTATATTTACTGGTTTTTATTTTATTTACCAATAATACACCAATTTACCACTCTTATATTAATTTACTTATTTTACCTAATGTTTACAAGTCTTATGTTCCATTTACATTATTTATATTCTATTTTATACTTACATTTTACTAGTTTTTTATGTTATGTTTGTAAGTTTTTGTTTTATTTACAAATAATTAATATACCATTTTAGCAGTCTTATGTTAATTTACTTCTTTTATCTTTCATTTACAAGTCTTATGTTCCAATTACACAATTTATGTTTATTTTATAATTAATGTTGATTTACAAGTTTTATTTTACATTTGTAAGTTTTTATTTTGTTTACCGATAATACACTATTTATCACTCATATGTTAATTTACTTGTTTTATCCTCCATTTACAAGTATTATGTTTCATTTACATATCTTATGTTTTATTTTACACTTAATGATAGTTTATAAGTTTTATGTTACATTTATAAGTTTTTGTTTTGTTTATTAATAATATTCCAATTTACCATTCCTATGTTAATGCACTTGGTTTAACCTCCCATTTATAAGCCTTATGTATCATCTACTTAATTTATGCTTTATTTGATGTACTTATTGTCGATTCACAAGTTTTATACATATGTAAGTTTTTGTTTTGTGTAATATTGATACATCAATTTACCACTCTTATATTAATTTATTTATTTTACTTTCTATTTATAAGTCTTATACTTCATTTACATAATTTATATTTTATTTTATATTTAATGTTGATTTACAAGTTTTCTATTAAATTTACATGTTCTATGTTTCATTTACATAACTCATGTTAAAATAAGATATTGATACCATAATTTTAATCATGGCATCGTAGAATGGCCATAAAAATGTGATTTATTTTTATTCTCTTACATTTTTAAGGAAACTATTAGAGAGTTATTACTTAGTGGACCAACTATTAGACTAATTAAATAGGGGTTTATGAATAATTAATATGCTTATATTAATTCACTGATTACCATTGGACTACATATCATCAATAGCTTAAATTTCTATCAAAATTTTATATAATATTTACATACAAATAAGACATAATAACGTTTTTATAATAATAATAAGGATATATTAAAAATTCTAAAAGTATTATTAATTATATGGTGGATCATTTTTTGTTTACTAACCTGTATATGCTTTTATAAGTTGTTCCAATAATGAAAAAATTGTGAAAATAAACATATTAAACATGTGGTTGCTAAAGAAAGAAATTAGAGTATCGAGGGGAATAAAAACTCTAACATGAAATAGAACTTAGTCTGTATATAGAAAAACTTCGCTTTAGCTGCTGCCTAATTAATTAGGTTGAAATTTGATGAATAATTGAACTATAAAGTTAATTTAATAAGCTGAAGCCAACTGTATAATCATCTATTGAATTTTAACTAATCGTATATTTTGCACCATTATCGCTCCATCGTTTTGGTCCACATGATGACATGATTGAATAACTTCTCATGATCAATTTAACTTTTCAAAAAAAAAAATTCGAGTATGAAATCGTATTGTAAAGTTGCTTGCTTATATATATTATATAAGCTAGATTAAACAATACTCAGTTGCCAAAGAATGGCTTGCACGTAAACTTATAAAGTTGGCATCATCAGCAACAAAATTAATTAACAAAAATTAATCTGCAAATCTTTTTACACAAGATCATAATCCACAATATAAAATTAAGCCTTCACAAATTATATTCAGTTAATTAGGAGTTTCAAATTGAATTTTTTAAGATACTCTCTGCACATAAAATACCCACTATATTTTATAGATAATCTATATACTCATTTCTAAGTAGAGTAAATGGCATCTAAGCGGTATTCAAAATTATTTTTACTAAATCACATTAAATATATCTTCGATTTATTATGTTAAAAATTCCTTAAGGAAGACGCTTTAAATCTTCCAATGTGGTGTGACAGATAGTGAGAATTTATTTTCTTGCATGACCTTCTCTATGTTAGGTCTCGTTATGAATTCTAATCCACTTACATATTTATTTGTAAAGATATTCTGAAATATATAAGAGATATCATGCTAGTAATATAATAAATAAATAATATTTATTGGTAAATTCAATCGTGAGTGTTACATACGCATTAATTTATTATATTATTTTTTATGTATTTTAAAATTCCTCATATTTGTATTGCTCTCTCTCTCTATATATATTGAATTTTTTAATAAATCCATCAAACGATGCCACTTTTTGTTCACCCACGTCTTGACCTAATTAACTCGTCATCTTTGATATTTTCCCAAACATCTGTCACTCTATCAGATTCTAGTTTATATAAATTTTAAAATATAAAATTTTTATTCCTAGATTAGGTTTTAAGTTACAATTAAATTAAGTAATAATGTTAATCTAATATGACAGTCAAAATTATGTTATACTCCTTTTGTTTATTTTAATCATTCGATTTTTTTTTAAATATTTTACCCAAGTTCATCAATGTCATGGTAAATTGAATCGATAAACATATGTGTGTTTGTGCATTTTTTATTGCTAGATTAGGTTTTAAGTTACAATTAAATTAAGTAATAATGTTAATCCAATATGACAGTCAAAATTATGTTCTACTCCTTTTGTTTATTTTAATCATTCGATTTAAAAAAAAATATTTTACCCAAGTTCATCAATGTCATGGTAAATTGAATCGATAAACATGTGTGTGTGTGTGTGTCTTCTCTAACAGTAACATTCTCATTTTAAGAAAGTGAGAATTTCGCTAAAATATTAAAAAAAAAATCAATACTTTTTAGATTGTATTTGTTTATCTGTGAGTACATAAAAATATGTACGTTTTTATCTATGGCATTGCTACTTAGTTAAAATGAGAATGTACTATTATTATGGTTCTTGTTGTTGTTAGTGAAGTAGGATGTAAATTTTATATAGGCTGACAATATTTAAAATATACTACACTTTAGCCCCTTTTAGTGTCTCCTAATCAAGTTTCAATTGAGCTGGCAAATTTTGACCTTAACATATGATATCCTAGCTGATACAAAAGTATACTGAACTAAAATCCAATTATTCTTCAATTAATAAATAAGAGGTAATTAACTATTTCATTATCTCTAAAAGAATTTTAACTATTTGTACTTAATATAGCCCCTCCCCCCAAAAAACCCCTTACATAAAATATAGAAATCATAAAACTTTCTAAATATTTGTCATTAAAGATTGAGTTTGAACTTGTTTTTTATTATAAAAATTAAAGTTTATAAAATCCTTTAGGTCAAGGTAACTAAATTTACTAACATATCTTATATATATATATATATATATTTATAACTAGATTAGGTTTTAAGTTACAATTAAATTAAGTAATAATGTTAATCTAATATGACAGTCAAAATTATGTTATACTCCTTTTGTTTATTTTAATCATTCGATTTTTTTTTAAATATTTTACCCAAGTTCATCAATGTCATGGTAAATTGAATCGATAAACATATGTGTGTTTGTGCATTTTTTATTGCTAGATTAGGTTTTAAGTTACAATTAAATTAAGTAATAATGTTAATCTAATATGACAGTCAAAATTATGTTATACTCCTTTTGTTTATTTTAATCATTCGATTTTTTTTTAAATATTTTACCCAAGTTCATCAATGTCATGGTAAATTGAATCGATAAACATATGTGTGTTTGTGCATTTTTTATTGCTAGATTAGGTTTTAAGTTACAATTAAATTAAGTAATAATGTTAATCTAATATGACAGTCAAAATTATGTTATACTCCTTTTGTTTATTTTAATCATTCGATTTTTTTTTAAATATTTTACCCAAGTTCATCAATGTCATGGTAAATTGAATCGATAAACATATGTGTGTTTGTGCATTTTTTATTGCTAGATTAGGTTTTAAGTTACAATTAAATTAAGTAATAATGTTAATCCAATATGACAGTCAAAATTATGTTCTACTCCTTTTGTTTATTTTAATCATTCGATTTAAAAAAAAATATTTTACCCAAGTTCATCAATGTCATGGTAAATTGAATCGATAAACATGTGTGTGTGTGTGTGTCTTCTCTAACAGTAACATTCTCATTTTAAGAAAGTGAGAATTTCGCTAAAATATTAAAAAAAAAATCAATACTTTTTAGATTGTATTTGTTTATCTGTGAGTACATAAAAATATGTACGTTTTTATCTATGGCATTGCTACTTAGTTAAAATGAGAATGTACTATTATTATGGTTCTTGTTGTTGTTAGTGAAGTAGGATGTAAATTTTATATAGGCTGACAATATTTAAAATATACTACACTTTAGCCCCTTTTAGTGTCTCCTAATCAAGTTTCAATTGAGCTGGCAAATTTTGACCTTAACATATGATATCCTAGCTGATACAAAAGTATACTGAACTAAAATCCAATTATTCTTCAATTAATAAATAAGAGGTAATTAACTATTTCATTATCTCTAAAAGAATTTTAACTATTTGTACTTAATATAGCCCCTCCCCCCAAAAAACCCCTTACATAAAATATAGAAATCATAAAACTTTCTAAATATTTGTCATTAAAGATTGAGTTTGAACTTGTTTTTTATTATAAAAATTAAAGTTTATAAAATCCTTTAGGTCAAGGTAACTAAATTTACTAACATATCTTATATATATATATATATATATTTATACAAAAGAATAAGAGCCAGTTTGGTAATTCTGTATATTTTAAAATAATTGTTATTAGTTGTGCCGTAAAAATAATCAGGTGTGAAAAAATTTAATTAAATGTTTGGTAAAATTTATTTTTAAAGATGCTATGAATTTTAAAAACAGTTTTAAAGTAATCATATATGTTTGGTAAATTTTAGTGTTAAATTGCTGCAAAAATATAAATGACTAAATTAGACATAATATTAAAGAAATTTTTTCTAAACGTTTACTTCCATGTACATAAAATATTTTTTATTGTGTACATATAATAATTGATAACTAAAATAAATATTTTATATTATTATTTTTATTAATTTTATTATTTTATTTTATGATCTTAATATAATTGGTAATAACAATATCTCTCTATAGTTAATGATTTTATTTCTTAATTAATAAGGATAATTTTAGATTGTTATAATATATATGAGGATATATATGAAATTATATTAAGTGTAAAAATAATTATGAAAATTAAATTTTGAAAAGCTATTCCCTCCCTACTTTTTAAGATATGTTGTATGACAAGGTGATTTTACTACAAATAATTTCTAAAAAATTTATCAAATACTAGAATTAACTTTTTACTTTGTAAAATTACTTTTGGCTTCTAAAAACACTTCCAAAGGGGACCTAAGCCTAGTATTATTTTCAATTAGATTTAAGTAATTATTCTTTATTTGAATCTGTCGTCAATCAATCACAAATATCTTTATTTAATTGACCACTCGAATTTGAATCTAGAAGAGATAGAGGATGAAATTTTAATTTATGCCTTACCCACTCCTCCACCATTTAAAAAACATCACAAATATTTTTAACAAATATCAAAATTGGTGTTTTTTTTTTCATTTTCAAACTAGTAGGTCCAGGCTCCGTTCAAGTACGATAAAGCCCTTCGTAAATGAAGGGTAAAACCGTCAAAGCGTTAGAGGTTTGATTCTATTTCTAAACAGAAAATGCCACACTAATTTGATTAATTAATCATTTCCTGTTTAATCAAATCAATTGGACAGATCTAAACAAATATAATAATAGAACAATTTTGTCTGGCATCCAAAGAATAATTAAAAAATTTGAACGAAGAATTTTTCTAATCAATTTGTGACGTGAATTATTAAAATATGCAGATTATTTTCAACTTTATTTTTCTGTTTCTCAGACAAAAATTCCTCCGAATCGAATGCAATAATCCCATTTATTATTGAATCCTACAAACGTAAAAGAAGACAAATGAAAGAGAATTATGTTTAAAAGTGGAGGTGTCACTGTCAACCGTGTCGTGCAATGCCAATTTGCCAAAAAAATTAGGTTTGTCTGTGCTTCATGTTGAATTTATTTATTTTTTTATTTTTTAAAAAATAATAAAGATAGGTAACACTTCGGATTGATTTTTTAATTTCACATTTGGTGTGTTTATTTTTTAAATTAAAAAATTAAAATTATTGACAACGTTTATTTCGTAAAAATAAACGAAATTAGAATCGTAAAACCCATCCCAATTTAATAGAGGTTGGGAATGAATCATTCTCTCATTCTCAAGAGTGATGATTTTGCTCCCAACAAAATCAATAATTCCAATCTTATCCTTAATTAAAAAAAAAACAAAGCAAAATGCGATTACTTGAACGAATCAATTTGCTGATGATGAGAAGCAGAAGCCATGAATATGATTGTTATATGCCTGTTATCAAATGCAATAGAGCTGGTTATCGCATCACCGTTGCATGGGATGCAGATTGTTAGCCTCATGCCACTGATCATTGTCGGTTGTATTTGTATACAGTACCTGTTAATTGTTGCTACCACTCTTGGAACTTCGCTGCCGCCTGCCGATTCTCCAGCAGCTGCCGCCAGTCGCCGGTGATTTGCTTTTTGGTTGTTATTATCATTATATAGGGCAAACCCTAGTTGCAACTGTGGCACCGTACCACAGTTGCATCTAACTGTTAGATGTCAGTGGATCCTATTAATCAAACTGCATCTAACGGTTAGATGCAACTATGGTACGGTGCCACAGTTGCACCGTAGCATGATCCCATTATATAATAATAATAACAATAATAATCATTAATATTTGATTTTATTATTATAAATATAATAATGATATTATAATAATTATTATTGTTATCACATGTTTTATTATTATTATTATTATTGATGATAATTATTAATAACAATAGAAAATAATAATAATAATCGTTATAGTAAATAATAATAATGATAACAACAATTAACTAAGGACATTTTAGTAAATTAAAACTATCCATTCATATTAAAACACATTAATATGAATACAACACATTCTAATTTTAATTATTACAGTTCAAGTAAATAATTTATTTTGATCCTCATTCTCTATTCCCATTTCAACACATTCTTCGTTTAGTAAATTTCATATTGTCCAAAGAATATAAATTTATATGTTTATTAAAAAAAATTATTTAAAAACCACTCAACCTTTAAGACATTCCCGTTGAATTTATGTTGTGCTTTATTTATAAATCGACTTGGTATACAACCCATTAATCCAATATAGGAGGTAAGGTTTATCTTTACAACATTTACAATATAGGAGGTGAGAACAAAGATGAATAATATTTATTAGCCATAAGGATATAATTTATTTACATTGGTTAAGATTTGGTCGAGGTATAAGCAGCTGTACTCTTGATATTTAAAATAATGTTTGGAATCCTATTATTTGAGTTCTAATCTAAATCTTAGTCGATGTTGCATGAAACTATTTAATAATATAATAGAGTAATAAATAATTTTACATTCATCATCTAATATATAATTGACACATAACATTACCGTAAGATTGATTAACTTTTTAGGAAGGTTTCAAATGAAATTATACCTACATACTAGAATAGATCTTATTTTTCTTTCTTCTTTTTTTTTTTTAACTTAAAAGAGATAGGGGATATTATGAGTTATATAATTGTCAGCCAATACAAAAATACCGAATGAGTCTTGTAGTTCTCTTGTGTCTAAATTTGCAATTAGCAATAAAACCAGTTGGTGATATACCATATATAAACTAATTACCATATAAAAATATCGGATTTACTTGCCATATTTATCATAATACCAATGTTAATATGGAAATGCATTTAATTGCATGCCAAAAAAAGAACAAGTCTTGCCGGAAATTTCTTAGTTTTCTTCTAATTTTACAGACACTAACTTATTAGCTAAAATATCATTAGAGGACCTCAAAGTTTTTGTGGAACGCGAGAGTGGTCTCCGATTGTTGACTATACTCTACTAGTAAAAATAAATTGTTGAATTAAAATTTTGATATTAATCTTAAACTAAATACAAGTTAACAATAATTTATTGAATAAAATTTTGATGTTAGTAGAAAATTTAGATTATAATAAGATATTTAATCCTACCTTAATCATGTGAAAATAGAGACCATTTATCTGCTAAATTTTGGACTAGTTTATTAGTCCTAACAAGTACACGGCCTTTTTTCAACCTAAGATCAAATATATTTAAGTTGGTAAAGATCTACCCTTGTTTCAGCTAGAACGAGTCCCCGAGACCCTATGACATTGGCTTCCTAATCCGCATTATATCCAAACATACCCTTAACGATCAATTTCACGCGCCTTCTTAAAATTCATAATGAGGATGAAAGTGTCATTAAGGTGACGTTTGTTTTTTTTGTATGAAATCTGAATAAATCTGAATTAGTCTGAAATCTGAATAGGTCTGAATGTCTGAATCTGAATAATATGTTTGTTTTTTCATCTGAATCTCAGAAAATAAGTATTAAGTTGTTTTTTTCAACTTAAAAAGCTAAAAATATGTACTTTTACATTTGTATCCTTATTAAATTTGAATGTCAAATAAATAATATATTAAATACCACAATATTTTAACATTTATAAGTAAAATTATATTCAAGTGAATACATAATTATTTTAGAATTTTAATATATAAAATACCATAAATTTTAAATTTTATCGTATATAATATAAGAAAGAAAAAATATGGATATTTTTATGTGGGGTAAATATCTATGGGTGAGTTTTGGGATAGACATGAAAAATAAATTATAAAATATAGATATTTTTTATATTACCAAATAATTGACTTAATTCATATTTCTCCATTAAGTAAAAAGTCAAAAACAATTAGCTTATTTTATTAAGTTAAAATTATCTTAAAAGTCTCATTAAGTTATAAAAACAAACACATCTAATTAACTTAATTATTTAAGTTAAATCACTTTAAGTCATTAAGTTAAAAAACAAACGCCACCTAAATATCTATGACGATTTTATAAAAATTAATGGCAGGTATGATATTATTTTTCAAAAATCATGTTTTTGATTTTGTTTTAGAAATTAAACTATGATGTCTGTTTTGAAACTTCAAAATATCCGTACTTTTAAAATTATAAAATGAAAATAAATAAAACATTTGAAGTGCGAGAGAAATGGGACAAAACTTGAGAATTTGTAAAAGCAAATGTTGATATTTTTAAAACTGTGATCGTTTCCTAAAGTATCTAGATTAAATTTGTTTCTGCCATTTTTTGTTTTCGGAAAATAGAAAATAGATTTCAACGTTCTTTCTCGGAACCTTGTATTGTATTTGTCTATTTAAGACAGAATTTGGGGACCGAAACGAAAAAGAAAAAAGAAAAAAAGAAACCAGGACAAGTTGAAACCACCTGACGCCGTCAACAAACGGTGAAGACCCCGCTCGCAAGTCGCAGTGAAAAAGAAAGAGAAAAAGACAGTGGAAACACCAGCACCGAGCAAGCAGCAGCAGCAGCAGCAATCAAAAATTAAAAAACACAAACAAATAATAACAAGCATTAAGCAAGCATATCAAAACTTGTCCTTTACAGCGTGTAGTTACTCTGACTCGTACCCAACAACCAAACACAAACACAAAACACTCCTCTTCTCTCTTACTCTCTGCTTCTTTCTTCACCTTCTTTTTCCATTTTCAATGGAACCCTAGTTTCTTCAATTTCTGATACCTTCACTAGTTCCCAATTTCTCGGGTTTCCCACCCACCCAATGCCTCATTCTTAACTGGGTCTTGCTTATTTTTTCTAAAAAAAAAAAAATCAGTTTCGGTTAACTAAATGACTCTGCATCTTTTTTCAGTAGCTTTCTTTTTCTTCTCACTTCATCTTCTGTTCGTCGTCGTTTTGGGCTCCGAATCTGAACTCGGATCTTTAATCGAGTTCAAGAAGGGAATCCAAGACGACCCGCTTGGTAGAATCCACTCTACATGGAACATTACGGCGTTACCCGACACGAAATCGTGCCCCGTTTCGTGGACCGGCGTCAGCTGCGACCCGGAATCCGGTTCGGTGGTCTCTATCAACTTGAATGGATTGGGTTTAAGTGGGGAGCTGAAATTCAACACTTTGATTAACTTGAAGTATTTGCAGAATCTTTCTTTGTCGGGTAATAACTTTACTGGTCGGATAGTACCTGCATTGGGATCCATAAGTTCGTTGCAGTACTTGGATCTGTCTAACAACAAGTTTATTGGTCCGATCCCGGGCCGGATCACGGATTTATGGGGATTGAATTATCTTAATTTGTCGATGAATGATTTCAAAGGCGGGTTTCCAGGTATGTTGAGGAATTTGCAGCAGCTGAAAGTGCTGGATTTGCGTAAAAATAAATTATGGGGCGATATTGGTGGAATAATGAGTGAGCTTAAGAATGTTGAATTCGTTGACTTGAGTTTTAATAGGTTTCACGGAGGTTTAGGAGTTGGTGCAGACAATGTTTCGAGTATTGCTAATACGTTGCGTGTTATGAACTTGAGTCATAACGTGTTGAATGGAGGATTTTTCAAGGGCGATGTTATTGGGTTGTTTAGGAATTTGGAGGTTTTGGATTTGGGTGATAATGGGATTACTGGTGAGTTGCCATCTTTTGGGATGTTGCCGAATTTGAAGGTCTTGAGGCTGGGGAGTAATCAGTTGTTTGGAATGATACCAGAGGAGTTATTGGAGAGTGTGATTCCAATTCAGGAGTTGGATCTCAGTGGCAACGGATTTACAGGTAACCAAATGAAGTTTAGTTTTTTTTTTTTTTGGGAATTTGTTTATAAAGATATATATTTTATCTAGAGCAATTTCTTTGCAGGGCATTGTATTTATTGGTGGAATATTTAGCCAATGAATGTCCTCATTTGACTATTGCCATAAGTAGAATGTGCTATGATATAAATAGTCATGTTACTGATGTTGTCCACGATAGGGATCTAGAATTTCATTTGCCATAGTTTTTTCGTACGAAAGTTGTGTTATATACCCAATTTTGATGAAAATGTCTGGCTTTATATTAGTTAACCGTACTTTAGAAACACTTGTTAGTTGTGTAGATGCTTAAGCAATAATAGAAGTTTGGAGTGAAAATATGTTGTAAAAGTTCAAGAAAAATAGCCTGGTACTTTTTTGGATGGCATCATTTATGTGACTGAAATTTGTGTAGACGAAAGAGGCTTATTTAAAACTTCTGAGGTGTTCAAAGTTCAATATGAATTTATGTTAGAACTAAGAGGAAATAGATTCTATGCTGTTTTAAGGACACATAAGGCCTCCGTGTTGTTATTTTTGGTTGACGTAGTGAGATTTTTAATGGGCAGCATTGGGTGGACATTTTTTGACTTGGACTATGGTTACCGTGAATACCTCGTCAGCTTTCTGAATGCTGACATTTATCTTGCTGGGGAATCTGTCTCACTAGCCATGGTCAAATTAATTCAAAATGGTGCAGAGGAGATTTTCCATAAAGGTGAAAAGTTGTGACAATGAGAGAATAGTTGATAAATTTGAAAAGTTGTGACAAAGATAGAATAGTTGATAAATTTGAAGCATATAACGAGGCAAAAGGAAACAGAGCCATATGTATTTCACAAAAAAGAGATCTTTTACCGGCCTGCGCAGCTATAGTGTGTTGTTCTTGGAGTTGATTCGGTATCTGTGATCAATCAAGATTGAGTCGCTAAAATTGTCGGTATCGTGGCAGATTCTCCATCATATCAAATGGATATAGCTGCGACCTTTGAACATCAAGAACTATGTCCCTGTTCTTATTCCCTGTATGTTGTGTAAAGCAAAAATCTCCCTCTGGATGCCTGTGAACCACATGGCTATTTAGAGAAATCAAAATACCATGGATCCCATATTTCTTGGAGAAGATCTCAGAATCCTGTCAGTGTGGTCCTTGAAAAGATGGATCATTGATGTTTATCTTCATTTGCTATTTGGGGAGGCCTCTAAATTCTCTTCTCTAAATGTTATATGTTTCTTTGTGCCATAGGATTGTATGTTCAAACTAGCAATGTAGATTTGTTAGAAACATTAGACTGCTTTGAATTGAGGAAGTGTGACCTAAGTTTTAGTGTTTATATATTCCTCCGTGAACAATTTTACTTGAGTGGCTTTGAACAACAGATTTAATTGCTCGATAAACTCATTGACTATGAACATAAGAAATCTTTGCAATTTACATTGCTCTCTAGCTCACTCCTGTCTTTTCATTTTTCCCTTTACCAGCAGAATCTTTTAAAATATAGCCATATTTCGTGTAGTTTATAAGTAGATTTATGTTGGTTTATATTTTGATTGATCCTGGGTATTTCTATATTTTTGGATGTGTGAATGGTTACAGTTTCTTCTGGAGAAGAATGCTAAATTTACTGTTGATCCTGTGTCAAGTATTGAAATATTTTGGCACTTATTTTTTTAATGTATAAAAATAACGTATTGCACATACAAGGAGCTTCTACTTGTTTTGTTTATTTGCATTGCAAATATGTAGTTCAGTTATGTATTCTCACTTTTCATGTCTTGCTTATACCGATAAGGATTAAAAATATTGTTCATTATGATGTTAGTCGTGTCCTAGTTATATTGGCTGAAGACTATGGTATTTACAACAACAAACTTTGAGCAGTTGCCTGTTTGCAGTTCTGTTATTCTATGAAAACGCCGCATTTTTGTTTGATCGAAGTATCTAATATTCTCAAGTCATTTGTACAGGTTCAATTCATGGAATTAATTCTACGACGTTAAGTGTTTTGAATCTATCATCAAACAGTTTGTCAGGCACTTTGCCCACTTCTTTGAAAAGCTGTGTAATCTTGGATTTGAGCAGAAATATGATCTCTGGTGACATCTCCGATATGCAGAATTGGGAAGCCAATTTGGAGATTCTTGATTTAAGTTCAAACAAATTGTCTGGGAGTTTACCAAACTTGACTTCTCAGTTTGATCGATTAAGTACATTCAATATCAGGAATAATTCTGTAACAGGCACCATGCCTTCTCTACTGGAGATCTCTCCGAGATTGGTCACTCTTGATGTGAGTTTGAATCAACTGAAGGGGCCCATTCCTGATAATTTTTTCTCCTCAATGACCTTGACAAATCTGAACCTTTCGGGAAATGGTTTTAGTGGTGCTATTCCTCTTCAAAGCTCACATGCAAGCGAATTATTAGTTCTCCCTTCTTATCCACCTATGGAGTCTCTTGACCTCTCCGGTAATGCCTTAACAGGTGTCTTGCCCTCAGACATTGGTAACATGGGGAGACTGAGGTTGCTGAATCTTGCAAACAATCACTTATCAGGAAATATGCCAAGTGAATTGAGCAAACTTGGTGCCTTGGAATACCTTGATTTATCTGGAAACCAATTCAAGGGTGAAATACCCGATAAGCTTTCATTGAAACTTAATGAATTTAATGTGTCATATAATGATCTATCAGGCCCTATTCCAGAAAATTTGAGGAACTTTCCCAAGTCTTCATTTCATCCCGGAAATGCTTTGTTAATCTTCCCAGATGGTGTGCCATCATCAGAAACTAATTCTCAAGGTCAGAATTCTGCTAGAGGGAAACATCATAGTTCAAAAAGCAGTATTAGAGTAGCGATAATTGTTGCCTCGGTTGGAGCTGCTGTGATGATTGTTTTTGTTTTGCTGGCCTATCATAGGGCTCAACTCAAAGAATTTCATGGAAGAACTAAATTTAGTGGCCAAACCACGGGGAGAGATGTTAAGGAAGGAAGATTTCAGCGGCCTTCCCTTTTCAATTTCAACTCAACACGCCCACCAACTTCCTCGAGCTTCTCAAATGATCACTTGCTTACTTCAAATTCAAGATCATTATCTGGGCAGGCAGAGTTTATAACAGACATTATTGAGCGAACTGAGGGAGGGGCTCCCAGTTCAGCATCTATGAATCCTAATTTGCTTGATAATCATCCTGCAACTTCTGGAAGAAAGTCGTCTCCAGGTTCCCCATTGTCTTCCTCACCTCGTTTCATTGAGGTCTGCGAACAGCCTGTGAGGTTGGATGTGTATTCACCAGATCGGTTGGCTGGGGAACTGTTCTTCCTGGATGCTTCACTAGCATTCACCGCTGAAGAATTATCTCGAGCCCCAGCAGAAGTGCTTGGCAGAAGCAGCCATGGAACTCTCTATAAAGCCACTCTAGATAGTGGGCATATGTTGACTGTGAAATGGTTGCGGGTGGGACTGGTAAGACATAAGAAAGAATTTGCTAAGGAAGTTAAAAAGATAGGATCTATGAGGCATCCAAATATTGTTCCGTTGCGCGCATATTATTGGGGGCCCCGAGAACAAGAGAGGCTTCTCCTTGCAGATTATATCCAGGGAGACAGCTTGGCCCTACATCTTTACGGTAAGAATTCTAAGGGCATTTTTATCTTGTCTTTTAATCATCATTCCCTACCAACTTTCTGGAGTTCTTTTGTCATATTCCAGCCAACTTTGTGTTATAAGTATTGTTTAAGTTCTGAATGAAGATGCTTTGCTCTAAATGCATGTTGATGTTGCATGGTGTATCGTTTTTCTTTACTATGTAGTGTGACATTCATGTCAAAAATGGTTTAAATAAATGTTGGATTTCATTATCATGGCAAATCTAGTTAAGAAGGCTTGAGAGCTTGAGTCAGAGTTGGCATATTAGGTTTTCATTAAGTTATTTGCTCGTTTTGTTGAACCTTCCTCAGTCCCAATCCCCAGGGTGTATGTCATATACAAGCTTCTTGAATATGGTCTTTACATAGAGAGCCTCTATTTCTCTAATGGGTGACATTGCAAGCTGTGATGAAGTTGGATAGTTTTACCAAATTGGTTTAACTTTCATTTTACTTCTTTCATGAGGAATACCGTTTTTCCTAGTAGATTTATATACATGTGCTTCATAATATACATGAACTTTTATTTTTTATTATTTGATCCGCATATGTGGCAATGCAGAGACTACTCCTCGGAGGTACTCCCCATTGTCATTCATTCAAAGACTAAAAGTGGCTGTGGATGTTGCTCAATGTCTGTTATACCTTCATGATAGAGGCCTGCCACATGGAAACCTAAAGCCTACAAACATACTCCTGGCAGGTCCTGATTATGATGTTCGCCTCACGGATTACGGTCTACACCGCCTTATGACCCCAGCTGGCATTGCGGAGCAGATACTGAATCTGGGAGCACTTGGGTACCGTGCCCCGGAACTCACTACTGCATCAAGGCCAGCTCCCTCATTTAAGGCTGATGTGTATGCACTCGGTGTAATCCTAATGGAATTGTTAACAAGAAGAAGTGCCGGTGACATAATATCTGGCCAGTCGGGAGCTGTGGATCTCACCGACTGGGTTCGGCTCTGTGATCAAGAAGGGCGTGGAATGGACTGTATCGATAGAGACATTGCTGCCGGTGAAGAACCCTCAAAAGCAATGGATGATTTGCTAGCCATATCTATCCGGTGCATTCTCCCTGTAAATGAAAGGCCTAACATCAAACAAGTCTATGATGATCTCTGTTCTATATCTGCATGAAATTTTGTACATGTGTCTTGGAATTATTTTTTTACCTTGTTCCTTGACCAATCCTTGTTTTTTTATCCCCTATTTCTTTCCTCCCATTAATTGGTTTCTGGCCTTTCGATTACAGGCTAATCATCTACTCTTTTTTTTTTTGTTTTTTTTTTTTTTTTGGGTCTCACCGAAAATTTTCTTGTAAAGAAACATCCCCATTGATTATTTTAACAGTGTTTTGAGTTTGATCCTCCATTGAAAATGGTCTGAGTGTGCTCACTTTGTTCAATGACAGGAGAGGCATCATAGTTCCTTGTGCGAAACAAAGGGGCAAAATTTCCAAAATTATTCATTCTGTTTTCTTGTTACTCATCTAATGATTGATCTAAACACTGTTCATTAGCCAATCGAATCTAGCATTCTTGAGATTTTAAGGCACGCTCTTTTGATTATTACAATTAGAGCTCAATGCAAAGCCCAACAGGTCAACAGAGGAAATGATGATAAAATAAATTCTCTCAACTAAACCGGAAACTCGATCGCTTCACCGAAATTACGAAAATAATAATAAGAAATGAAATTTATAAAAATAATTATAAAAATTATTTGAAAATAAGTAAATAGTGAAAATCATCTCCTACTCAAGTTCGATTAATAACATAAAGAAAGAATTTTTTTTTTGGATGATATTTTTTATTACGTCCAAGTTTTTTGCAAAAATAATAAAATAATAAATATTTATTTTCCATTATAAATAAAAGTAAAATGTGAGGCTCCATCGTTTTAAGAATAGACACATAAATCTTACACAAACCAAAATGATATTTGTACTTATTAAAACTTTATTTTAAGAAGTTTTTGTGGCTCTTTTAATAGTGTTTGCATTTTTTTATTAAATAGACAAAAATTTTACAATTTTTTATTTAAAAAACAACTTTATGCATTTTCTCTCCACTTCTCAAAAAAAAAAAGTAAAAAAAAATACAAATTCGCTGTAGTTGTGATGCAGAGAATCAGAAAATGAAAACCCCGAAGTGCTTTGATGGCCTAAACCCTAATCCCCGTGTCCATTCAAAACAACCCCAAAATGCAGAGAATCAATTCGTCTCCAAATTCCCAAAACCTTGCAATCAAATCCCTTTTCTCATTTTTCTCTTCGCTTTCGGGAACCCAAAATTCAAACGCATTCCTCCTCAATTACCTAACAGAAACCCTAAACATTCCCAAATCACGAGCCCTTGTGATCTCAAACCGATACTCTCACATTAAGTCACCCGAAAAACCAGAAACTGTGCGTCAATATTTCCATAATGCTGGATTCTCAGATACCCAAATTCAATTGGCAGTTAGTGTATCACCCCGAATTCTCTTCTCTGATGTTGACAAAACCCTAAAACCAAAGATTGAATTTTTCCAGCACCTTGGTCTTCAGGGTTCTGATTTGGGTAAGATTATTTCCAAAACTCCAAGTCTTCTAAATGTTAGTTTAGAGAAATTGATTCCATGTGTTGAAATTCTTAAGAAAATATTAGTGAATGATACTAATAATGAAGATTTCATTCGTGTTGTTAGTAGATGGAAACGGATTCCTACAGATAAATCAGGGTTGCTAAGAAAGATTGAATGCCTCAGAAATTGTGGCATTGTTGGGTCTGAGCTGTCAGTGCTATTGGTGAGGCAACCTAGGCTATTTGGTTATGAGGAATCAAAACTTAGACACCTTGTTTCACGGGTTTTAGATATGGGATTTTCAATTAACTCGAGGATGTTTGTTTATGGATTGCAAGCAGTTAGTTACCTGAGTGAAGAAACATTTGATAGAAAATTGGAATTATTTAGGAGCTATGGAATTTCCAAAGAAGAGTTCATTGAAATGTTTCGGAAGGCACCTGGTATACTTGCGTCATCGGAGGAGAGGTTAAAGTTGGGACTTGAGTTCTTTCTGAAAGATGTTGAATTTAAAAAGTCGGCGTTGGTTCATAATCCGGTTTGTTTAACGCTAAGTATAGAAAATCGAGTGATTCCTCGACATAGGGTTTTTCAGATTGTTATGCCAAGGGGAATGTTGAAGAAGAAATTGAGTTTTTGTTCAATGCTGCTCTTGAGTGAGGAGAACTTCTTGAAGAAGTTTGTGTTGAGGTTTGGAGATGATGCAGAGGAGTTGTTGCTAGCTTACAAGGGCCACAGTTTGGGCTCTTCTCGTAAAGAGAATCTTGAGACAACCATATAAGTTTCAATAAATTAACTATCGGCTTTTGCAATCTTTGAGTCATTAGCATTAACTATTTCAATGAGAGCTGCTGTTCTATTTCGAGATCGGGCAGAGAAGGATTTGAGAGCGTAGTTAAAAGTTGATGAAAAATGGGAAATCTCCAGTGGTTTCACTTAATGAGGCTGCATGAGAGTTTTGGCGAAGGTTCACTGGCCTTTCTGTGTGGTAGCATATAGAAGAAGAGATCAAAGCATTGAACGAGAAGTCAATTACCCTTAAACAAGCGAAACAAATTTTGAGAAGAGTAAGTTCTGTTACTAACTAACATCAGACAAGTCTAATTTTATGATATCTGTATCTATTTGCTAGAGAATTTGTACAAGCATAAGAAAGTTTCCCTGCTGCGGTAAATGATTATGGATATTTTCCTTCAAAATTATTTTGTCTCATGGGACGTCTGTATGCACATCATTTAAATCTCTTAGATCATTTTAATTTTCCAAATTATTCCTATCCTAGTTGCAGTAGAAAGATAAGACTGAACCAGCTGAATTGTTCGTGAATGCACCCTGACTATGAAATTTTTGGGCAATAACCAATTTTGCTCGTGCCAGCGAGCAAGACAGAAGAAATTAGGAGAGTGGGGTTACAGATTTTTTGTACGTGATTGAAAATTAAGCAAATTTATGTTACTCTACTTATTTTGTTCTGGCATAGGTTTTTTTGTATTATTATTTGTGAATTTTTTTCTTATTCTTTTTACCTTTAAATAAATGTTCAGTTGTTTGGTAGTGCAGTGCTGTGACTCTTAAATCATAGCTGCTAGCTCTAGAAATAAAAATTTAGTGTTTGGTAATATATGATTTTTAAGTAATAATTGTGACAAAAATAGTACGGGTATTGCAAACTTTTCATCAAATAAACGTGGGACAAAATCACATAGCCGTGGTTTTTCAATGGTACTGAACTAAATTTAAATGTGCTTCCCAAAAGTTATCGATTTGAATCTGATGGAGTACTTTTTTTGCACATCATCTTTAACTCTACATCCGTATTATCAAATTTGAGAGATCTAATTTGTAACAATGAATAATGTAAAATATGCTCAAACTAAATAACTTGAACGTCAATGTTATTCACGTTTTCCATTGGAGAATAAACTGTAAATTATTTTTCAATTATGTCAAGGCATTGTCAAATTGTCCATTTGTGCAAAAATCAAAAGAAAGAATGTGTTGGATTTTTTTTTTCCTAATGAAGAATACTGTAGGAATGATAAGAGATTTTTCCATAAGAAAAAAACCCAAAAAGATACGCAAATTATATGTACTCTCTTTTCTTCTTGTCCTTATAGAAAATGAGAATCAGGGAGTTTTGGCTATGAACAAATAAAAATTTGGACAAAATATGCCGCCTTCTGATGAAATCCTTAATTCTACCTATTTACTGTTCATTTTAAGCCCTTAATCTCTCAAAACTGAAACACACGTGTCCCCAAAATGCAGAGAATCAATTCATTTCCATATCGACGTTTGTAAAACGTTTTGACATGATTTCTTCTCGTCTATTAATATAATTATTATAGTTGTAGCTATATTGTAACACCACTAAATGCATTGCTCTCCAAATCCAAGAAGTGGTCGAAAATATCACTATTGAATAACGATAATTGTTTTCGTGTTAGTTTACTCTGGATAGCTTGGATGACTCTCTTAAATTTTGATGTTTCTGTAATATGATCCGAGAAATGATCATCAAAGCCTAACTTCATCTCACCTAGACCCTTCCTCGGTGCGGGCAGATTACGTTTGGCCAATTTGTTTTTTGCCATGTAACTAAAACAAAATCAAATTTCTATTCGTTATAAAATTTTACAAAATTATTACAATACAAATTTAAAATAAACTTTACAAAAAAATACAAATAAACACAAATTATCCACAAAGAGATCTATGTTTTTTTGTGCGACGGGCATCCCATTACATATAATTTTATGCGACAAACATATTATCACAAAAAATAAATTCAATGTTCTACACATAAGCACTGTTTTTTTGTGCGACGGTCATCCAATCACACAAAAACATGTGGGACGAGATTCCCGTCGCACAAAAATACAGAGCTTGTGCTTTTGTTGGCCAAAAGCAATGCTCTGTATTTTTGTACTGAGCCTTTGCTCGTGTTTGGTGCGATGGGCAGTAGCCATTGCACTAAATCTGGTGCGATGGGCTGTGCCCGTCGCATGATGGCTGCTGTAAATTCTGTTCAATGGGCAGCAGCAGCCATCCAACACCCATCAATATACATACAAAACTCTCCCATCCCGCTTGCAACACACCAACCCACAAACACCATCAACAACCGCAAATAATCAAACCATCACAACCGCCAGCAACCCAACACCACAACAATAACAACAACAAAGCACAATAACACCACAAAATCGCAAGACAAATAAAAAAAGAAGAGGTAAGAACTCACCTAGGGTTTTGAATTTTTAAAATTGATTCTGGAGATCTTGAATGATTTTGAACATGATAGGTGATTTCGGCCGCCAATGATGGCTTCCGGTGCCCCTCTACGCCGCTGACGATAGATAAGCGATTCCAGTGAGATGGGGAGGATTTAGGGGAGAGAGGAGGGTGAGAATGAGAGGGGTAGTTTGGTCTTCAAAGTTGGTGTTTGGCTAATTTTGATTGAAAAAGGTTTGGAGGGGGGGGGGGAAAGATAAAAAAATGCAAAAATTTAATGGCTAATTTCGTAAATTTCTCAAGGATCTGTGTATGGCCGATAGTTGACGAAAAATGAATTTTTTTCTTTTTTTTACATTCAACGATGCCCTTCGGTGATTTTCGCTTGATGAGTTAGGATGAGAGTGTTCGTGGATAGTTCATTGGTCGTTTGGTGTGGTATCATGTAGAAGAAGAGAACAAAGCATAAACCAAAAGTGAATTACCCAATGAACTAGCAAAATGGATTTTGAGAAGCGTAAGTTATGTTGCTAATATTAGGCAAGTCTAATTTGATGATCTCTGTTCTGGTTCAGCTTTAAAATTTGTACATGCCCCAAAAAGCTTCCCTACTACACAACATATTATGGATTTTTATTTCAAAATTTTTTAGTAGAGTTGTTGGAGCTCTTGATATTGTCACATCAAACCCTTACGCCTCATATTTATCTGCACACCAATTAAATCTCTTATGATATATTTACTAAATGGGAATAAAAATGAGATGAAATCAAAATGAGTAAGAGTCGGAATGGGTTAGAATGAAAATAAAAAGTAGGAATAAAATAAATTTTTTATTTGAATTATAAAAATTTGAATGAGTTGAATTGTTATAAATTACTAAAATGTCTTTTATTAAGTATTGTTATAATTATTATTTTGTATTTTAATTATCGTGATTATCTATTCAAGAATTATTATTATTATTATTATTAATTGTAGTTATTAATATATTAATATATTAATTAATTATAAAACTTTTATCATTAAAAATAAAGATAATAATAATATTAACATTAATATCTAATAATTTATTAATTATAATTTATCATTAAGAAGAAGAGGTGGAGGAGGAGGAGATGAAGAAGAAGAAGAAGAAGTATGAGGAAGAGGCTAAGTCAGCCGCAGAGCTCATTAATGACAAGAATGAAACTTTCACCCTCACTACAAAATATTTGAGCATAGTCATTTGCGGCACTGAGATGGAAGAAATAAGAGACACTATCGTTATAGTATTTTTGTGTTAAAGAATTTTTGCAAGTGCTCGAAAATCAAGCTAATTTATTGTTATTCTCAATAGGGGGCTGATTGCGGAGTCTTCCACCTTATAGTGTGAGATTACATACGTTTCTCATTGCAAGACGTGGGCTCCACTGCTCAACTCCTCACACGTGTGTAGTCGCGCACTTGATCACAATTTTCTCAATTGTGATATTGTTGTTGTCTATTTTATTTGAATTCTAAATTTGCCCTTAGCCTTTGCAAGTTGGTTTTAGGGTCTGATTGGAATTGAGGTGCTGTAATTTTTAAGTTACAGTTGTTGTGAAAAAAAAGTTGTAATTATGAAATAAAAGTTAATAATATATAGTAAATATAAATTTTAAATAATAATTTTATCAAAATTATTAAAGATATGATAAATTTTATATTATATAAGTGAAAAATTATATCAACATAGCTTAAAAGTTACAGCAATTAGTGTTTACCAAACACTTTAGTGCTGTATCTTTTAAACTACAGCTGTCCAACCTCAATTCTAAACGCATCCTTAATTTCCGGAGCTTGTCACCTTACATTAAATAACTATCTTGTAACCGTTTAATGAAAATCCGATGACGCTGAAAAAAATAAAATTATATTACTTTATATTTTTACAAGAAGAAGAAGAAGAAGTATGAGGAAGAGGCTAAGTCAGCCGCAGAGCTCATTAATGACAAGAATGAAACTTTCACCCTCACTACAAAATATTTGAGCATAGTCATTTGCGGCACTGAGATGGAAGAAATAAGAGACACTATCGTTATAGTATTTTTGTGTTAAAGAATTTTTGCAAGTGCTCGAAAATCAAGCTAATTTATTGTTATTCTCAATAGGGGGCTGATTGCGGAGTCTTCCACCTTATAGTGTGAGATTACATACGTTTCTCATTGCAAGACGTGGGCTCCACTGCTCAACTCCTCACACGTGTGTAGTCGCGCACTTGATCACAATTTTCTCAATTGTGATATTGTTGTTGTCTATTTTATTTGAATTCTAAATTTGCCCTTAGCCTTTGCAAGTTGGTTTTAGGGTCTGATTGGAATTGAGGTGCTGTAATTTTTAAGTTACAGTTGTTGTGAAAAAAAAGTTGTAATTATGAAATAAAAGTTAATAATATATAGTAAATATAAATTTTAAATAATAATTTTATCAAAATTATTAAAGATATGATAAATTTTATATTATATAAGTGAAAAATTATATCAACATAGCTTAAAAGTTACAGCAATTAGTGTTTACCAAACACTTTAGTGCTGTATCTTTTAAACTACAGCTGTCCAACCTCAATTCTAAACGCATCCTTAATTTCCGGAGCTTGTCACCTTACATTAAATAACTATCTTGTAACCGTTTAATGAAAATCCGATGACGCTGAAAAAAATAAAATTATATTACTTTATATTTTTACAGTTGTTTGAGTTTTATTGAATGGTTATAGAACAATTGTATGCATTACATTATTATGTATATAATGTAAGATGACAAGTGCGCGCGTCATGAATCAATCAATAAACCTGTGACATGAAAGTTTGAAATTAATCATTAATACACGTGTCGACTGCGGAAGTGGCGACTCTTAAAAAGAGTTTTTGGCTAGATAATGAAGATTTGGTCAAATTTGCGGCCGTTCAGATAAAACCCTTCACCTCCTGCTTTTTGTTCATTTAACCCCTAAAAAACCCACCCGTCTCTTAAAAGCCAAAACTGAGAACACCGCTAGTCCCAAAATGCGGAGACTCAATTCATTTCCAAATTCCCAAAACTTAGCAATCAAATCCCTTTTCTCATTCTTCTCTTCACTTTCGAAGACCCATAATACAAACCCCATCCTCCTTAATTACCTAATCGAAACCCTAAAAATTCCCGAATCACGAGCCCTTGTGATCTCAAACAAACACTCTCGCATTAAATCCCTAGAAAAACAGCAAACTGTTCGTCAATTTTTCCGCAATGTTGGGTTATCGGATAACCACATTCAGCTGGCAGTTAGTGCAACACCCAAAATTCTATTCTCCGATATTAACAAGACCCTTAAACCAAAGATTGAGCTTTTTCAACGTTTGGGTTTTGTGGGTTCTGATTTGGGTAAGTTTGTTTCCAAAAATTCATTCCTTTTAGCTGTTAGTTTGGAGAAAAAATTGATTCCATGTGTTAAAATTATTCAGAAAATATTAGCGGATCGTACTACTAATGAAAATTTGATTCGTGTTGTTAGTAGATGCAACTGGATTCTCACAAGAGACCCAGAGAAATCAGGGCTATTAAGAAACATTGAATACTTGAAGAGTTGTGGCATTGTTGGTTCTCAGTTGTCTGCTTTATTATTGAGGCAAACTAGGCTATTTTGTTTTGAGGAATTGAAACTTAGACAGCTTGTTTTGCGGCTTTTAGATATGGGCTTTTCGACTGACTCTAGGATGTTTGTTCATGGATTGGATGCACTTTGCTGCTTTAGCGAAGAAACAGTTGATAGAAAATTGGATTTATTTAGGAGCTATGGATTCTCCAAAGAAGAGTTCATGGAAATGTTTCGGAGGGGACCTGGAGTACTTAGGCCGTCTGAGGAGAGTTTAAAGTTGAGACTTGAGTTCTTTCTGAAAGAGATCAAATTTAGAAAGTTGGTGTTGGTTCATAATCCAGTTTGTTTAATGCTAAGTATAGAAAATCGGGTGATTCCTCGATATAGGGTTTTTCAGATTGTTATGTCAAGGGGAATGTTGAAGAAGGAATTGAGTTTTCGTTCAATGCTGCTCTTGAGTGAGGAGAATTTCTTGGAGAAGTTTGTGTTGAGTTTTGGAGAAGATGCAGAGGAGTTGTTGCTAGCTTACAAGGGCCACAAGTTGGGTTCTTCTGGAGAACAACAATTACAATGAGGGTTTTTGTTTTTACTTGAACAAACCTTGTGGTCTGGTGCATTTTCAGGCCCTGTGACAGAAGGATCTGAGGGCAGCTGGTACTATGCAATGAAAACATCTAGTGGTTTGTTTCATCATCATGAAGCGGTTTCTGGGCATTTTAATGTTCTTTCTGCTATGTGTTTGAGCAGCAGAGTTTATGTGGATAGTTTACTTTTGGTTAGGTGGTGTGTAGGAGAAGTGAATTACCGTGTAAAAGAGCTCTGCTGGAGATAAGTTCTGTACCAAAATCAGACAAGTCTTAGATGATCTCTGTTCTGTATCTCTGTTTTTTCTTTTTCCCTCACTGAAAATTTTCTTGCAAGGAGACATCTCCATTGATTATTTTGATGTTGTTTGAGTTTGATCTTCAGATGAAATGATTACGATTTTTCTTTTTTAAATTTTATTTGTGTATTCTCAAACATTTTTAATGCCGAGAGAGGCATAGTTGCTAATGGCAAATGGGTGGGGGCTGTTTGCACCCTAAAACATACACTTTTAGAACACTGCATTCCATAAATGAAGAAGTTCAGTTACAAATATGGATGAATAGCATGAGTCGAATCATCCGGCCATACCTCCAAATAACCAACAGAATAGCTAAATATGCCCGAAACCTATCAGAAGGCTTGATATATTTGAACAATAAATACTTGTAAAATCTAATGTTAAAAGCTGTATCGATCATCGAAATTTGCCTTGCTCCATGGCACGTCTTTCGCACTTGACATTCTACCTAACGTCACATTCATATTTTGGCCTTGTTAGTTTGGCCAAATTCTAAATCTAATTGCCCTTCCGAAATCCTTAAGCTATTTCTCGTTAATTTAAGCCCAAAAACCCTAAACTTTCGAAAGTCACTACTGAAAAGACTGTAGTCCCAAAATGCAGAGACTCAATTCATTCCGAAATTCCCAAAACTTTGCAATCAAATCCTTCTTCTCATTCTTCTCTTCCGTTTCGAAAACCCCAAATACAAACTCCATCTTCCTCAATTATTTAATCGAAACCGTAAATATTCCCAAATCACGAGCCCTTGTGATCTCAAACCAATTCTCACGCATTAAAACCCTTGAAAAACCGCAAACTGTGTGTCATTTTTTGCACAGTGTTGGATTCTCTGACACCCACATTCAATTGGCAGTTTATACAAAACCCACTATTCTCTTCGCTGATATTAACAAAACCCTTAAACCAAAGATCGGATATTTCCAGCAGCTGGGCCTTGTGGGTTCTGATTTGGGTAAGTTTATTTCCAAGTATCCAAATGTTTTAACTGCTAGTTTAGAGAGAAAATTGATTCCATGTGTTGAAATTCTTAAGAAAATTTTAGCGGAGGACTCTAATAATGAGGATTTGATTCGTGTTATTCGTAGAATGAGTTGGGATCTTGTGGTAATGGACCCGGATAAATCGGGGTTGTTAAGAAACATTGAATACTTGAAAAGCTGTGGCATTGTTGGGTCTCAGCTGTCAATGTTATTAGTGAGGCTACCTAGGCTATTTTGTTTTAATGATTTGAAACTTAGACAGCTTGTTTTGCGGGTTTTAGATATGGGCTTTACGACTGACTCTAGGATGTTTGTTCATGGATTGGATGCACTTTGCGGCTTGAGTGAAAAAACATTTGATAGAAAATTGGATTTATTTAGGAGCTATGGATTCTCAAAAGAAGAGTGCATTGAAATGATTAGGACAGCACCTAAATTGCTTAGTGCGTCGGAGGAGAGGTTAAAGTCTGGACTTGATTTCTTCTTGAAAAAGATTGAATTTGGAAAGGCGGTGCTGGTTCGTAGGCCCTGCTGTATGATGTACAGCATTGAAAATCGAGTGATTCCTCGATATAGGGTTTTTCAAATTGTTATGGCGAGGAGGATGTTGAAGAAGGATTGGAGTTTTCCTTCAGTACTGGTTTTGAGTGAGGAGAATTTCTTGAACAAGTATGTGCTGAGTTTTGGAGATGATGCAGAGGAGTTGTTGCTAGCTTACAAGGGCCACCAGTTGGGTTCTTCTTCTTAAAAACAACTATTTCAGTGAGGGTGGTTTTTCTGCCTGACACAAATCCACAGGTCTGATGTTTTTTCAGGCCCTATAACAGGACTATCCAAGAGTAGCTTATGGTATGCAAGAACAATATCAAGTGGCTTGTTTCACAATCATAAAGTGGTTTCTTCTGGGCATTTCAACGTTCTTGCTGCTTTGTGTTTGCTGGCATCAAATGAATGGTGAATTTCTCTTTAAAAGAGCACTGCTGGAGATAAATGTAAGCTCGGTGCCAATATTAGACAAGTCTTTGATGATCTCTGTTCTATACCTGCTTGAAATTTTGCTTGTATGTCTTGGAATTACACTTTTTCTTCCATGACCCAATTCTTGTTAATTCATCTCGTTTGAGCCTTCCTGTTTCGGGTTAATCTCTCTCTCTCTCTCTCTCTCTTTTCTTTTTTCCAACTGAAAACTTCCAATTTCGTGTTAATCATTTTCTTTTCAACTGAAAATTTTCTTGCAGGCAAACACTTAAATTGATTATTTTGATGTTGTTTGAGTTTGATCTTCAATTGAAAATGATTCTAATTCTTTTGTGTACTCAAATGCATTTAATGCTGAGAGAGAGGCATAGTTCCTAATGGCAAATGGGTAGTAAGGAACTATGGTAGCTTAAAGATGTCACGTTATTGATTCATCGTCACATTATTTGATTCATCTACTTCTCCAAATGAAGAATCTTCATGCAACTTTCCTCTCTGGGACATTTTGAAGACTGCGCAAGTAACAAGAAGTTATTTTTCAGTTGCACAACTAACACTATCCTGCCTAATGTGGCCGTATAACATCAGCAGTAAAGAAATTTTATGGCACCTGAAATTGTCGCCGAAACTTTTAAAATCCTTTCCCTAATTTTGATAATGTTTAGATCTTGTAAGTGTTTCCTATAACTTGAGATTGAGTTGCAATTTTTAATTAGTTAGTTTATAGTTTGGTTTTTATTTTCTGATAATAAAATTTCATACAATGAAGCTAAGTTTTGAATTTTGAACATACGGTCAAATATTGATTCAAGATCTACGTGATGATGTAAGTTGGGGTTCAGGAATGGAGAATTGGAGAACCATCATGTGTGTGGTATATTTTGGGCACCAAATTAAGTCGGGTAGCTTCCATTTTAATTGCCAGATTAAAACATATGGAACAATCTCCTTCTACAGTACTTTTTTCTCTGAAAAAAGTGCAAAGAATGGAAGCATACGGAAGCCTTTATGGCTTCTTTTAATCACCTATTAACTGGGTGCCTCTGTTTTCTTTTCCCTTCTTCTCTTTTCTGTTCTTTTTCTGTCTTTTATTTTGATTGCATTGTCCTTTAAGTATCACAACTACCTTGTTAGAGCTTGTAAAGTAATCATCGCAGAACGATTGGTGGGTTTTACTACTGGGAGGGAAAGATTTGTGAGGAATGGATACAGAAGAATTAGTCAGAAAGTGTCAAGCTATTGTCCTGAAGGAAGAAGAGGAAGACACAATAACAGTCATGGGCAAGCTGCGGGAAGCGGGCGAGGAAATTGCAGCAAATTGCCTAGTGGGGAAGATATTACTAACGAGAGGGGTAAATAGGGAAGGATTGAGAGCCGCAATGCAACAAGCTTGGAGAACAGTAAAGGAGGTCAAGATAGAAAGCATGGGAGAGAATATTTTTTTGTTCAAATTTGCATCGGAAGGAGAAAAGAAGAGAGTCCTCATGGGGGGGCCATGGGACTTTGATAGAGCTTTATTGGTGTTATTCGAGCTTACTGACATAGGGGACATAAAAGAGCAGTCTTTCACGCATACATCTTTCTGGGTACAAATCCACAATATACCTATAATGTGTATGGTGCGAGAGATTATTCATAAGGTAGGAGAGAAAATCGGAGAGGTGGAAGAAATTGAAACAGATGCAACAGGGGAGTGCATAGGCCAATTTGCTCGAATAAGAATCTCCATTAACATAACACAACCTCTAAAAAAAGTGGTATTCTTGCAAGAGGCTGGAGCCAAAATACCAATGCCTGTCCTGTATGAGAAGCTTCCAGAATTTTGCTTTTGCTGTGCAAAGATTGGCCACCAATATAGAGAATGTTTGCAGTACAAAGGTCAGCCAAAGGAGAATCTGCCATATGGGGGATGGATGAGAGCAATAACACCAACAGAGAGGATGAAACTAGCTCGAACCAGAGGAAGGGGCACTAGAGAACACCCTCAATCGAAGACAAGTGAAGCAGATGCTACTACAAGTCAAACTCAACACAACCCAACAGAACTAAACAGGCCAAACCAAAGCAACACGGGTAAAGAGATGGGGGATGGGATGCAACCAATGGTCACAACTCAGGAGTCACAAGAGGGGAATGCAGCTTTAATTCTGAGTACAGCAGAGCCGGATAATCAGCAATCAGAAAATGAAAATACAAGCAGAGAAATCAAGAAGCAGCACGCTAAGGTGGCTGACAATGACAGCCAGTCGAAAAGCAAAGTCATAGGCGCGGGAAAGGAAAATTGGAGGGAAATGAAAGTGAGGGGAACAGACACAAAAATGGGGAATAATGAGGAAGGGGTTGATAATGGGCTGAGCAATGCAAAAGAGAAGCCCAAAATCAGAAAATGGAAATTACAAGCTAGAAGCTCAAGGATAGAAAGAGGACAAGACAAGGGGCCTATCAATTCCAAAAGGCCTAGTAGCGAGCTAACTTGGCCGAGCCCTGAATACAAAAAGAAAAGAAAGCTTAGCCCATCAAAAGCACCACTCAACTTAAAGCAACTTAACTCCTCTCAAGCAAAACTTCAGCTGAAGTCTATAGACACAGAGCAAGATGAAACCGTGGATGCAACAACAATAGTAGAAGACGTATTGGCGGGAGCTGGCAGCCAGCCCCGCCAGCAGCAATGAGGGTCTTAAGTTGGAACGTCCGAGGTCTGGGGAAGCCTCGAACGTGTCTAGCCATCAAAAAAATTCTCCACCTGCATCGGCCTCAAATTTTTTTCTGTTGCGAAACAAAGATGACAGCCCAGTAGGTTTATTCGATTTGCAATAAATTTAATTTTGAGAATCGCTTTGCGGTAGATAGATCGGGTATGGGAGGTGGTTTAGCTTTGTTTTGGAGCTCGGGAGTGAATGTCAGTATAAAGTCTTTCAGTTCTCATCATATAGATGCAGTGGTGCAGAACCCAGGTGGTAAAATGTGGAGATGTACCAGAATTTACGGCCATCCAGAAGCTGGTCAGAAACAGCACATGTGGTGTTTACTGAAAAGGTTAGCAGACATATTTCCTTATCCTTGGTGTTGCTTTGGTGATTTCAATGAAATCCTTTATTTACATGAGAAATCGGGGGGCAATGGTAGAAATCTCAATGCAGTAGCTGACTTTAGAGAAACCATTCAGGCTTGTAATTTGGTAGACATGGGTTATAAGGGTTACCCATTCACATGGTCGAATAGGAGGTTCGGGACAGGCTATGTAGAAGAAAGGTTGGATAGATTTCTCTGTAGCAAAGATTGGAGCAAAAGTTTCCAGAACCTTCCGGCATCACATTTGTTAAATTGGGTCTCAGATCACAGCCCAATCATGCTGGATATTAAAGAGAGAAGCAAGGAGATAAATTACAAGAGAAGATCTTTTCCGAGGGACCATTACGAAGACATGTGGAGCTCATATGAGAAATGTCAAAATATAGTGCGGGAAGAATGGGAAACTTGTGGGGTCAGAAGGTGGGAGAATCTGGTGACCAATTTTCAATTAAAGAGAGAAGCAAGGAGATAAATTACAAGAGAAGATCTTTTCCGAGGGACCATTACGAAGACATGTGGAGCTCATATGAGAAATGTCAAAATATAGTGCGGGAAGAATGGGAAACTTGTGGGGTCAGAAGGTGGGAGACTCCGGTGACCAATTTTCAGAGGGCGGCAAAAAACTCTCTATCCCAGCTCAAGATATGGAGCAAGGTAGAGTTTGATGGCAGAAAAAAGAAGCAAGAAGATTTGATTGAGAAACTACAGAATGCAAAGCAGAATAGGGATCAATATGTAGATGGTGGAGAAATCAGGAAGCTTGAAAAGCAAATCAACAACATGCTGATTGATGAAGAAGTGTACTGGCGTCAAAGATCGAGAGCAGACTGGCTCAGGGAAGGAGACAAAAACACAAAGTTTTTTCACTCCAAAGCCTCGGCTAGGAGAAGAAAAAACAAAATATGGGGTATAGAGGACACCCATGGGAACTGGACAGAAGATAAAGAAAAAGTTGAAAAGGAATTTTGCGATTACTTCCAGCAGCTCTTTACTTCCTCCAGGCCAAGCCACAGTCAGACTCAAGAAGCCCTTAAAGGAATGCCCCCAAAGATAACTCCGGAAATGCACACTTATCTGGAGGAACCCTTCACACCAGAAGAAATTGTAAATGCGCTTTCTCAAATGTGTCCTACAAAAGCTCCTGGACCGGATGGCTTATCTGCAGCATTTTTCCAAAAACATTGGCAGGCTGTGGGCAGAGGGGTAGTCACAACATGCTTACACATTCTCAACGAGCAAGGTGATTTAGCTTCGCTCAACCATACGTATATTGCTCTAGTACCTAAGACTGAGAAACCAAAGAAAGTTATTGATTTTAGGCCTATTAGTCTATGCAATGTGGTGTATAGAATCATAGTTAAGGCAATAGCGAACAGGCTGAAACTAATTCTTCCCCAAATCATATCCCCATCTGAGAGCGCATTCATTCCCAATAGACTCATTACAGACAATGTGATTATTGGTTATGAATTCCTCCACAAGATTAGACATAGCAAAGGAAGAAGAAATGGGTTAGTGGCTCTAAAATTGAATATTAGTAAGGCATATGACAGAGTCGAGTGGAGCTTTCTAGATCAAATCATGGAAAAATTTGGTTTCTCGAATAAATGGAGGAGTCTAATCATGAGTTGCATAACCACTGCTCAATTTTCAGTCATTATTAACGGGACCCCCAAAGGCGTAATCCTTTCGGAAAGGGGTTTAAGGCAAGGCTGCCCCCTCTCTCCGTATCTTTTCATCATGTGTGCAGAGGCCTTTTCGAATTTATTGATCCAGGCTGAGAGGAAGCAGCAGATTAGAGGGCTAAGATTTGCAAAGGAAGTTACGATATCCCATCTTCTTTTCGCTGATGACAGCTTAGTCTTTACCAGAGCCTCAGAATCAGAGTGTAAGAACTTAAAGGAGATTTTCGATTGCTATGCGAAGGCATCAGGGCAGATTTTTAATTATGAAAAGTCCTCAATGTTTCTTAGTGGCAAGATTACAAGTGGTCAGGCTGCAGCAATTAAAAATATTTTCCAGCTTAAAGTGGTGTCGAAATATGAAAAATATCTAGGCCTTCCATCTATGATAGGCAGAAGGAAATCGGGGTTCTTTAATGAGGTGAAGTTGAAGGTGATAAGCAAGATTTCAAGCTGGCGACATAAGATGTTCTCTAGCGGAGGGAAAGAAATTCTCATTAAAGCAGTAGCACAGGCAGTACCGGCGTATGCTATGAGTGTTTTCAGACTTCCAAATGGGCTATGTGATGATATTAAAAAAGCCATTGCGAAGTTTTGGTGGGGATCAAGGGAGGATAAATTCGGAATACACTGGTCAAGATGGGACAAAATGAGCCAAGCAAAAAGTAGAGGAGGGCTGAGATTCAGAGATCTTACTAGCTTCAATCAAGCTTTGGTGGCTAAGCAGGCATGGAGATTGCTTCAGCTTCCCAATTTGTTGCTGGCCAGAGTACTGCAAGCAAAATACTATAAGCATTCTTCATTCTTGAATGCCACAGCGGGATCCAATCCATCTTTTATATGGAAAAGTATTCTATGGGGAAGGCAAGTGATTGACAAAGGCGCAAGATGGAGGGTGGGAAATGGAAGGAAAATCAGAACTTACGAAGATAATTGGCTGCCTAGACCAGACACTTTCAAACCAATCTCACCTAAAAAATTGCCAGCTGAAACTATGGTGGCTGAACTGATTAATGAAGAAAATCAATGAATCGTAAGCAAGCTGGAGCAAAACTTTCTACCCCAAGATATCGAAGCAATCCTGCAGATTCCACTCCCTATAAACAAAAAAGAAGATGAAGTGTTGTGGCATTATGACAAAAGAGGAGAGTATTCAGTAAAGAGTGGATATCAGATAGCTCTCAAGCTCAAGGTTCAAGATTGGCCAAGTAGTTCAGGAAGCTGCTCCAGGCAATGGAATGTTTTGTGGTCTTTGGAGCTGCCTGAGAAGATTAAGATTTTCATGTGGCGGGCAATAAAAAACATTTTACCAACGACTGAAAATCTTTGGAAAAGGAAGTGTTTGCCAGAACCTACCTGTCCAAGATGCCAGAAGAGTGTGGAAACTATAAGTTGATGTTTGAATGTAAAGCAGCAAGGAAGACCTGGACTTTAGCCCCATCTACTTTCGAGCATCAGAATGTTCCAGGTCAAGACATTTTCAGCTATGTCCAGAATCTTTGCAGCAAATCCAGGAGAAATGAAGCTGAGCTTATGATTATGTATTGCTGGGCTATCTGGCATGCTAGGAATAAGTTGATATTTGAAAGAAAGAAGATAGAGCCAATGTTGTCAGCAGCAAAGGCAGAATCAATGTTAGAAGCTTTCCAAAGAGTGAGAAAAACAGGACCTCTCCATATTAGCAATACCAGAGAGGAAAGTCAGCAGAGATGGGCACCACCCCCAAAAAATGTGCTCAAGCTTAATGTAGACGCAGCAACAAACAGCAAGGATCAGAAGGTTGGCTTGGGAGCAGTCTTGCGTGACTCAAATGGCAGAGTAGTAGCAGCAGGCATCAAGCAAGCTCCTCTCAGGAAGGATGTCAGTTTTGCAGAAGCTGAAGCTATCCAATGGGGTCTCCAGATTGCAAAAGATGCAGCTGCAGCAAGCTTGATTGTAGAGACTGATTGCAAAGATGTGGCTGAGCTTGTCAACAACACAAAGGGCAGCAGGTTTGAGATTTTCTGGATAATTTCGGAAATCCAAACCCAAAAACGAGATTTTCAAAGGATCCAATTTAATTTTGTACCAAGGTTTTGTAATGCACATGCCCATTCCTTAGCTAAACATGCTCTAAGGAAAGATACAACTGCTGTCTGATTAAATATACTACCAGTAGAAGTGCAGAATGTATTTGACAGTATTGTTTAATCAGTAATGAAAGGTTTACTTTCTCTTCAAAAAAAAATTGCCAGATTAAAAAAACTTTTTAAGTACCGGGTTTTTTTAACTTACAAAAATGCCTATGTGAGATCAAAATTTACATCCTATATAATTTTTTAAGGAGTTTTTGTACTTTTCTAAAAATTAATTAAAACTGTGTGCTAATATTTTCAATTAAGTTAACTATAATATTTATTTTTTCTCTCCCGATTTTTAACCCAATAATAATAATAATAATAAAAAAGAAAAGAAAAGAAAAACAAAAAACAAGGAAAGCCCTAACATCCTAATCACGCTCTCCAGCGGAAACAATCCCAAAATGCAGAGACTCAAACTCAATCCATTTCCAAATTCCCAAAACTTTGCGATCAAATCCCTTTTCTCCCCTTTCTCTTCTCTTTCGAAGACCCCAAATTCGACAAACTTCATCTTCCTCAATTTCCTAATCAAAACCCTAAACATTCCAAAATCACGAGCTCTTCCGATCTCGAACAAATTCTCACGCATTAAATCCCTTGAAAAACCGGAAACCGTGCGTCAATTTTTGCACAATGTTGGATTCTCTGATACCCACATTCAATTGACTGTTACTTTAACACCCAAAATTCTATTCTCTGATGTTGACAAAACGCTAAAACCAAAGATTGAATTTTTCCAGCATCTGGGTCTTGTGGGTTCTGATTTGGGTAGTTTATTTCCAAAAATCCATCTCTTTTAGCTGCTAGTTTAGAGAGGAAATTGATTCCTTGTGTCGAAATTCTTAAGAAAATTTTAGTGGATGACTCTAATAATGAAGATTTGACTCGTGTTTTTCGTAGATGCTGTTGGAATCTGATAATGGACACAGAGAAATCAGGGTTGTTAAGGAACATTGAATACCTGAAAAGTTGTGGCATTGTTGGGTCTCAGCTCTCAATGTTATTAGTGGGGCACCCTAGGCTATTCTGTTTCAAGGAATTGAAAATTAGACACCTTGTTTCGCGGCTTTTAGATATGGGATTTTCAACTAACTCGAGGATGTTTGTTTATGGATTGGTTGTACTTAGTTGCTTGAATGAAGAAACATTTGGTAGGAAATTGGAATTATTTAGGAGTTACGGGTTCTCAAAAGAGGAAGTTCTACAAATGTTTCGGAAGGCACCTTGTATACTTGAGGCGTCTGAAGAGAGGTTACAGTTGGGACTTGAGTTCTTTCTGAAAGAGATTGAATGTGAAAAGTCAGTGTTGGTTCGTACTCCGATTTGTTTAGCGTGTGGTATTGAAAACCGGGTGATTCCTCGATATAGGGTTTTTCAAATTATTATGTCAAGGGGGATGTTTAAGGAGGATTTTAGTTTTTCTTCGACGCTGCTTTTGAGTGAGGGTAATTTCTTGCAGAAATTTGTGCTGAGTTTTGGAGATGATGCAGAGGAGTTGTTGCTATCTTACAAGGGCCACAAGTTGGGTTCTTGATCTGGAGAGGAACTACTGCAGTGAGGGTAGTTGTTCTGTGTTAACCAAACCTCTAAGGCCGGTGTATTTTCAGGCCCTGTAATAGAAGGGTCCGAGGGTAGCTGATAGTATGCAATGATAACGTCAAATGGATTTCTTCACCTATCATGAATTGGTTTCTGGGCACTTCAATGTTCCTTCGGCCATGCGTTTGAGCACCAGAGATTTCGTAGATAGTTTTACTGCTTATTTGGTTAGGTAGCATATTGAAGAAGAGATCGAAGCATCGAACAAAAACTGAACTACCCTGTAAAATAGCTCTGCCGGCGATGAGTGTAAGTTCTGTACCGATATTAGATATGTCTTTGATGATCTCGGTTATGTATCTGCTTGAAATTTTGCTGGTGTTTCTTGGATTTATATCTGTTCGTTGTTCCTTGACCCAAATCTTGTTTATTCATCGATCATTTTTTTTCAAATAAAATTTCCTGCAAGGAAATACCTCAATTGATTATTTTCAGTAGTTTTTCACACGGTTTGAGTTTGATCTTCAATCGAAAATGATTCCAATTCTTTGTGTTCTCAATATGTTTAAATGACGGGAAGAGAGGACGCAAAACGAAAAGTGTTTAGCCAATGACAATACCAAACCCACTCCAGAGGGTCACATTAAATTACATCAGAAAACTTTTGCGGCAAGCTGCAACTTTGGTGCATTCGTTATGAACGGTGGGGGCCAAATTATGAAAATTATCTATTTGCAAACTTCCATTCCTAACCAGAATGGCAGTACCCGATTCTTTCTTGGAAAGTATAAAAATTTTAATTTATTTTAATTTTCATTTAAAAGTTGAGGGGAAATGAAAGGTGTATTGCTATTTTTTTTTTCTCCAATCATTCATAATAAACTAATGTTTTCACAATTTTAAAGAATAGATCGATGATTATCACTTTAATTAACGGCAGAGCACTTTTTCATAATCACATTTTTAAACTTATAATATATTTTTTTATTATTTATTATTTTATACGTAAAATTATAATTTATACTTTTTTTTAAAACTAACATGACATAAATTAAAATTTATCATTTGACAAAAATAAGGATAAGTAGCATGTATGGAGATGACCACAAGGAAGTAACGAAACACAGCCCACATGGGTGTAGTTGTTAAGTGTAAATGGGCGAGGCAATATGTGATTTGAGATTCGAATTATGGAAATCCTAATCTCTTTGTTTGTTTGTACTTTAAACCCTAAGACCTCTCTAACTCCACTCAAGACAATCCCAAAATGCAGAGAGTCAAATTCATTCCGAAATTCCCAAAACTATGCAATCAAATCCTTCTTCTCATTCTTCTCTTCCGTTTCGAAAACCCCAAAAACAAACTCCATCTTCCTCAATTATTTAATCGAAACCGTAAATATTCCCAAATCACGAGCCCTTGTGATCTCAAACAAATGCCCTCGCATTAAATCCCTTCAGAATCCGCAGAATGTGCGTCAATTTTTGCAGAGTGTTGGATTCTCTGACACCCACATTCAATTGGCAGTTTATACAAAACCCACTATTCTCTTCGCTGATGTTAACAAAACCCTTAAACCAAAGATCGGATATTTCCAGCAGCTGGGTCTTGTGGGTTCTGATTTGGGTAAGTTTATTTCCAATTATCCAACGGTTTTAACTGCTAGTTTAGAGAGAAAATTGATTCCATGTGTTGAAATTCTTAAGAAAATTTTAGCGGAGGACTCTAATAATGAAGATTTGATTCGTGTCATTCGTAGAATGAGTTGGAATCTTGTAATGGACACAGAGAAATCAGGTTTATTAAGAAACATTGAATACGTGAAAAGTTGTGGCATTGTTGGGTCTCAGCTTTCGAGGTTATTAGTGAGGCAAACTAGGCTATTTTGTTTCAAGGAACCGAAACTTAGACACCTTGTTTCACGGCTTTTAGAAATGGGATTTTCAACTAACTCAAGGATGTTTGTTTATGGATTGCATGCCCTTAGTTGCTTGAGTGAAGAAACATTTGACAGAAAATTGGAATTATTTAGGAGTTATGGATTCTCAAAAGAAGAGTTCATGGAAATGTTTCGGAGGGCACCTGGACTACTTAAGTCGTCTGAGGAGAGGTTAAAGTCGGGACTTGAGTTCTTTTTGAAAGAGATTGAATTTGAAAAGGCCGTGTTGGTTCATATTCCGGTTTGTTTAACGCTAAGTATAGAAAATCGAGTGATTCCTCGATATAGGGTTTTTCAAATTGTCACGTCAAGGGGGATGTTGAAGAAAGGATGGAGTTTTCCATCGTTCCTGATTTTGAGTGAGGAGAATTTCTTGAAGAAGTTTGTGCTCAGTTTTGGAGATGATGCAGAGGAGTTGTTGCGAGCTTACAAGGGCCACAAGTTGGGTTCTTCTGGAGAACAACTATTGCATTGAGGGCGGTTGTTTTGCCTAACATAAACCTTTAAGTCTGATGTATTTTTAGGCCCTGTAACTGAGAGTGGCTGATAGTATGCAAGGATAACATCAAGTGGTTTGTTTCACCATTCATGAAGTGGTTTCTGGGCATTTAAAATGTTCTTGCTGCTATGTGTTTGAGCGGCATAGTTTTCATTGTTGCTTTGATTTAGATAATATCTGTGGTTACTGCACGGATTTCAATGTATTTAAAGTGTGGAGATACCGATTCCGCTAGATTTTTGTTTGATGGAATGTATGACAGAACTCATGTTTCGTGGACTGCCATGATTAATGAGTATGCTTACAATGATTAATGGGTATGCTATGTGTTTGAGCAGCAGTGTTTGGGTATCTCATTTGCATTAATTCAATATGCATTGTTAATCCCACACACAAGTCGCCACACATCAACTAATCTTTGGATTAATATAACTGCCCATCCTAAACTCCTGGCATTTGTTTGTATAATTTTATAATAATTGTCTATTGGTAATGCTAAGGATTTGAGATTTTTAACTATTCCTTTAATTTTTTGAATTAATTTTATATCTTCACTATTAAAATATTTTTGTCCATTTTTACTTAATTTATTATACAAGGGTCTTATTAATGTACTAAGATTTGCTATAAATTTTCTACTATAATTTAATAATCCTAAAATTTTTGCAATTCTTTTGTGTCTTCTATTTTATCTAAAAATTCTAATATTTTACTAACTATATGCGGCTGTAATTCTATTGTTCCTCTGTCTATTGTTAATCCTAAAATAGACAGAGTCACGTGGTTTTACAGATAACCTTTACTCGCTACTCGATAAAGGAAAAACTGTAAAAACACCTTTTTCATTTTGTCTTTTCTTATCGACAGTGAGTCATCACTTAAGATAGTAGCCAGTCACTATTTATAGATAGTGAGTCATTATAAAAGTACTAGTTAGACAATTTAACGGAGAACTAATGCAAATTACAGAATGTGTAAACAATATACCAATAAGAATTAATGGTGAAACACATGTTTTGTTGCAAACATTTATTTCAAACAAAAAAGTAGGATATAAAAAAATTAAGGTTTTTGTTTTTGAAAAAAATAATAAGAATTTAGTAAAAATTCTTGCTGATTTTCTGAAAGTTTCTTTTTAAACACAGTCTCTGTTGGCCCATTTAGCCGTTGATGTGTTGAGAAGGTGTTTTTGGACGTTAATAATGAGTTGAAAGTGTTTTTTATTTGCATGTTTTTAGAAGCAGTTAAATGAATTTTGAAAGGCCAGTTTTTGGCAAAGCATCTTTTGCAATTTTCATAAAGCCTTTTTGGGAAATACTTTGTATATAGGCGGGAAACCAGCGACGTATATTCTGATGGTCAACCCGAATGGGGACTAGATCAGTTTGCATTGCTGGTATAACAAGCCACGTGCAAGTTAATTTTATATTAACACTTTCTAATGCAGTTATCCTTTGACTACATGAAGTTACTGCACTGTCTAAATGATATTTAGTCTCATTAAGATTTTTAATGGCTCGTGTCATTGCTTTACAATGATCACAAAATTGTATGGATGATGATGATGCTGATGCTACTGATGCATTGTATAGTGGCTTATTTGACTGTCTAGATGATGAAGCTGATGTATTGTTTAAAGTATTTATCAACCGTCTAACATGATAATTTGGTCCTATTTCATGTCTAGCATATTCTATTGCTTCATGAAATGTGTAAAAACCTTTAACATATGGATCGAGATAATTGATCATCAAATCAACTACCTTTTGCCACTGACTATAAATTCCTGGATGTCTACCTCTAACTAATATGAAAAATGCAAAATGTTTACTGTCTACATGTTCATTATTTTGTCTAAAATAATGTATGAGTGCATTGGCTACTTTTAATTTATATTGTGGGTTGTTACCACACCGCAAATTGTCTAATATGCATTGTTGGCTGTCTAAACGCTAGGTTCTGTCCAAGGGAAACTTGTACGTGGCTTGTTATATCAGCAGTGCAAACTGATCTAGTCCCCATTCGGGTTGACCTCCAGAATATACGTCGCTGGTTTCCCGCCTATAGACAAAGTATTTCCTAAAAATATTTTATGAAAATTGCGGAAGATGCTTTGCCAAAAACTGGCATTTCAAAATTCATTTAACTGCTTATGAAAACATTCAAATTAAAAACACTTTCAACTCCTGATCAACGCCCTAAAACACTTTCTCAACACATCAATGGCTAAACGGGCCAACAGAGACCGTGTTTAAAAAGAAGCTTTCAGAAAATAAGTAGGAACTTTTACTAAGTTAATATTTTTGTCAAAAACAAAAACCTTAATTTTCATTAAAAACTTTCCCTCCAAAAACTCATTGCTCTTGAATGATAACAAAGACCGCCTTTTGTTAATGCTTTAAATATAATTTATACTTTCATTAACTTGGCGAGACTTCTAAACCCAAAAGCTAAATAAAAAAAAAAGTAAAACTACTTACTTACTTCCTTGCTAGTTGCTGTCTAAAGAAATTACAAAGTGTTTATGTAAAGAAAAATTTATTGATATTGATTTTGAGTACAAGTCGAGTACTTTCACATTCTCGTCATTGTCTAATTTTAGTGCACTACGGCTGACTATGTCTTTTTCTTCTTCTAACAAAGAATCCAAAAATTCTACATCTATGTCTTTCTCTACTACTAGTGATTTCTTTTCATATGGTAAGATATGTGTTTCGTATTTTGGTTGAATAAATGTTGATTTTTTAAAGAAGTTTACTCTATTTGGAGTTATTAATATACTACCATTATTTCCTAATATAAAATTTAATCCTAGAATAGATTTATATCATACTTTTTGGTTTGAAATAAATGTTTGCAACAAAACATGTGTTTCACCATTAATTCTTATTGGTATATTATTTACACATTCTGTAATTTGCATCAGTTCTCCATTAAATTGTCTAATATTTACAGGTTTCTAAGTTTATTCCTATTTTCTTTGGGTACTAAGCTATCATGTATAATACATTTATTTGTGCATGTGTCTATCATTGCTTTTGTATAAATAGTTTCATTTTTAAATAATAATTCTATGTCTATGTTTATTAATTCACTGCAAATATTACAAAAGAATTTTCTTGTGTCTATGTCTCTATGTCCTAATTCAAATTTTTTGTTACAAATTGTACAATGTTTTCATCAACAATGAATATTTTATAAAAAGAATAAAATTAAAGAGGGAATATTTTATACAATGTTATACCAAGGGAAACTTGTACGCGGCTTGTTATACCAGTAGTGCAAACTTATCTAGTCCATATTCGAGTTGACCATTAGAATATACGTCGCTGGTTTCCCGCTTATATACATAGTATTTCCCAAAAAAACTTTATGAAAATTGCGGAAGATGCTTTGCCAAAAACTGGCCTTTCAAAATTCATTTATGTCTATATCTATATTGGGTATGCATCCTACTACTGCTACTTTATTTTTTAAATATACTTCTGCACTGGCTATTTGGGCTTGCTCGTGATCATAAAATCTACTATCATAAAAATATAAATGTGCTTTTGTGTCTAGTCCTCCTCTAGCTTGACTACGTTTGCCTATTATTATTATTCTCATGTGTATGTCTGTGTAATTTTGTTTTCTAAGGTAGTCTCTTCCTACTGGACTGATTAAAGTTAATTCTTCTTGTCTGTTTACTACTGATAATTTAGATTCATCTGCGTAAATATATAAGCTATTGTTTAATTTTGATTTTAATCCTTCATTATATAATCTTTTTCTTTTAATTTGTTCAAAGCCTTTTTCTAATAATTTATCGGGATCTTGTTCGTCTATTATGTCTTCTGTCCTTTCTATTATTTATTTACCTTTGCTAGAAAATGAAAGTGATCTTCTAATTCTTTCTGCCATGTTTATGTCTACTCTACTATTTCTTACTAGATCCATTACTTTTTAATATGACTTTTGGTCCTAAAATGTCTTTAATGTCTACTGTCCTATGTGTTAAGACTGGTCCACTCAAATTTAACTTTTCTACTTGGTTTGTCAGTTTGTCTAGTTATTTGTCTAAATTATTTAAAATGTCACTAAGCTCTAGGTGAGATACGGATTCTTTATTTTTTTCTAAGGTTTTCTAAATTGTCTTATAGTTTATTAAGTCTATTGTCTAAGTCTTCTAGTTTATTATTGATTTTGACTAATAATTTGACTATTGTGTTAGGTTGCGCTTGTTGAATATTGTTACTCTCTTGACTAAATTTCTATGACTATATCCTACTGGGTTTAGGTGTGGAATTTCTCATTTTAATTCTGCTAACAACTCTACTACTATTTTGTCTGAATTCATTCACTAACTATTATTTTTATAGCGTCTAATTGTACTTTTAAATCGCACTATGTATATTTAATATTTAACATTTTTAATTTTAAACTTTCTACGATTTGTTTAATTTCTAATTCTATAGGATTGGGTGTTTTTATGTCTAATAAATGAATTAATTCTACTATTTCTTTCTTGCTAGGGAATCTTTTAACTTAACTATAAAATTCTGTTAATAATTCTTTAATTTCTTAGTGTATTTATATTACTTGTCTCGAAGAATTTGGCTAGTCATAATACTAACTCTTTTAACCTTTCTATGTTGACTTCTAAGTGTTGTCCTAAATTGATTAATAAATCTACTATGAAGTTTTGTTGACTATTGCTAGTGTGTGGAATATGTTTATACTGATTTTCTACGTGTTCGATGTTACAACTAATTTTTATTCTTTCTGCAAAATTAATTTTTGCTTTTTATGATGACTAATTTCTAAGTCTAAATAATCTAATCTCTGAAAATTCATAAACTAATTTGTTAAGTCTTCTAATTTATTCCTAATTTTTAATGCTAACGTCTCGTATTTGTCTAATAATCTATTCTGTTTATTAATATTATAATATTGTAAATTATTTCTTCTAAAATTAAATACTGATAAATTTGTAAATGCGTAGTGTTTAATATTAATTCTTCTTTCTATTTCAGGTGGTAAAGGAGACGTGAAATCTACTAGGAGTTTTAAATTTCCTAACCTTTCTTCTATTGCAGTGTTTAAAAATACTTGTTCAGTATTAATTCTATTTCTAGAATCTCTAAAGCACTTTCTAAAATTTCTACGTAAGGGTTGTTTTCTATCCAAATATTAGCGTCTTTTTCTAGTACAGTAAGAGGATTTATAATAACTATCAAGATTTTGGTCAAAATTAGCAATCGTAGAAAAATATCATATAACTAATGAAGTCTGCCGTGTAACTACTCATATAAAAAATATTTAAAACAAGAACAAAAGAGGTGCTCTAATACCAAAGAGAAGGAAAGAGAAAAAGGACACTAGGTTATGTCCAGGGGAAACTTGTACGTGGCTTGCATAAATTGATTAATAAATCTACTATGAAGTTTTGTGGACTATTGCTAGTGTGTGGAATATGTTTATACTGATTTTCTAAGTGTTCGATGTTACAACTAATTTTTATTCTTTCTGTCAAATTTAATTTTTGCTTTTTATGATGACTAATTTTTAAGTCTAAATAATCTAATCTCTGAAAATTCATAAACTAATTTGCCAAGTCTTCTAATTTATTCCTAATTTTTAATACCAACGTCTCGTATTTGTCTAATAATCTATTCTGTTTATTTATATTATAATATTGCAAATTATTTCTTCTAAAATTAAATACTGGTAAATTTGTAAATGCGTAGTGTTTAAAGGACGCTAGGTTCTGTTCATGGGAAACTTGTACGTGGCTTGTTATACTAGCAGTGCAAACTGATCTAGTCTCCATTCGGGTTGACCATCAGAATATATGTCGCTGGTTTTCTGCCTATATACAGAGTATTTCCCAAAAAAACTTTATGAAAATTGCGGAAGATGCTTTGCCAAAAACTGACATTTCAAAATTCATTTAACTGCTTCTAAAAACATGCAAATCAAAAACACTTTCAACTCCTGATCAACACCCCCCAAAAAAACTTTATGAAAATTGCAGAAGATGCTTTGCCAAAAACTGACATTGCAAAATTCATTTAACTGCTTCTGAAAACATGCAAATCAAAAACACTTTCAACTCCTGATCAACGCCCTAAAACACCTTCTCAACACATCAACGACTGAACATAGACCGTGTTTAAAAAGAAGCTTTCAGAAAATCAACAAGAAATTTTACTAAGTTCTTATTATTTTTGTCAAAAACAAAGACCTTAATTTTCATTAAAAACTTTCTCTCCAAAAACTCATTGCTCTTGAATGATAACAAGGACCGCCTTGTTAATGTACTAAGATTTGGTATAAATTTTCTACTATAATTTAATAATCCTAAAATTTTTTGCAATTCTTCTGTGCTTTCTATTTTATCTAGAAATTCGAATATTTTACTGACTATATGAGGCTGTAATTCTATTGTTTCTCTGTCTATTGTTAATCCTAAAAAGTCTATTTTTTGTTTTAACAATTCTATTTTCTTATCATCACCATTAGATTTAATACAATCAATGGCTAAAATTATGGGTTAAAAATTTTTAAGCGAAATAATTAAAGTTAGAAAAACCTTGCCCAATATATATATATATATATATAATTAAAGAATCCAATAACCAAACCAGAAGGAAATAGGATCGAAGGATGGAAGTGCTTTCAAAGGAAAACTTTATTGATTACTTTTAATAAAACAATTTGAATCGCGGTTGGTTCGTTTTAATTTGTTTTACTAGGTTTGGTTATTGGATTCTTTAAATGGATGTGTAGATCTGCTTTGGAACGTGGTTGGTTAATTTTATGACTAAATTGGTACATGGTGTTGTACCAAATCAATTTACTTTACCAAATAATAATTAGATTGCTTTATACGTGGTTGATTCTTTTTTTTTTGAACTTTACCAAATATTCATTAAGTTCTTTAGCAAGCCTAGCAACAAACATTCATCTAAAAGGCTTGGGTGCATACACAGTACCAGATCTGATTCCCAGAAATGGTGCTCTGAAGGAATGGAGGGAGAAAAGAAATGATACAACTGAGGATTGAGATTTGGTCCGATTGCCTCAGAGGAATGTACAGTTTATAAGGCAGATCTGATAGAGATCAGTCCGCAATCATGCTTTGAAAAAATTTAAATTACATAAAGGAAATTTCTCAAATGTAAATTGCTTTTAAAAATAAATTGTGGAAAGTAAATGACTTTAAATTAAATTACAGAAATTTAAACACACATAGAAAGCTTTAAATTTACAAATAAAATTGAAAATAAAATGCTTACATTTGATTTTCTTTTTTAATGCTTTAGAAGAGAGGAGTAGGGAAATTAATTCTCAGACCAGGAACTAACCCGAAGGAAAATTTCCTTAGTGTTTTTGAATTCCAGATTCCTAGAGAGAGATGAGAGAGAGAGAGAAGAAGAGAGAGAGTTGAACTTCGTGAAATGAAAAACCTTGTGGGAGTCTGAGTCTTCCCCTCGGTTTTTATACAAAATGAATTTTTAAACTGTAGATTGTAGCGGAGTTGTGGTGTACAGTAATCTTTGGAACTCTGCACTGTAGACTGTAGTGGAGTTGCTTGAAACAGTAAGCTTTGGATGGTACAGTGCTTTTTAATTTTAATTCGGGTGAAGAGACATGTGCGCTCTCACTTGTGTCCAGGGGACCACCCGAGGGTACAAATACGCGTACAAAATGAAAGAAATATAGAGGAAAATAAAATATAAAATGAAAATTACTCTTTTTTTTAAACGCACATAATAATTATACATAATGCTTTACATAATAATTATTTACAATGCTTTATAGGAGAGAAAATTCCAAAACAATCGTCTTCGTTTTCGTCTCCGAGAGAAATAAAAGGTTCTTCGTCTCCTGAAGTACTCGAAGAAGAACTTGCAATAGATGTCTCTGACCTTGTGGCGAGAAGCTGTTGCATTACATTGAAGTATTCTTCTTCAGTCTTGGCACTGGCAAGGAGAGATTGGGCTTTGGATTTTTGGGTTGGGAAGGTTTGTTGGGCTTTGGAGTGTTTAATGGGTGGTTGAAGGAAGCCTTTGGCAGAGAGCCAGTCTCGGATCATGTTGTCAGTCAATTTTAACTGTTCGTCAAATTTTGACCACTATTTGACTTTAAAAGTTCTTTGTAGGACAAGCTGGGCTTCTTGGGTGTGATATCTGAGGTTCCACATCCATACCCAGGGAAAGAAAAAGTTTGTACAGAAACAGAGAAAAAGGGAAAACTGTTTTTCTGATTCAGATGGAGCATAATGATTTTTTAATAAGGTTAAACAGTGGGTGGCATTTGGTGTTAAGATATCAGGAATTGGACCAAAATGGTTCCACCAATGTTTAAACCAATTAGGAAGGCTTTGAACGATTATTTTTGAATTAAAGAAAAATAACCGTGAATGAGACTTTTTAGGATTTTGTAAAAAGAATGTGTTATACCATGCTTGTTGATAATCCCAATAGGAAAAAGTCAGACAATATGGTAAACTCATTTTGAAATTGGAGGGAAATCTTTTTTGATTATGGAGTAGATCACCCCATTGCTTTGGGTTTAAGATTTTTAAAATTGTAGCCGTTGAATAGGCGGGGTCAGAATGGGAGTCATTGAGGTAAAAATGTTTGAATTTAACTGATTCAGTGGCTTCCAAAATGCTTTGGTAATAAGGCCGGGGTTTTGTTAAATCCCATGGTTTAAAAAACCAGCCTTTGGGGAAAAACTTTGCCAGGGTTTGAAATGGATCAGAATGGTAAAACCCATCTTTGATAGTTAAAATGTTTTGGAAATGAACTTTATCAAACCAAACCGAAGTTTGCTTTGTTGGTTGTGAAAGGACAATCTGAGATGATGAACTTTCACCAGAAACAACAATATTCTGAGAGGATTTTGTAATTTCTTTAGGGCTCTCTTTTTCATAAATTTCTTTTGGAGATTCCAGGCTTTGAGAAAAACTTTGTAAAACAAGCATAAGCTCGGGTGTTTTTGAAATGGATTTCATCCATTGGTTTACTTGATTTTGGGTAGATAGGGCTTTAGATTTTGCTTCTTCATCTTCGATCATGTCAATCCAAGATTTAATGGGCATGGCCGGGGATAGAAGTTTTTCTTTGGGTGGAGTTGACTGGGTTTCTTTTGGGAGAAAATGTTAGGAATTCTATTAAAGCCCTTTATGACAATCGTATTCCCTATGACGAGCTCACTTATGGTGAACTAGTCAGTTTTGTCAATTAAGAAGGTTTAAAGATTTGTTAGGATTTGAAATTACAGAAACGACTCAAATGGGATTTCAAAAGATCCAAGCAAGAACTTGGTCGTTTCTGTAAACAATTCAATTATGACCCCTTTAAAACTTCTACGTCTAAAGATTGTAATGGTGAGTGTTCTACCAAAACTCACAAGAAATTTTACAAATCAAAAAGCCATAGAAAACCCTTTCAAAGGTTTAGAGAGTCTTCCTATAAGAAACCTTCGAGGCCTTATAAGAAGCCCAATTTCTCTAAGAAAAAAGAGTTTAAAGCCAAACCTAAAACCCCTTTTAATTACAAAGAAGCCATATGCCATAGGTGTGACATGAAAGGTCATACTGTAAAGTATTGCATAATGAACAGAAAGCTTCACGAACTTGATTTAGATGAAGCCATTCTTTCCAAAATAGCTCATTTACTTGTAGAGTCCTCTGACTCTAAATCTTCCATGTCGGGAGATAGTGACTCTTTTCAAGTCGATGAGCTAATTGACTCAGATACCTCTGTAATTAGCAGTAGTGATTCTGAAACAGATTCCTATTTAAAGAAAATCAATGTTTTGACCAAAGACCAAGAAATTTTTCTTGAACTTGTAAAATATATTTCTGATCCAAATATTCAAAAGGAATATCTTGATAAACTTTTGAAAACCTTGGATTCTAATAAAACTGAGACTTCTAAAGTTTCAATCGTTAAAAAGAATTCTTATGACCTTACTGAGATTTTAGATAAAAAGAAAACAAAGAAAACAATTCCCAATATCCAAGATCTCCAAAAGGAAATTAAGGATATTAAACTTGAAATTAAAGATGTAAAAGAAAAACAAAAAGCTGATTCTGAGACTATTCAACTTCTTTTGCAAAAATACCTTCGTGACGATTCTGATAAGGAGTCTAATGATGGTACTGATGGTGATCAGAATTTAGAGAATATTGAATCTGTTCCAAAAGATTTTTTATTTGTTTTAAAACAAGTCACCACCAGAAAATATTTAATTAAAATCACTTTAATTTTCTCCAATGATTTTGCAATTGATGCCGTAGCCCTTTTTGATACAGGTACTGATTTAAATTGCATATGGGAAGATATTGTCCCCAAAAGATTTCATGAAAAGACCAAAGAGAGGCTTTCTGCCGCCAACAATTCAAAATTAGATGTTAAGTTTAAGGTTGATGCTTCCATTTATAACAATGATTTTGAATTCAAAACTTCTTTTATCCTTACAAATGACATTCATCATGCTGTCATTTTAGGAACTCCCTTTATAAATCTCATTACTCTGTATACTGTCAATTATGATGGTATATCTTTTAAAGCAAAAGGCTAAAAACTTGTTTTCCTGTTTATTGAAAAACCCAAAACAAGAAATTTAAATATTGTTAAAGCATGTTCTGTTTACCAGAGTCACATAAATGCACTTCTCAAATCAAAACAAAATGATTTAATGTTTTTACAAAAAGATTTAAATTTACAAAGGATTGAGAAACAATTACAAACTGATTTCATAAAAAAGAAAATTTCTGATTTTAAAATTCTTATTGAAAAAAAAATTTGTGCTGATTTGCCATCTGCATTTTGGAATAAAAAACATCATTTGGTAGATTTGCCATATGAAAACTCTTTTGATGACAAACAAATTCCCATTAAAGCCCGTCCAATTCAAATGAATATGGATTTAGAGCAGCATTGTAAAGCTGAAATAAAAGATTTAGAGTCTAAAGGCCTAATTGTAAAGTCAAGATCTCCATGGTCTTGTGCTGCTTTTTATGTTAATAAAAATTCTGAAATTGAAAGAGGAATACCCAGACTTGTCATAAATTACAAACCCCTTAATAAAGCTTTAAGATAGATTAGATATCTCATACCTAATAAAAAAGATTTGCTTCAAAAACTACATTCTGCATTCATATTTTCAAAATTTGACATGAAATCAGGATTTTGGCAAATTCAAATTCATCCAAAAGACCGTTATAAAACTGCTTTCACTGTTCCATTTGGACAATATGAATGGACAGTAATGCCTTTCGGTTTGAAAAATGCACCTTCGGAATTTCAAAGAATTATGAATGACATTTATAACCCTTTTTTCCGAATTTTGCATTGTTTACATAGATGATGTTTTGATCTTTTCTCAAACGATTGATCAACATTTCAGACATTTAAAGAAATTTTATTTTGCTACTAGAAGGCTGGATTAGCCATCTCTAGTTCCAAAGTTTCTTTATTTCAAACCAAGATTCGGTTTCTTGGACATTATATTTCCAAAGGAACCATTACCCCTATTGAGCGTTCCCTTGCCTTCGCTGATAAGTTTCCAGACAAAATCCTAGATAAGACTCAATTACAGAGGTTTCTAGGGAGTCTAAATTATGTGCTTGATTTCTGTCCAAATATCAGTAGGATGTCTAAGCCTTTACATAATAGATTAAAGAAAAATCATGTCGCCTGGACTGAAGAGCATACTAAAACTATTAAATTTATAAAGCTTTCTGTAAAGAGCATTCCATGTTTATTTCTTGCAAACCCTGCATTACCTAAAGTTGTTGAAACTGATGCATCAGATTTAGGTTATGGAGGCATATTAAAGCAAAAGGAAAATAATAAAGAACAAATAGTTCAATATGTTTCTGCACATTGGAATGAATGCCAAAACAATTATTCAACTATCAAAAAAGAAATCATTTCCATTGTTTTATGCATATCTAAATTCCAAAGTGATCTATTAAATCAAAAATTTTTACTTAGAATAGATTGCAAAGCTGCAAAACATGTTTTAGAAAAAGATATTCAAAACATTGCATCAAAACAGATTTTTGCACGTTGGCAAGCCATTTTAAGTGTTTTTTATTTTGATATTGAATTTATTAAAGGAGATACAAATTATATTCCTGATTTTCTAACTCGAGAATTTCTTCAAAACAGATAATGCCGCCAAAGCGTAAGGACAAATGTAAAGCTCCTCTAAAAGACTCTGAGCCTTCAATGACCCCAAAAGAACCCCAGTCAACTCCACCCAAAGAAAAACTTCTATCCTCGGCCATGCCCATTAAATCTTGGATTGACATGATCGAAGATGAAGAAGCAAAATCTAAAGCCCTATCTACCCAAAATCAAGTAAACCAATGGATTAAATCCATTTCAAAAACACCCGAGCTTATGCTTGCTTTACAAAGTTTTTCTTAAAGCCTAGAATCTCCAAAAGAAATTTATGAAAAAGAGAGCCCTAAAGAAATTACAAAATCCTCTCAGAATATTGTTGTTTCTGGTGAAAGTTCATCATCTCAGATTGTCCTTTCACAACCAGCAAAGCAAACTTCGGTTTGGTTTGATAAAGCCCATTTCCAAAACATTTTAACTATCGAAGATAGGTTTTACCATTCTGATCCATTTCAAACCCTGGCAAAGTTTTACCCCAAAGGCTGGTTTTTTAAACCATGTGATTTAACAAAATCCCAGCCTTATTACCAAAGTATTTTGGAAGCCACTGAATCAGTTAAATTCAAACATTTTTACCTCAGTGACTCCCATTCTGACCCCGCCTATTTAACGGCTACAATTTTAAAAGTCTTAAGCCCAAAGCAATGAGGTGGTCTACTCCATAATCAAAAAAGATTTCCCTCCAATTTCAAAATGAGTTTACCACATTGTCTGACTTTTTCCTATTGGGATTATCAACAAGCATGGTATAACACATTCTTTTTACAAAACCCTAAAAAGTCTCATTCATGGTTATTTTTCTTTAATTCAAAAATAACCGTTCAAAGCCTTCCCAATTGGTTTAAACATTGGTGGAACCATTTTGGTCCAATTCCTGATATCTTAACACCAAATGCCACCCACTGTTTAACCTTATTCAAAAACCATTATGCCCCATCTGAATCAGAAAAACGGTTTCCCCCTTTTCTCTATTTCTGTACAAACTTTTTCCTTCCCTGGGTATGGATGTGGAACCTTAGATATCACACCCAAGAAGCCCAGCTTGTCCTTCAAAGAACCTTTAAAGTCAAATGGTAGTCAAAATTTGACGAACAGTCAAAATTGACTGACAACATGATCCGAGACTGGTTCTCTGCCAAAGGCTTCCTTCAACCACCCATTAAACACTCCAAAGCCCAACAAACCTTCCTAACCCAAAAATCCAAAACCCAATCTCTCCTTGCCAGTGCCAAGACTGAAGAAAAATACTTCAATGTAATGCAACAGCTTCTCGCCACAAAACGAAGACGGTTATTTTGGCATTTTCTCTCCTATAAAACATTGTAAATAATTATTATGTAAAGCATTATGTATAATTATTATGTACGTTAAAAAAAGTAATTTTCATTTTATATTTATTTTCCTCTGTATTTCCTTCATTTTGTACGCGTATTTGTACCCTCGGGTGGTCCCCTGGACACAAGTGAGAGCACACATGTCTCTTCACCCGAATTAAAATTAAAAAGCACTGTACCATCCAAAGCTTACTATTTCAAGCAACTCCGCTACAGTCTACAGTGCAGAGTTCCAAAGATTACTGTACACCACAACTCCGCTATAGTCTACAGTTTAAAAATTCATTTTGTATAAAAATCGAGGGGAAGACTTAGACTCCCACAAGGTTTTTCATTTCACGAAGTTCAACTCTCTCTCTCTTCTTCTCTCTCTCTCTCTCATCTCTCTCTGGGAATCTGGAATTCAAAGACATTAAGGAAATTTTCCTTCGGGTTAGTTCCTGGTCTGAGAATTAATTTCCATACTCCTCTCTTCTAAAGCATTAAAAAAGAAAATCAAATGTAAGCATTTTATTTGTAAATTTAAAGCTTTCTATGCATGTTTAAATTTCTGTAATTTAATTTAAAGCCATTTACTTTCCGCAATTTATTTTTAAAAGCAATTTACATTTGAGCAATTTCCTTTATGTAATTTAAATTTTTTCAAAGCATGATTGCGGACTGATCTCTATCAGATCTGCCTTATAAACTGTCCATTCCTCTGAGGCAACGAGACCAGATCTCAATCCTCAGTTGTATCATTTTTTTTCTCCCTCCATTCTTTCATAGCACTATTTATGAGAATCAGATCTAGTACTGTGTATGCACCCAAGTATATTTTAACGCACAATTCTATCAATAAAAAGTATAATAAAATCAAAACTCTTTGAAGCGGTTATCAACGGACTTAATTTAACCGCCAACACAATGAGTGATGGCCGCATCTTCCCTTCCACCACGTCTCAACAAAATGTATAGAAGTTCAACGATTAATCAATGGAACTCACTAATAAGAGAGGCAGTGGACGAAAACCAAACCCACAAAGCCCTTCTTCTCTTTCGCCGAATGAAAAAAAACGACATCGAACCAAACAACTTGACATTTCCCTTCATAGCCAAAGCTTGTGCTAAGCTCTCTGACTTTTTATACTCCCAAATGATTCATGGCCACATCGTGAAATCACCCTTTTGGTCCGATATCTTTGTGCAAACAACAATGGTGGATATGTATGTGAAATGTGATCGGTTAGATTGCGCGTACAAACTATTTGACGAAATGGCTGATAGAGATGTCGCTTCGTGGAATGCGATGCTTGTGGGGTTTGCTCAGATGGGGTTTCTTGAAAAAGTTTTGTGTCTTTTTTATAATATGAGGCTTGATGGAATCCAAGCTGATTTTGTCACGGTTATGGGGTTGACGCAGGCGGCCATACATGCAAAGCATTTGAGCCTTCTGAAAAGCGTTCATTCGTTTGGCATTCATATTGGGGTTGATGCTGATGTGTCAGTTTGTAATACATGGATTTCCGCCTATGCTAAATGTGATGATTTGAAGATGGCGGAGTTGGTGTTTCGTGGGATAGAAGAAGGTTTAAGGACTGTAGTTTCATGGAATTCTATGATCGCCGGATGCACGTATGGTGATAAGTTTGATGATTCTCTTAATTTTTACAGGCACATGATCTATGATGGATTTAGGCCTGATGTAACTACAGTTGTTAGCATTCTTTCATCATGTGTGTGCCCAGAGGCATTAGTGCAAGGTAGGTTGGTTCACTCTCATGGAATTCATAATGGCTTTGATTTAGATGTATCGGTGATTAATACACTGATTTCAATGTATTCCAAGTGTGGAGATATTGATTCCGCTAGATTTTTGTTTGATGGCATGTGTGACAGAACTCGTGTTTCTTGGACTGCAATGATTAGTGGGTATGCTCTGAAAGGAGACCTGGATGAAGCGTTGAGATTGTTTTTTGCTATGGAAGCAGCAGGTGAAATACCCGATTTGGTCACTGTGCTGTCAATGATTTCAGGCTGTGGGCAAAGCGGTGCACTTGAACTTGGAAAGTGGTTTGACAATTATGCCTGTTCTGGTGGATTAAAAGACAATGTAATGGTCTGTAATGCATTGATAGACATGTACTCTAAATGTGGAAGTATTGGTGATGCTCGAGAGCTCTTCTATGCTTTACCTGAGAAAACTGTTGTTTCTTGGACAACAATGATTGCCGGTTGTGCTTTAAATGGAGAATTCGTAGAAGCTTTAGACCTTTTCCATCAGATGATGGAATTGGATTTGAGACCAAATCGCGTAACATTTTTGGCTGTGCTTCAAGCTTGCACTCACGCAGGCTTCCTTGAGAAAGGATGGGGCTATTTCAATCTGATGACAAAGGTATATCAGGTAAATCCTGAATTAAACCATTACTCTTGTATGGCAGACCTTCTTGGAAGAAAAGGGAAGCTGAAGGAAGCATTAGATTTTGTTCAAAGCATGCCTATCAAATCTGATGCTGGTATATGGGGTACATTGCTTTGTGCTTGCAAGATTCACCGAAACATAGAGATAGGTGAATACGTGGCTTATCGTCTGTTAGAATTGGAGCCCCACTCTGCAGTCCCATATGTGGAAATGGCCAATATATATGCTTTGGGAGGAAGATGGGATGGAGTAGCAAATTTAAGAACGATGATGAAACGTAACCAGGTGAAGAAGTTTCCCGGGCAAAGCCTTGTTCATATTAATGGGAAGACTTGTACGTTTACAGTTGAAGATAGTTATCACTCTGAATCTGAACTAACATACCCAATATTAGATTGTTTAGCATTGCACTCTAAGGAGGAAGCATATTCATCACATTTAAAGGGGATTCCGGAGCATGAAGCTGGATGACACTTTTATCATTTTGACCCACATACATTAGGCATTGGAATTTTAGCATCTGGATTTTGGAGGGAGATACATGTAGAAAATTACTTATGAACCATTTTTCATTTCACATTCTGATGTTAAAAGGAATTTTAGGATGAAATTTTTTAGCACCTACAATTACAGAAGAAATATAATTGAATTATTTCAGATGTTTTTTAGTATTATCACACTTCTGGTTTCTTTGGGGAGATTGAAGTGTAGAAAGTCATATATCTAGGGGCATTTCTAGATGATAGTATTGCAGCTATTTATTTATTTATTTATTTAAGTTACATTCTTTTGTAGGATAAATAAAAGTATAACGAAGGGAAGTATAGATCATCTTCATTAAACTTACTTAAGGAAGAAAAATAAAACCACTAACAAATTCAGAAACGAATCAATAGACAATAATCACATTCAATTTTCTTCTCATTCTTTCAATTATTAGTAGCACGACAAATCTTCTTCCCACCTATGCAAGGAATTTTATTTTTGACATGTTTTTAATCCTAAGGATTAAGAGGAAACTGGTTAGCTGGCTTGGTATATTTTGGAGGATGAGCAGCTTCCTTGCAAAGATAATAACAATGACAATTTGGTTGATGGCATGCACCCCAGGCAGGTGTTGTGGGATGCAAATGAGTGCAAAATTGATGGCATTCTGGTTGCTTGCATGGAGAGGGTGAGCCTGGTACCTTCTCATTTTTGCATACATGCAACCATCTATGGCTTTCACCTGTAACAACACCTCAAACTAGTCATTTATAGGATCTAAATAAGTTTTATTGTTTTGATAATTTTTAAACAAACTTTCTCCAGGTTTTCCAAAACGGAAAGATAGTGTCGACAAGTATAAAGCTCAGATATATGGGTTTCAAAACGTGTTAATGCTTAATAAAGTGAGTTTTATGTATAAATAATTACCTTGATTAAAGGAGATGAAAGTGATGAAGAGGATTAAAGCTACAGAAAGAGGCCTCATCTTTGATTGAAACGAATTTGAATTATTCCGGATAAAATTGAAGAAATTAAGAGAAAGAGTTCCCTTATATACAAGGGCGAGTGCGTGCTTTGGCTTCGAGTAAATTATATTTATTAAAGGAAGGTAAATCCGAGAAATTTATGAAAATTTATTGAGGTTCTAGTGCCTAAATTGCTGCAATAATTTATATAACGCTGATTTTTTTCCCCCGTGCAATAACATATTAGTTTTAGAATCAGTCATTAAGTTCATGACCTATCTACTCGACAGGAAGTGCTTGTTTCATGACCTTTGTTGGGATTCTGAAATAAAAAATATTTATATTTTGTGTGTGAGTATTGTCTTGGAAACGCCGTGACTTTAGCCCCGGGGTGCCTTGCCCTCATGATAAGTTGAACTCTAGTAACAATGGAAGATATTAAGTGGCTAAAATTTCTCATCCTATTAAAACCTTTAAGGAAAAAAAGAAATTAAAATTCTGACATGTGATTCTATCATGATATCGACATGAATTTTTAATTATTATTTTTATTTAGGTTACCAGACTCCAACCAACCCCACACACATACAAAATGGGATGCACTAGTCTTTTGGTGTTGTCATCTCGTTGACTATGTTATTGTTCTTCCTCAAAATGCTGAGGAAATGGCTTGGGAGTAGACTCTGAATAGATCCCTTGCTTTTGCTTGTGCATACACTGTGGCGGAAAAATAATAAAAACAAAATAAAAACTTTATTACCATATATATTTTATTTTAATTTTATTTATTAGTAACTGCTTTAGGCTAATCCAGAGATCGAACAAACAACATTACCATTAAGTGCTAAGGCGATAGCTTGGAACAGCCAAAAGATGTTTGGCCCGAGGAGTCACAAGACCAAACTCTTCTGTCATGTCCAATTCAGTTGGCAACATTCCCTCAGGAAGCTCCCAATCAAAGCAATGCACCAGCTGTGCGGTCACTTGCTTAACGACGGTGAGTGCCAATTGGATTCCACGGCAACCCCTGCGGCCAGAACCAAATGGCAAAAGCTGGAAGTCATGTCCGAGAACATGAACACTACTCCCAACAAATCTTTCCGGAAAAAAAGTCTCAGGATCATTCCAGGCTTTAGGATCTCTTCCAATTGCCCAAGCGTTTACAATTACTCGCGATTTTTTGGGTATGTGGAATCCGTTAACGGTGCAGTCTTCCATAGATTCGTGTGGAGCCATCAATGGCGTTACAGGATGAAGCCGCAGGGTTTCCTTGATAACCATGTCTAGGTATTCTAGGTTTTCCAAATCTGATTCTTCAACCATTCTTTTTAAGCCCACAATATTTTCTAGCTCTCTTTGTAGTTTCTTCATCACCGTAGGATGCTTGATGAGTTCTGAAAGTGCCCACTCGACTACCGTTGGTGAAGTGTCTATCGCTCCCGCAAGCATGTCCTGAAATTGAGGAAACCATAAATGACTGAAGCATATATTTAGGGTTAAAAATGACTCATGCAGATGATCTTCTATGGCATTTATATATTGCTATTCATGTTTACTGGTCAAGATCAATTTTTGATGTTATGTATCAATCACATGTCTATATTTACTCATGTGAAAGCCAACACGAACACTACAACAAACAGTTATATCACCGACGAAATATTTCCGAGAGCGTAAAATACCTTTGGTAATAAGTACTTTTTCCTAATGTGTAAGATGGCCGTCGGATAAGGATGAAAATAAAATCAATATTTCCGAGGGCCGTTTGCCCTTGGAGATAATGAATACTTTGTCGAAAATGCTTGCTAGACTTAACTAGAAGCACCCCAAAATTTACACACTTCGGCCGGTCTTTGGAGTAGAGTACTAAAACCACAAGCCCACAGCCATAACTTCCAATAATTTTTTTCTCTGGAGTAGCGTACTTGGCAAATTTTTTTCTTGTAAATTTAATTACTCTTGGTAAAATTAAAAACCTAAAAGAATGAAATACAAATAAAAAGAGGAAATATCGGTTTGCTAATAAAGTACGTAGAACATCCAAGAAACTCATAAAAAAATAGATGATCCAAAAATTGACAATTAATATTCCTTCGTAAGAAACATGAATCGGATAATTTTGTAGCTAAAATACAAAATTCAGTCTCTGATACCTTTTCGTTTTACACTTAATCTAAGAACTTATAATGGGTCCCCTCTATAAGGGGAGACAAATTATTCAAATATGTGCAGCAAGAGTCTAGAAATCATCGGTTCTCTTGAAACTTATGTTGGTTATGGGATTAAAGAATTACTTAATTGTACGAAAACCCAGTGTCGGTAGGCGTGGCCATATTTTATACATAGCGAGGGCAAATTTAATTTACTTAAAGAATGCGATTTGATGTGCTTACCATAACTACGGCTTTGATATGGTCTCGTTCGATCTTTTTCTCTGTGTCTTCTGATCCCTCGAAGCTCAACATCACGTCAACGAAATCCTCGGTTCTATTTTCATCCTTAGATTGAACATGCTCATCGATAATCTTCTCCATAAACGAATCAAACACCTTGGCAACAGCCTTCGAACGCTTTGTCAGGCCCTGAAGATCAAGTCCCGCAATTTGAGGAATGTAATCACCCAAATTAGGCTTTCCAACCAATTCGAAGCCCTCTCGAATCACAGTCTCAAACCCTCTCTCATCGAATTCATCATCCGAACGTTTCTTCCCAAGTACCATTCTACAGGTCATGTGTTGTGAAAATTTTAATATACTCGCAAGCGCACGAATCTAGAAATAGAATAATGGTAACGAGGTCAATCCCACAAGGATTGTTATAAATAGAAAAGTCTAATTTAAATCTAAAATTAATATTAATTCTAACCTAGTTGAGCAAATTGAGTTTTTAAGAAAATTAAACCAATTACACTAAGGAAATTAAAATAAAGGAGAATTCAATAAGATAAGAATTACCAAGGTTTCAGAATCCACCACTATTCAACTAGTAATTATTTAATTATTAATTAATCCCCAATTTTAGAGTGACAACTCGAAATCAATCTATGTCATCTCATGGATATAACAATTAAGCCCAAGTAATTAAATCTAATGTAG
>MKYO02001894.1:191666-242893 GCA_002013955.2 Citrus medica
CAATTTTTTATGTTATTTATTATGGTATTAATAACTAATTTTATTTTTAAAATTATAATTTATTTACAATTTTTTTAAGTGTGTAGATGTTTTTTTTGAAAATTAGTTATTGATAAAAATTTAAATAGAAGAATGAGGCAATGAGGGTATATTTATAATTTTATTAACAATAAATAGACAAATTAGATAATTTAATAATTTTTTTATATATTAAAAAGATATAATGGTAAAATTATAATAAATTAGGATGTAAATATTTTTTTTAAAATGTTAAATTTTTTTTTCTCTTTATTTAAACGTTGGGGTGTGTTTGTCTTTTTTCCTAAAAAGTATAATAAAATCAAAACTTTTAGAAGCAGTTAGTAACGGACTTAATTTTACCGCCAACACAATGAGTGATGGCCGTATCTTCACTTCCACCACGTCTCAACAGAATTTATAGAAGTTCAACGATTAATCAGTGGAACTCACAAATAAGAGAAGCGGTGAACAAAAACGAAGCCCACAAAGCCCTTCTTCTCTTTCGCCAAATGAAACAAAACGACATCGAACCAAACAACTTAACATTTCCCTTCATAGCCAAAGCTTGTGCTAAGCTCTCTGACCTTATATACTCCCAAATGATTCATGGCCACATCGTGAAATCACCCTTTGGTCCGATATCTTTGTGCAAACAACAATGGTGGATATGTATGGGAAATGTGATCAGTTAGATTGCGCGTATAAAATATTTGACGAAATGGCTGACAGAGACGTCGCGTCGTGGAATGCGATGCTTGTGGGGTTTGCTCAGATGGGGTTTCTTGAAAAAGTTTTTCGTCTTTTTTATAATATGAGGCTTGTTGGAATCCAAGCTGATTTTTTCACGGTTATGGGGTTGACGCAGGCGGCCATACATGCAAAGCATTTGAGCCTTCTGAAAAGCGTTCATTCGTTTGGCATTCATATTGGGGTTGATGCTGATGTGTCACTTTGTAATACATGGATTTCTTCCTATGCTAAATGTGATGATTTGAAGATGGCGGAGTTGGTGTTTTGTGGGATAGAAGAAGGTTTAAGGACTGTAGTTTCATGGAATTCTATGGTCGCCGGTTGCACGTATGGTGATAAGTTTGATGATTCTCTTAATTTTTATAGGCACATGATGTATGATGGATTTAGGCTTGATGTAACTACAGTTGTTAGCCTTCTTTCATCATTTGTGTGCCCAGAGGCATTAGTGCAAGGTAGGTTGGTTCACTCTCATGGAATTCATTATGGCTTTGATTTAGATGTATCGGTGATTAATACACTGATTTCAATGTATTCCAAGTGTGGAGATATTGATTCCACTAGAGTTTTGTTTGATGGCATATGTGACAGGACTCGTGTTTCTTGGACTGCAATGCAATGATTAGTGGGTATGCTCAGAAACGAGACCTGGATGAAGCGTTGAGATTGTTTTTCGCTATGGAAGCTGCAGGTGAATTACCTGATTTGGTCACTGTGCTGTCAATGATTTCAGGCTGTGGGCAAAGCGGTGCACTTGAGCTTGGAAAGTGGTTTAGCTTGTGGGGTTTGCTCAGATGGGGTTTCTTGAAAAAGTTTTGCGTCTTTTTTATAATATGAGGCTTGTTGGAATCCAAGCTGATTTTGTCACGGTTATGGGGTTGACGCAGGCGGCCATACATGCAAAGCATTTGAGCCTTCTGAAAAGCGTTCATTCGTTTGGCATTCATATTGGGGTTGATGCTGATGTGTCACTTTGTAATACATGGATTTCTTCCTATGCTAAATGTGATGATTTGAAGATGGCGGAGTTGGTGTTTTGTGGGATAGAAGAAGGTTTAAGGACTGTAGTTTCATGGAATTCTATGGTCGCCGGTTGCACGTATGGTGATAAGTTTGATGATTCTCTTAATTTTTATAGGCACATGATGTATGATGGATTTAGGCTTGATGTAACTACAGTTGTTAGCCTTCTTTCATCATTTGTGTGCCCAGAGGCATTAGTGCAAGGTAGGTTGGTTCACTCTCATGGAATCACTCTCATGGAATTCATTATGGCTTTGATTTAGATGTATCGGTGATTAATACACTGATTTCAGTGTATTCCAAGTGTGGAGATATTGATTCCGCTAGAGTTTTGTTTGATGGCATATGTGACAGGACTCGTGTTTCTTGGACTGCAATGATTAGTGGGTATGCTCAGAAAGGAGACCTGGATGAAGCGTTGAGATTGTTTTTCGCTATGGAAGCTGCAGGTGAATTACCTGATTTGGTCACTGTGCTGTCAACGATTTCAGGCTGTGGGCAAAGCGGTGCACTTGAGCTTGGAAAGTGGTTTGACAATTATGCCTGTTCTGGTGGATTAAAAGACAATGTAATGGTCTGTAATGTGGAAGTATTGGTGATGCTCGAGAGCTCTTCTACGCTTTACCTGAGAAAACTGTTGTCTCTTGGACAACAATGATTGCCGGTTGTGCTTTAAATGGAGAATTTGTAGAAGCTTTAGACCTTTTCCATCAGATGATGGAATTGGATGTGAGACAAAATTGCGTAACATTTTTGGCTGTGCTTCAAGCTTGCACTCACACAGGCTTCCTTGAGAAAGGATGGGCTATTTCAATAATTCAATATGATGACAAAGGTATATCATATAATCCGGAATTAGACCATTACTCTTGCATGGCAGACCTTCTTGGAAGAAAAGGGAAGCTGAAGGAAGCATTAGATTTTGTTCAAAGCATGCCTATCAAATCTGATGCTGGAATATGGGGTACATTGCTTTGTGCTTGCAAGATTCACCGAAACATAGAGATTGGTGAATACGTGGCTTATCGCCTGTTCAAATTGGAGCCCCACTCTGCAGCTCCATATGTGGAAATGGCCAATAAATATGCTTTCGGAAGAAGATGGGATGGAGTAGCAAATATAAGAACTATGATGAAACGCAACCAGGTGAAGAAGTTTCCAGGGCTAAGCCTTGTTCATATTAATGGGAAGACTTGTACGTTTACAGCTGAAGATAGATATCATGCTGAATCTGAACTAACATACCCAGTATTAGATTGTTTAGCATTGCACTCTAGGGAGGAAGCATATTGGTCGCATTCAAAGTGGATTCCAGAACATGAAGCAGGATGACTCCTTTATTATTTTGACCCGTACACAGTAGAAAATTGCTTATGGACCATTTTTCATTTCACATTCTGATGTTAAAGGAATTTTAGGATGAAATTTTATAGCACGTACAATTACAGAAGAAATATAATTGAATTATTTCAGATGTTTTTTAGTATTATCACACTTCTGGTTTCTTTGGGGAGATTGAAATGTAGAAAGTCATATATATAGGGGCATTTCTATAGCTTCATCCATTAAAAATATGATAGTATTGCAGCTATTTATTTATTTATTTTTTTAAGTTACATTCTTTTGTAGGATAAATAAAAGTATAACGAAGGGAAGTTCAGATACAGATCATCTTCATTAAACTTACATAAGGAAGAAAAATAAAACCGCTATCAAAATTCAGAAACGAATCAATAGACAATAATCACATTCAATTTTCTTCTCATTCTTTCAATTATTAGTAGCATGACAAATCTTCTTCCCACCTATGTAAGGAAGTTATTTTTAACATGTTTTTAATCCTAAGGATTAAGAGGAAACTGGTTAGCTGTCTTGGTATATTTTGGAGGATGAGCACCTTCCTTGCAAAGATAATAACAATGGCAATTTGGTTGATGGCATGCACCCCAGGCAGGTGTTGTGGGATGCAAATGAGTGCAAAATTGATGGCATTCTGGTTGCTTGCATGGAGAGGGTGAGCCTGGTACCTTCTCATTTTTGCATACATGCAACCATCTATGGCTTTCACCTGTAACAACACCTCAAACTAGTCATATGTAGGATCGAAATAAGTTTTATTGTTTTGATAATTTTTAAACAAACTTTCTCCAGGTTTTCCAAAACGGAAAGATAGTGTCGACAAGTATAAAGCTCAGATATATGAGTTTCAAAACGTGTAAATGTTTAATAAAGTGAGTTTTATGTATAAATAATTACCTTGATTAAAGGAGATGAAAGTGATGAAGAGGATTAAAGCTACAGAAAGAGGCCTCATCTTTGATTGAAACGAATTTGAATTATTCCGGATAAAATTGAAGAAATTAAGAGAAAGCGTTCCCTTATATACAAGGGCGAGTGCGTGCTTTGGCTCGAGTAAATTATATTTATTAAAGGAAGGCAAATCCAAGAAATTTATGAAAATGATCTGGCGTAGCATATATTGAAGTTCTAGCGCCTAAATTGCTGCAATAATTTATATAACGCTGATTTTTTTCTCCGTGTAATAACATATTACTTGTTCTCTAGAAGTTTTTAGAATCAATCGTTAAGTTCATGACCTATCTACTTGACAGGAAGTGCTAATATATAAAAAAAAAATATTTATATACATTTTCTTTTATTAGAGGTGGCTCGTCAAGACGAGCTAAATAGGAACAAAACGAGATTGAATAACTTCAAACATGTCTTGCACCCAGAGGTGGGCTAGAGAATACGTGCAATCCAAGAAAAACCGAATGAGCCATATGAGCCATGAGGTTCGCAGCTAAATTTGCTTCACGAAAGATGTGAGTGATAGCAATCTGTCAGTTTCTATTTAATAATTCCCGAACAGCAACAACTAAAGTATAGAAAACGTTGGGAATGACCACCTCCTTAGAGATGATTTGAATAACACAAAGATTATTTATATTTTGTGTGTGAGTATTGACTTGGAAACACCGTGATGTTAGCCCCGGGGTACTTTGCCCTCATGACAAGTTGAATTCTAGTAACCATAGAAGATATCAAGTGCTAAAATTTATCATCCTATTGAAACCTTTTAAGGGAAAAAAGAAATTAAAATTCTGACATGTGATTCTACCATGATATCAACATGAATTTTTAATTATTATTTTTATTATTTTTATTTAGGTTACCAGACCCCAACTAACCCCACACACATACAAAATGGGATGCACTAGTTTTTTGGTGTTGTCATCTCGTTGACTATGCTATTGTTCTTCCTGAAAATGCTGAGGAAATAGCTTGGGAGTAGACTCTGAATAGATCCCTTACTTTTGCTTGTGCATACACTATGGCGGAAAAATAATTAAAACAAAATAAAAACTTCATTACCATATATATTTTATTCGTTTGTTTTATTTATTAACAACTGCTTTAGGCTAATCTAGAGATCAAACAAACAACATTACTATTAAGTGCTAAGGCGATAGCTTGGAACAACCAAAAGATGTTTGGCCCGAGGAGTCACCAAACCAAACTCTTTTGTCATGTCCAATTCAGTTGGCAACATTCCCTCAGGAAGCTCCCAATCAAAGCAATGTACCAGCTGTGCGGTCACTTGCTTAACGACGGTGAGTCCCAATTGCATTCCAGGGCAACCCCTGCGGCCAGAACCAAATGGCAAAAGTTGGAAGTCACGTCCGCGAACATCAACACTACTCCCAACAAATCTTTCCGGTAAAAACTTCTCAGGATCATTCCAGGCTTCAGGATCCCTTCAATTGCCCAAAAATTTAAAATTACTCGCGATTTTCTAGGTATGTGGAATCCGTTAACTATGCAGTCTTCCATAGATTCGCGTGGAACTAACAATGGCGTTACAGGATGAAGCCGCAGAGTTTCCTTGACAACCATGTCTAGGTATTCTAGGTTTTCCAAATCTGATTCTTCAACCATTCTTTTTAAGCCCACAATATTTTCTAGCTCTCTTTGTAGTTTCTTCATCATCGTAGGATGCATGATGAGTTCTGAAAGTGCCCACTCGACTACCGTTGGTGAAGTGTCTATCGCTCCGGCAAGCATGTCCTGAAATTGAGGAAACCATAAATAACTGAAGCAGATATTTAGGGTTAAAATTGACTCAGGCAGATAGGGATGACAACCAAATCAGGACCCCGCCCAAACCTAGACTGAACCCAAAAAATACTGTCCGGGTTCAACCCATACCGGAACAATTTTCATGCGGAATCCGAATGAGATTTTGCATACTTTCGGGTCTGGATCCGGGTTTCAGTCCAGGATGTTCCTTTTGAACTTACCCTTTACTCGTTGTATATTACAGGACTAGATATGGTACTCGGCGTTCGGTGGTTGAAAAAATTGGGATCGGTTATTTGGAATTGGAAAACCTTAACAATGGATTTCAAGTGGAACAACGCAAGATGACAGGTACAAGGGATGGGACCACAAACAATTCAAGCCACTTCCTTGACTGAAATCATAAAAGAGATGAGGCATGGGCATTCCGTATTTGCAATAAGCCTTCAAATAAACAAGGAAGTTTCCTTAATTGGAGCACCGGCCAGCATGCAAAATTTGTTGGAGGAATATGCCGAATTATTTCAAGAACCCAAGTGACTGCCACCAACGCGAGAAATTGACCACCACATTACACTTAAAGAAGGGGCAGAACCAATCAATGTGAGACCGTCCTGTTATGCTTATTTTCAAAAGGCCAAGATTGAAAAACAAGTACATGAGATGCTGAATTTTGGGCTTATTCGGCCAAGCACTAGTCCCTTTTCTTCACCAATATTACTTGTTAAAAAAAAAGATGGCAGTTGAAGGTTTTGCACCGATTACCAATCACTCAACAAAGTAACGGTGAAAGACAGATTCCCAATTCCCACAGTTGAAGATATGTTAGACGAATTACACAGGGCTGCTTACTTTACCAAACTTGACCTCAGGGCCGGGTATCACCAGGTACGGGTACACCTATCATATATATAAAACGACCTTCCGCACACATAACAACCATTATGAATATTTGGTGATGTCGTTCGGATTATGCAATGCATCCTCCACTTTTCAGGCTATAATGAATGTAATTTTCAGACCTTATCTTAAAAAATTTATACTTGTTTTCTTTGATGATATTTTAATCTATAGCCCCACTTGGAGTTGTCATTTTAAGCATGTTAGACAGGCATTTGAGATCCTCAAGCAACAACAATTTTTTGTCAAAGGCAGCAAATGCAATTTTGGCCAATAGGAGCTAGAATATTTGGGGCACATCGTCACTTGTCTTGGTGTGAGAGTGGGTGAAAAGAAAATTGCAACAATGGTATCATGGCCACAACCACAGAATATTTCAGAGTTAAGGGGATTTTTGGGCTTAACCAGATATTACCGTAAGTTCGTACGCGTCTACGGCTTATCAGCAAGGCCCCTAACCAACCTCCTTAAGAAAGGGCAATTCAGCTGGAACAAGGATGCAGAAGAAGCTTTTGTAAAACTCAAACAAGCTATGACTAAGACACCGATCCTTTCCATGCCAAATTTTAATGATAAATTTATCATAGAAACAGATGCGTCAGGAGACGGCATTGGGGCAGTATTACAGCAAAATGGGAAGCCAATAGCCTTGATGAGCCGAGCTTTAGGTGTCTAAAAAAAGACCTGGTCGACGTATGCGAAGGAACTGTTAGTGTTGTTACTTGAATAAGAAAAGAAAGCAAAGTTTACAGATGGAAATGAGAGCCACGTGAATCGTCAAGAGAACTTCACTCTATTTCTTAACTGAAAACATTACACTTTAAAGCTTAAATAACACACCAAAGCCAAATAACAACTCACTAGAATCATGGTCCAAAGATTGTGCCACGATCTCAGCAAGAACAACTAAATAAATAACTAACACCAGAAAATAGGAAAAGTTTGAAACATTCAACATAAGCAACTTCTATGACTCCACATCAGCAGTCCTAAACACATCTTCTAACACTCCTCCTTGCTTTAGGAGCTGCAAACACCAAGTTTTGTTATGAAAAACTCAAACTTGCTAACCGGCAGTGGCTTGGTGAAGACATCTGCAACCTGATCTTCTGTTTTGCAATAGACAAGACTAACAACTCCATTTTTCTGCACTTCTCTTAAGAAGAATAATTTAATATTAAAGTGCTTAGTTTTCCCGTGAAACACAGGATTTTGAGAAATTGCAATAGCAGCTTGGTTGTCAACTAGAATCTCTGTACTTTCCTCCTGCTCCAGGTTAAGATCAATTAAAATCTTCCTCAGCCACAAAGCTTGATTGACAGCAGCCGTTGCAGCAACAAATTCTGCTTCAGCAGTGGATTGAGCTACAATTTCTTGTTTTTTCGAGCTCCAAGAGAAAACACCAGAACCAAGTGTGAAACAGTAGCCCGAAGTGCTTTTCATATCATCAATGGAACCTCCCCAATCGCTATCTGAGTAACCAAACAATTTGAACTCTTTGCTCCTTGTAAATTTAATGCCAAAATTACATGTGCCCTTCACATATCTAAGCACCCTCTTTGCAGCTTTGAGATGCCATTCGCTAGCACAGTGCATAAACCGAGACAAAATGCTTACAGCATTCAAAATGTCAGGTCGAGTTGCTGTGAGATACATTAAGCAACCAATTAAGCTTCTGAAATATGCCTGATCAACCTTCTCTGTTCCATCTTCTTTACAAAGCTTCTCCTTTGAGTTCATTGGAGTGCTCATTTTTTTGCATTCTTCAAGTTTAAACTTTTTCAGAATTTCCCTGGCATATTTCTTCTGACAGATGAAGACTTCATTTTCATTTTGTTTAATTTCCATTCCAAGAAAGAACGTCATTAATCCGAGATCTGTCATCTCAAAAATCTCCATCATTTCTTGCTTAAACTCCTCCACAACACACTTTTTATTTCCTGTCACGAGCAGGTCATCCACATATAATGAGATGATAAGAATGTCAGCACCATTGTGCTTGACATATAATGTTGATTCAGATAAGCTTCTAACAAATCCCAAGTTCTGCAAGTAGTCATCAATCCTGCTATACCAAGCTCTTGGAGCTTGCTTTAAGCCGTAAAGAGCTTTTTTAAGAAGATACATTTTGTCTTCTTCTCCTTCCTTTACATAACCTTCCGGTTGCTCTACGTAAATCTCCTCCTGCAGGAAACCATTCAAGAACGTTGACTTGACATCTAACTGGTACACCCTCCAATTTTTTTGTGCTGCAACAGCTAGTAACAGCCTAATGATGTCGAGTCTAGCAACTGGTGCGAAGGTATCTGAGTAATCCACGCCAGGTACTTGAGCAAATCCTTTGACCACGAGTCTAGCTTTATATTTGTTGATTGAGCCATCAGCATTAAGCTTGGTTTTGTACACCCACTTGACTCCAATTACCTTCTTGTTTTGGGGTCGATCAACCAACTCCCATGTTTTATTCTTTTCGATCATGAACAGCTCATCATTCATTGCCGTAACCCAATTCTGATCCGTCTTGGCTTCTTCATAATTTGTAGGTTCACACACAGCAACATTGCATCTTTGGTAAACATCTGAAAGAGGTCTTGTGCCCCTAATAGGTCTGTCATCCACTGTTTCAGTTTCCCAATCTTCAATGTTTTGATCTACTGTGTCCATAACAGGAAACTTGAGTTTTGGCTTTTTTGAGGTTGAATCCATCTTCTTTGCATCATCCCAATTCCACTCTTCATCTTCCATAAAGTGCACATCCGTGCTTATAATAATTTTTCCAGTTTGTGGCTGGAAAACTTTATAAGCTTTTGCAACGGAGCTGTAGCCAATAAAGATGCCTGGAAGTGCTCTTTTATCTGGAAAACTTGAGTTTTGGCTTTTTTGAGGTTGAATCCATCTTCTTTGCATCATCCCAATTCCACTCTTCATCTTCCATAAAGTGCACATCCCTGCTTATAATAATTTTTCCAGTTTGTGGCTGGAAAACTTTATAAGCTTTTGCAACGGAGCTGTAGCCAATAAAGATGCCTGGAAGTGCTCTTTTATCTGGAAAACTTGAGTTTTGGCTTTTTTGAGGTTGAATCCATCTTCTTTGCATCATCCCAATTCCACTCTTCATCTTCCATAAAGTGCACATCCCTGCTTATAATAATTTTTCCAGTTTGTGGCTGAAAAGCTTTATAAGCTTTTGCAACGGAGCTGTAGCCAATAAAGATGCCTGGAAGTGCTCTTTTATCTAGTTTGTCTCTACTAATTTGTGGAACATGAGTGAAGCACAGACATCCAAATATTCTAAGGAATTTCAGAGATGGTTTATAGCCATACCAAGCCTTAAAGGGTGTTTTATCCCTCACTGCTCTTATGGGAAGCCTGTTTTGCAAAAAAACAGCAGTGCTTGCAGCTTCAGCCCAAATTTGCTTTAGCAAGTTCTTCTCATGTAGCATACATCGTGTCATCTCCAATATAAATATGTTCCGTCTCTCACTCACTCCATTTTGTTGTGGAGTGTATGTAATGGTTAATTGATGTTGGATGCCAGCCTCTTCGCAAAAGCAATTGAATGCTACAGAGGTATACTCCTTGCCATTGTCTGATCTAAGAGTCTGAATTCTACAACCACTCTCGTTCTCAACTCTGGCTTTAAAGTTCCAGAAAACTTGAGCCACCTCTGACTTGTGCTTCAAAAAAAAGATCCAACACATACGGGTGAAATCGTCAATGAATACAACATAATAAAGACTTCCATTCAAAGAAGGCGTTTTTTGTGGGCCTGCAATATCAGTATGAACTAATTGCAGCTTTTTTGTTGCTCTCATGTTGCCTTGGGAAATGGTCTCCTGCTTTGCTTTCCAAACTGACATGCTTTGCAATTTGGAATATAGTCATCAAGTTCTGGAAGATCATTTGCCATCTCCTTGGATTGCATCTGCAGCAGCCCCTGATGATGATAATGCCCGAGCCTCTTGTGCCATAACTCAGTGATATTTTCTTTGATCGGGAAAGCATTTTGCTCCTCCTCCAATGGATTTAGAACAAAGCTTTTCCCTTTCATTTTTACACTGAAAATATCTTTTCCATCTGTATCTTTAATCAAGCAAGCTTTGTCTTCGAACACAACTTTATTACCCTTTTCAATTAGTTGTGCAACACTTAACAAGTTTTGATCAATTTCAGGGACATACAACACATCAGAAATGAACTTTGAACATGATAAGGTTGTGATTGCAACTGTTCCTTTTCATTTCACAACTATGTACATGCCATTTCCAACTCGAACTTTTGATGAGTTTGCGCTGCTTAGTTCCTTGAATAGATCCTTGTTATGTGTCATGTGGTTAGTATAACCACTATCAATAAGCCAACTCTCACTTGATTCGATGCCAGAAAAATATGTAGCGACGAACAAGTGATCTTCTTCCTCTTGACCAGCCGTCTTTGCCTCTTCACCATGTTGATTTTCATTTTTACAGATAACTGCTTCATGCCCCATCTGATTACATTTAGTGCACTTAGCATCAGGTCTTCTCCAGCATTTAAACGGAGGATGACCCTTCTTTCTGCAATGTTTGCAAGGTGGATAGGATTTCTTCTGATTTTCATTCTTTTCTTTTGCATTCGCTGATGCTGTACTTGCTCCATTTCCTTCAAAGTCCTTCTTCTTTGTTCTGTTTTTGGCCATGTTCTGATGTTTGGCTGTTAAAGCTCCTTCGGTTGTTGTATCCCCCCTCATCAGTCTTCTTTGTTCTGGTGCTTGTAATGCATTAAGCAATTCTGCCAAGGAAATCTTTGACAAATCCTTGGTATTTTCAAAGGTAGTGATAGTTGCTTCATATCTTTCAGGTACTGTAACAAGAATTTTTTGTACAATTCTTGAGTCAGTAAATTCAGATCCAAGAAGCCTCACCTTGTTTGCAATACTAAGAAGTCTGTCGGAGTAATCTTTGATAGTCTCGGAGTTCTTCATTCTTTGAAGTTCAAACTCCCTGATCAAGTTCAGGACTTGCATACCTTTAATTCTTTCATCTCCTTTATATTCGCTCTTGAGATAATCCCATATCGCTTTTGCTGACTTCAAAGACATGATGCAAGTAAATATGGTGGATGAGACTGCATCAAACAAACAGGCCTTTGCCCTTGATTTCTTTGTCTTCTTTTCTTTATGCGCTTTTATTTGTGCCATGGTGGGATTGTTTGGAAGTGCAGGAATTTCATAGTCTTCTTCCACTGCTTCCCACAGATCCAAAGCTTCCAAGTATGTCTCCATACGTACTGCCCAACGTTGGTAGTTGTTTCCGTCAAACACCGTCGGAGCAATTGCGGAGAAACTGGCTTCGGCTTCCATGACTTGACAAATTCAAACACAGATCCCTTAAGAAGAAAGCTCTGATACCAGATGTTGTTACTTGAATAAGAAAAGAAAGCAAAGTTTACAGATGGAAATGAGAGCCACGTGAATCGTCAAGAGAACTTCACTCTATTTCTTAACTGAAAACATTACACTTTAAAGCTTAAATAACACACCAAAGCCAAATAACAACCCACTAGAATCATGGTCCAAAGATTGTGCCACGATCTCAGTAAGAACAACTAAATAAATAGCCAACACCAGAAAAATATGAAAAGTTTGAAACATTCAACATAAGCAACTTCTATGACTCCACATCAGCAGTCCTAAACACATCTTCTAACAGTTAGCAGTGGTAGAGGTCGTGCGAATGTGGAGACCTTATTTATTGGGGCATCGATTCGTGATTCAAACGGATCAGCGCAGTTTAAAGTATCTCTTGGAGCAGAAAATAGCCACGCCAGAATAGCAACAATGGATGGTTAAATTAATGAGTTATGACTACGAAATTCGGTATCGTCCCGGCAAAGAAAATACTGCTGCCGATGCCCTGTCACGACGACCGGATAGTCCAACTCTTAGCCATCTATTTGTGCCGCAAGTAGCATTATGGGGGGAGATTAAAAAGGCGGCACTGGAGGATGATTATATGACAAAGATTATACAGCTAGCTGCAACCCAAAATGACAGCCCTTATACATCACGTAATGGATTGATATTCTTTAAAAGACGGGTGGTAATTCCAGGGCAATTACAAGAGTTATTATTATTTGAGGCTCACGACAACAAGATGGGAGGACACTCAGGAGTTCTTCGCACTTACAAGCACTTGGCGCAACAATTTTATTGGCCCTCAATGTTCCGCTTAGTTCAAGAGTATGTTGGCAAATGTGAAACATGCCAGAAAACTAAAGTTGAAACACTTCAACCAGCGAGACTTCTTCAACCGCTGACAATCCCTTGCCAAGTATGGGAAGACATCACTTTTGATTTCATTGAAGGACTCCCGAATTCACAAGGCCGAGATACGATATTGGTGGTAGTCGACAGGCTCAGTAAGTATGCACACTTTATGTCTTTATCTCACCCATTTACAGCAAAATCGGTTGCCGAAAAATTCGTTGAGGGAGTTGTAAAGTTGCATGGCATGCTTAAAACAATTATAAGTGATCGGGACCCCATATTCATCAGTAAATTTTGGCAAGAATTCTTCACAATGTCAGGAACCAAATTGAAAATGAGCTCAGCTTACCACCCCCAAACGGATGGACAAATGGAGGTCGTTAATCGGTGCTTAGAATAGTTGTAAAGTTGCATGGCATGCTTAAAACAATTATAAGTGATCGGGACCCTATATTCATCAGTAAATTTTGGCAAGAATTCTTCACAATGTTAGGAACCAAATTAAAAATGAGCTCAGCTTACCACCCCCAAACGGATGGACAAATGGAGGTCGTTAATCGGTGCTTAGAACAATACCTGAGGAGCTTTGTTCATCAATGGCCGCGAAAGTGGAATTCGCATTTACCATGGGTAGAGTTTTGGTATAATACGACCTTTCATATTTCAAACGGAATGACTCCCTTCCAAGTTTTATATGGCCGGCCACCTCCTCATGTCCCCATGTATCCAATCGCATCTTCACCAGTTCATGAAGTGGACCAAGCATTAAAGACTCGTGATGAATTTTTGATTCAATTAAAAATAAATCTGGCGGCTGTAGCTAATAAAATGAAACAAACGGCTGACAAGAATCGGAGAGAAGTTGAATTCCAAGAGGATGATATGGTGTATTTAAAGCTGCATCCATACAGGCAATCTTCAGTCTTTAAGCGTGCACACCATAAGATGGCCAGCAGATTTTTTGGGCCATATTCCGTCCTCCAGAAAATTAGTTCTGTCGCTTACAAACTTCAGCTGCCAGAAGGGGCTCGGATTCATCCCATCTTCCATGTGTCTTTGCTCAAAAAAGCTGTTGGTGACTTGCCCAAGAGTAGCACCGAATTGCCTCCAATTGATGATGACGGTGTGCTAGAGTTAGAACCTGATTCGATCATGGACACTCATTGGCTTAAACGTGGGGGTTCCATCATCGAACAAAGTTTGATTTGCTGGAAGAAGCTTCCACTGGAGGACGCTACGTGGGAAGATACAACACTGATCCATCAAAGGTTTCCTATGCTAACCCTTGAGGACAAGGGTTCTCTTCAAGGAGAGGGTGATGATAAAGAGCTACACAAGCTACACAAGTCCAAACGAGCCTCCAAACCAAATAGCAAGTATAAGGAGTATGCATGGGCATATGCAAGCAGCCATGCAAGTCATGCATGAGGTATGCATCACGTGGAAGTATGTTCTTTAAGAGAGAATATGCTTCTGAGTTTGAAGTTGATTCCTTTAAGGACTCTTCAAGGGTGCAGCGGGGAGGTTTTCCTTCGTCAAGCCGAATGGTTTTGGTGGAGAATTCAGATTTAAACTTGTTTCCTTTAAAGATTGTTATTGCTTCGAACTTGTAGTGTAGTTTATTTGATATTAACTACTTTATTTCATTAACTTTGTTCTATAAATAAACTCCAAAATCGTAATAAAAGGAGATCAGATTTTTATTCAAAACTATTAGCAATTGTGGTAGTTCTCACCCTAAGAAGAACAATTCATTCACTTGTTATTTCCCGCTAAATTCTGACTGGGACCTATCACCCAGTGAGGTGGAAATAAGATTACCAAGGAGAGGAGAGAAACCAAGTACCCCCTTTGAATGACATGGAAGCTATTTGCACAAAATTCTTTGATTGTGAGTTGACATTACCTATGCAACATTATTTTGCGAAGATGCTAAGTTCATTAGGTTTAGCTCTTTGTCAGTGTTGCATCAACAAGGCCAATTCAGAACCTTACAGAAGCAAAAATAAGAGAAAAAAAGAGAGGATTGGACATACTCTGCATGTGGTGCATTATGTAGAGGCTTATATGAACAGAGAAAAGGCAGAGGAACTGAACAAGTCATCTACCATAGAGGCTTGGGAATGATTAACGAAGCATCACCAAGAGGTAAGGCACCGTGTTACCTATTTAAAATATTACTCATAGATTAATACATTTAATCTATGTATTTTGTTAGGCCAATTATCTATATTGCAAATTCAAAAAACAACTCGACCAACTAAGTAAGCAAGCAGCAGAAGTTCCAACCATTAGAAACAAGTTTTAGAAAGAAATAGAGACCATGAATACTCAATTTGATAAGAGAATATAAGTTGATTTAGTTGAGAAGGGATGAAGGAGCTGGCACTTTCTACTCGCCTATTCAAGGTCGAGTAGACTTAGCAAGTTTAGGCTTTTTGTCTCACCCAAGTAGGTTTTGAGACTTTAAAGCCTCAAATTGCCTTAAAAAGATTTCATTATCTTATCTTTCTACTCATCTAAGGCTGGTTGAGCTGAATTAGCAAGTTTGGGTTCCTTGTCTCACTCAAGTAGATTTTGAGACTTAAAACTTTCGTTTGCCTTGGAAAGATTTTGTGCCATTATATTTCTATTGGACTACTCATGGTCAAGCTAAATTAGCAAGTTTTGTATCCTTACCTCACCTGAGCAGATTTGAGACTTGAAACTTGTACTGGTTTTGAAAAGATTTCGTGCTTTTATGTTTCTGCTCGCCTACTTTTGGTTGAGCTAAATTAGCAAGTTTTAGGCTTCTTGTCTCACCTCAAGCAGATTTTGAGACTTGAAACTTTTACCTGTCTTAAACAATTTGTTTGTTTTTTCTACTCAACACGCCATCAACGAGCAAGTATGATCAGTTTACGATTTGATGGAGCGTTCTTTCAATGATTGGGTCTCAACTGGTTTCTGTTAGGTGAAGAGGATCTGGTTTGAGCATTTTACCATGAGTACAGGGTAGGTCCTATGGTGCTGCTTTTGCTTGCCATCATTTTATTATAATGCCTAACTGACATGCTTCCCTTTTGAGCTCTTCTTTACCATCTTCTTTCAAATAGTTAGGTACAATCTTTCAAATAGTTAGGTACAATCTTTCAAATATTAGGAACAATCTTCTTTCAAGAAATTGTTGAATAACAGATGATTTTATTTGTTTGTTTTGTTTTTGTTTTCTTAACAATTATTTTATGTTAATCCATAATCAAACAAATGACATTGTAATTAAATGTCAAGGCGATAACTTGGAATGGCCAAAAGATGTTTGGCCCTGGGAGTAACAAGACCAAACTCTTCTGTCATGTCCAATTCAGTTAGCAACATTCCCCCAGGAAGCTCCCAATCAAAGCAATGCACAAGCTGTGCAATCACGTGCTTAACAATGGTGAGTCCCAATTGCATCCCAGGGCACCCTCTCCGGCCAGAACCAAATGGCAAAAGCTGAAAGTCGTGTCCACGTAGATCAATACTACTTCCAACAAACCTTTCCGGAAAAAATATTTCAGGATCATTCCAGGCTTCAGGATCTCTTCCAATTGCCCAAACGTTTATGATTACTCTTGATTTTTTGGGAATGTGGAATCTGTTAACTGTGCAGTCTTCGGTAGATTCGTGTGGAATTAGCAATGGCCCTACAGGATGAAGCCTCAGGGTTTCCTTGACAACCATGTCAAGGTATTCGAGGTTTTCTAAATCTGATTCTTCAACCATTCTGCTTAAGCCCACAATTTTTTCTAGCTCCTTTTGTAGTTTCTTCATTACTTTAGGATGCTTGATGAGTTCTGAAAGTGCCCACTCGACTGCTGTTGCTGAAGTGTCCATTGCAGCTGAGAGCATGTCCTGAAAATAAAGTAAACATGTATCACAAAAATTAATGTTTAGAACTATTAATGAATCAGGATAATCTTCTTGTTTGTGTTTTCATAATCTTTTGAGGATTGATCCTTTTGTCACAGGCTTTTGTCAGTCATGTTTATTCAAGAACTATTCCGTTATTTACTATCAATCACATATCTATATTTATTGATGTGAAAGCTCACACGAAGAGAGGATTTAGGTCTTTGATAATACATAAGCTCAACCCATAAAGAGGATCATTGGTTTACCTAAAAGTTGAAGTTATGATATACAGTTTTAAGGAATTATTTAAACGTACATGCCCTTTAACGTGCAAAATAAATAAGATTCTTCAGTCAATAAACAAGGTAAAATGGAGACAAAAATGAAATAAACAAAATGCAAATAATTGTTACAATTTCAAAACAAGGTAACTTAAACTAGCTAGTAATTAAAAAACCCTCGGTGCCCTTCTATGTGTTCTATGTGTTCGTAATTTTTCAATTATAAAAACCGACCAAATAATTCAATTCTTTAAAGACCGCATCAAGGACCGGAAATCAGTGGTTAAAAAAAAAAAAAAAGAAGCAACCCGAACCGGGAGGTCCAGTTCATCGGTTTTCTACTGTTAATCATCTCGACCCATAGTATAAAGCATCCTGATTGACAAAGATACGTTAATGATGCCAATTTGATATTGCTTACCAAGATTATGGCTTTAATATGCTCTCGTTCTATCTTGTGCTCGGTTTCTTCCGATCCCTCAAAGCTCAACATCACATCAACAAAATCCTTGGTTCTATTTTCATCCTTAGATTGAACATGTTCATCAATAATCTTCTCTAGAAACCCATCAAACACCTTGGCAACAGACTTCATACGCTTTGTCAGGCCCTGAAGATCAAGTCCTGCAATTGGCGGAATGTAATCACCCAGATTTGGCTTTGCAGATAATTCCATGCCCTCTTGAATCACAGTCTTAAACCCTCTCTCATCGAATTCATCGTCCGAATATTTCTTCCCAAACACCATTCTACAAGTCATGTCAGCACTCATAGCGGAAACCTTGGTACTTAAATCTACAACACAACGAGCACACGCCACCTCTTTGATGGATGCAATCAAAAGATCAAGCTCTTCTTTTCTCATCGCCTGAAAAGAATTGATCTTGAAGCTACTCAACAGCTCTAGAGTGCATATTTTTCGGATTGTTCGCCAATAAGACCCGTATGGAGAAAGTGCTAAACCCTTTTGCTCATAAGAAATATGCTTAGCTGCTTGAAGGGGAGGCCTGCTCGCAAAGATAAGGTCATGTGTTTTTAGAAAAAGCTCAGCTGCTTGAGGTGAGGAGACGACAATTGTAGACATTAAGCCTAAGCGTAAGTGCATGATGGGGCCATATCTTTCGGCGAGTTTATGCAAAGCTCTATGAGGAAATTGGCCCAACAAATGAAGGCATCCGAAAATTGGAAACCCTTTTGGCCCCGGAGGCAATTTCTTATTGGTCTTTGTGCTTGTTTTCCATGAAAATGCTTGGAGGAAAAAGAAAACTGTAACTAGCGCAAGTGAAGTCCACAACCACGACATAATGATATATCAAATCTAGGAAAATTAAGACTCCAAGGTTTAAGTGATGAAGAGGCAGAAATGATGCAACTGGGACATTTATTCTTTTGTTGGATAACTGAAGGCAAAAGAAAAAACAAAAATGGAGATAAGTTCAATATGTGACTAATGGGTGTCTGAATTCCTAGTAGTTGCTTTGTTTTTGGCGCTGTGTATGGGTACTGTGTTCGTTAAGGTTAAGCAGTTGCATTGCTACAACTGTTAGAATTTTCTAGAGTTTTATTTTACTTTATTATGTTTTAGTTTACTGATGAGTCATTGATCCAATTCAACTAAATCCGAGATCCAATTCAACTAAATCCAAGTATATTATTTTCTTTTAATATTACAATAAGAGTATGTCAAGAACTCACATTCACTTATTTGATGATGAATTTTATAATTCTTTAAAATTAGTTATTAATTTACTTGACATCGATCTAAGAGTTAAATAACATATTAGATGTGATTCAATTTGGGACTTAAGTATTGAGAGATACTTAGTACTAACTCAAAAGAAAAATTTTATTCTTGCTATTCTTGCTAGCACAAGATTTGAATCATTGGTCAAAAGTACGAGAAAAAATGGTGTTTTCAATTCCAATGCATATTGAACTAGCTAGAGAAGAATGAAAACTTATTTGTTTTCATGTGTTTCAAGATCAAGCCTGTGGGTGCTATTTAGTCAAATTTCTTGTGTGAAAATAAATAGTCTACAGCTCTGAACCTCGTAGATGGAGAGGGAATCAGGTTGCTTTAAATATATAATAAAAACAAAATTTTCAAGCCAAATTGACAATGAAATTGAAGATAACTAGAAGACATCAAGAAAATAACTCCCCTCGTCGGCTCTTCCTGTTGTTCCTGGTTCATGTAAATTAACTTCTTCGAAATCGATACTAAAATTAGGTCACTAGGATAATCCAAACACTAATTAATAAAATCAGATGATAATTATGTGAAAAGATTCTAAAGTGCTGCCGGAGGAACAGAAAGAGTCACGTGAAGACAGGTTAATATTGACCACCGGTAAATTAAAAACATTGCAACTTGTTGAATAACATTATTAATTTTGAACACCACTCCACTGATAATTAAGAGGACGTATTGATCTCAAATTATTTGTAGATATCATAATAAAAGAGAGGGGTTAAAAAAAGAAATTAAAAAGTAATAATGGTGCATTAGTGTTTATTTTTTAAATCTTATCTGAAAAAAATAAAATTTAGAGTGAAAAAAATTTATGTAAAGTTATTATTGTCATGTTAAACAAATGTTGCAGTCAATAAATTCTTAAATAAATATTACTTTTAAAAAAACTGAAAAAAAATGATAATATAGTAATTAAGCATAAAGAATAGAGACTATTGTCGTCGGGGCAAAAGACTTTTTTCATTAAGCGGGTAAAAATAAAATTATAAATGTTACAAAGAGTATGATTGATAATCTATGCTACAAGTAAAAACTAAAACAATAACAAAAGCATTTAATAAGGCACAAAAACAGAAAAGGACACTTGTCCCCCTTAGAAGCAGCGACTGCGTCAGTCACTTCCAAAGGCGACTGCCGCTAGCAGCCTAGCACTGCTGTTTCAAACATTATTAACTAAATCCCATTTCACACTTACTATATGGTTTAGGATTCAATTCTTTTTCATAACTTTAAACTATTTTGCTTTTTTCTTTTTAATATTTTCAACCCAACCCTAACGTTTCTTTTTCTTCTGTTGATTTAAGAATAATTATAAAATAAAAACTAAAATTAAAGGGTAGAAAGTTACTCAATTTCTATAAGAGTACTTTATGACAAGACTACTAATATGAAAAATTCAAAGAATAACTGAATGTTTTTCTAACTCAAAAGATATAAATTTCAACTTAACAAAATCACTCAATACTTTTTTTTTCTTAACTAAAATTCACCTTATATATTCTCATACATTTATAAAATAAAAAAATCACAAATTCTAATTTTTTTTAAAAAAACTTCCAATGTCATCCAATTAAATTTAATAAATATTATTAACTACGAGTGCGCCCGTGGCGCAATTGAATTGCCGGCTCCAGATTAGAAGATTGCGCGTTCGACTCGCATCGGCTCAATCCGTAATTTCACTTCCCATTGTATGGGCATTCCTGTCATTTCAATTAAATTTTGCAAAATCCCCCTCAATATTCTCTAATACGATAGTGGCCCTAAATCTTGACCATATTTCTCACACATCCCTCCTCATAATCTGGAAAAGTGGAATTCACCCACAAACATATCGCGCCACCAAGAAAAGATAAACTCCAATTGCCAAACATGGCCTTGACAAACTTATCGCCTTACTCGCTGCGACTATCCACACTCTCTTCTTCTTCTTCTTCTTCTTCTTCTTCATTCAACCAAAGCTCATCTCAAAATTACAACTTTACCCATCGACACATCCCTCTCAGCCTCAGAACCCGACCGAGGACCGGAATATGCTGCGTTTGGACCCGACCCAGAAGTAAAAGGGGTCGAAAGAGCGAAGAGCTGGAGTCCAAGGAGCTTGTAAGGGTTTTAATGAGAAGTTTTAGTGACAAAGAGCCGCTTGTGAGGACACTTAATAAGTATGTGAAGGTGGTGAGGAGTGAGCATTGCTTTCTTCTCTTTGAAGAGCTTGGCAAGTCTGATAAGTGGCTTCAGTGCCTTGAGGTTTTTTTTTTGGTTCAATTTCAATTTATTATGCTGTTTTTGTGCAATTTTGGCTTCTGGGTAGTTGGAGTTTGTTGAGTTTCTTGTGCTGTCGCTTGTGTGTATGTTTTCTATAATTATGATTCTGAATTGTGCGTTTGAGTTTTCTTATGGCGTGTTTTGAAGTGCTTTTGACGCCACTATAAGCGCTTTCAAGTATCAAAATTGTAATGTCTGCTTTTACTGACTTGTTGAAATAGGCACAAGCTCTTTTTTCATTAAAAAACAATGGGACTGTTTTCTGGAGAAGTACTTTTAGATGGGGGGAAAAAAAAAAAGAAACGCTCTTGAATTGCTTTCTTGGGAAGCACTTAGTATGTGATGTTTTTAAGTGGAATGCTTTTTAGCAATGTCAATACCTTCCGTTTGTGGTTCCATATTTCATTTTAGTCCTAGAGATAGATGTTTATTTGGGCCTTATACATGAGCATTGTGATCATATTAAGATTAACTCATAGAAATGCAACATAATGAGTATTAATCTATGATGGCATTGAGTTAATACAATTTGACTTATTTTGTGCAAAGGGAAAATGAGTTTAGATCTAAGGTGTGTCAATGTGGAAGTTGGCATTGCCATGGTGAATTTCTTCAAGCAAACAGTTTGCCTGACTTAAATATTGCATTTTTAGGTGTTCAGATGGATGCAGAAACAACGTTGGTACATTGCTGATACTGGTATTTATTCAAAGTTAATAACAGTTATGGGGAAGAAGGGCCAAACTAGGTTGGCCATGTGGCTTTTCTCTGAGATGCGTAATAGTGGGTGCCGGCCCGACCCTTCTGTTTATAATGCTCTCATCACCGCACATCTCCACACCCGGGATAAAGCAAAGGCATTGGCCAAAGCACTAGGTTATTTTCAGAAGATGAAGGGAATGGAACGGTGCAAGCCAAACATTGTGACATACAACATTCTTTTGAGAGCTTGTGCCCAAGCTCGAAATGTAGATCAGGTCAATGCTTTGTTCAAAGAACTTGATGAGAGCATCCTTGCTCCTGATATCTATACATATAATGGTGTGATGGATGCATATGGGAAAAATGGGATGATAAAAGAAATGGAATCTGTACTTTCTCGCATGAAAAGTAACCAGTGTAAACCTGATATTATCACATTTAATCTGCTGATTGATTCATATGGGAAGAGGCAAGCTTTTGATAAGATGGAGCAAGTTTTTAAGAGCTTGATGCACTCCAAAGAGAAACCAACACTGCCTACATTTAATTCGATGATCATAAACTATGGGAAAGCAAGGCTTCAAGGGAAAGCTGAATATGTTTTTCAAAAGATGACTGCAATGAAGTACACGCCCAGCTTCATCACATATGAGTGTATCATTACGATGTATGGGTATTGTGACAATGTTTCAAGGGCCAGAGAAATATTTGATGAGCTGTCTAAATCAGGGAAGGATATGAAAGTTTCAACCTTGAATGCAATGCTTGAGGCTTACTGCATGAACGGTTTGCCAATGGAAGCAGATTTGCTCTTTGAGAATTCACGTAACATGGGGGTGACTCCAGATTCATCAACATATAAACTTCTTTATAAGGCCTACACTAAAGCCAATATGAAGGAGCTTGTGCAGAAGTTACTGAAGCGTATGGAACAAAATGGTATAGTTCCTAATAAAAGATTCTTCCTTGAGGCTTTGGAAACTTTCAGTTCTTCTCTGGCTGGTTCACAATCTAGAAGTGCCAAAACTGATTTGACCAGGTCACTGAGCACTGCAAAGAGTTAGGTTGAAGAAATTAAACGACTCATTTTTGCATTCTTCTGATTCCTTCCAATCAGGCCTGGATTCAAAACAGAGTTTGTGTATAGTATAGGGATGGTTGACTGGCTGGCCCCTGAATATTTTGCCGTTGGCTGATTTGCCCTCCTATGATCTGGTATTTACTTTCTTCCTCATAATAGAATCTATTTCATATTTTTGAGACATTTTATCTAGTTGTTTTCAATAGATCATGGCTTTAATAATTTCAGTTTATTGCTGACATATTGCAGTTCTGTGGCTTTAAAATTTATATTAAAGTGCCACTATCTGGTTTCTCCTTGCCAAAAGTCAGTGGAATATTTAACACTCTTAAACGTATTCTGTGCTGGGGATTATTTGGGAATTAATTTTGGTGGCGATCCTCCCTGTACCTCACTTTGTATTCCATCTGCTCTTCAGGGTTGACAAAAGCTGCTCTCAGATCCTCACTATTAACCTGATTTCTTCACATCATTATGTAAAGATAAATTTTTTGATGCATTTTTTTAGTAGTCTTTCAAGGGTATGTACTTATAATAATGCAACAGTAAGTACACTTTCCATTTTGCTGAACTGAAACAGGGTCCATTGAAGTAATATATTTTCTCATGTCTCTTTGCCTTTTAATATTTCCTGCTATTTTACCCAGATTCTTTCAATACTGTTCCATGCTTTAGAATGAATGGGGTAAAAGTTAAATCTAATTGCAGTTGTTGTTCAATTAGCGGGATTTTTCTTTGAAATTGATTACTTTTGGCGGCATGGGCATCTTTGAGCATGAAATTGGATTTTTCGATAGCTGTTTGACATATATGATCAGATCGATGGATTCAAGATACCGCTGCCGAGATACATATATGAAAAAATTGTAGCCAAAATTTATGTTCTATTTTATTTGCATGACCAATTGAATACTTCCCCAAGATTCATTGGCTGTAGTATGGCAATCTCACAAAATTATTTGTAGTTAATATCATTATCAAACAATGTCATTTCTTTTTTTGCTTAAAAAAAAAAACGTCATTTCTAACTCTACTCTATTGTAGGAGAAATAAAACCTTCTATGAGAACGCAATCTCAATTAAATTAATACTCAATAAAATTAAAACTTCAATTGAATAATAGGCTTTGCTAATCGACTTAGGGTCAATGTATTAAATTATAATTCAATTAATTAATATTTGCTTAATTAATAAATTTATTTTGGCCACAATATTATTATTTTATCAAGGTTCTAATATATTTTTTAGAGTATTGATACAGCCACAAACTCTTGTACAAACTTATTTTGTACAAATTTACGTGGCATTAATTCATTGGTTGAATGAAAATATAAAATAATAAAAACAAATCATGTGGGCCAAGTGATATTTAATTTAACCAATCTTATCATGCCACATTAAGTTGTACAAAATAAGTTTGTACAAGAGTTTGTGGCTATATCATTACTCTATTTTTTATCATCAAGTCTTGGTCTCAATAGTCAATACCCACATTCTAACAAATGAAGTGGCAAAAGAGCTCCATCTCTTATATAACTACGGCAGGGAAAAACAAAGTCACATTAGTAGTTAAAATGTAACACTAACTTTAGCTAAAGATCAGTGTCAAGGTAACAGCACATTTGAACAAAAGAACAATTACATGTACAATGATGAAAGTACATTTAGAGCAGCCTTAAATGGGCAACCATTGCAGATTCTTGGATTATGATCAACCTTCTTCAGATTCTGCAATCAAGAATTCAAAAATCAGAGCAAAACTAAGACATATTATAAGAATCAAGGATATATTACATCCTCCATTTAAGCCAAGTTTCTGTATACAAATCACAAGATGAAGCAGATACATCTGTCACTTTGTTAGGGTAGGTTACATTGTTTATCCAAAGGGATTCAGAGTACCTTTATTTTCAGAACACAATAAAAGTATTTCTTCTCCCAACAGTTTCAAGATCAAGAATCAGAAAGTGAAGTTTCTGATTTAAAGGCATACCTTGTATGGCTCCCATGTTATCCTCTTCATACACCCCAAGGGGTGAGCCATGAACAGAAAGAAGCATCTCACCACGCTTTGGCTGCCTTAGAGTTTTGGGTGTCACCCCAACAGACAGCCTTTGGCTGGTCGCCTGCGACGTCAAAGCTCATAATATCAGTGGGGGGTTTCAGCAGCCATATGGCTCAAGGAATTTAGGCACTTTGTGACAAATAAAAAGTGACTGAAGCACACTAGCTTTAATCACCCTCATGATTTCATCACAAAATCATTGGCCTTATTGCATTGTTCTTCCGTTAGCAGACATCAAACTGATTTAACTTCAAAATTATTGACGGTAGAAAGTCTTAGCAGTGCAGGGATATTTGTTCAATTTCACTGAATCATATGCAGGATGCAGATAGCTGGGAGACTATAAGACAGCTAAATCATTTTCTCAAAACCCAGAATTGTACCATTAGATTTGAACTTTTCATTGAATTTAAAACTGTTAATTCAAATAATGACATGAAGAAGAGGCCACAAACCCCAGGAGTTCGGAGGGCTTCATGCATTCCAAACATTTGAGAATTGGATGGCTCCTCCAAAACCTACAAAACAGAAATGTCAAACTAGAAAAACAATAAACATATGAAAGCTTTTCTTTAATCTTTAGTTAGTTTGAAAAAGCATTCGGAAAAACTTCTAGAATTTACTCTCATGAGTCTGTTGCATGAGGTCCTTTTGCCTGAACTAAAATAATCTGTTCAAAGAACATATATTCGAAGCAATCTAACCATAAAATCAAGCATTTCTCAATTTAAAGGCAGAATATTTATCGTGAAATTTTTTACTAAGAAAAGAAAAACACTTCACATATCAAGCATATGGCGAAGGGCAGTCACTTTATATTCAGATTTCAACAACAAGAAAAACACATCAGTTCAAATGCATAACAAACCATAATTTTCTTGACTAACAAATGAAATTCAACTCAAACAATTCTCTATGCTCTTTTCATATATGCTTGTTTTCTACTTTTTAATCTTCAGTTAAGCAACATTTCACGAGGAACCGAAGTAAAAGTATAAAGGTGAGATGGAAAAAACATACAAAGTCTCCGATCTGCAAATTATCAACACCTAGGAAGTTTGTTTTCACTGCAAAGAATAAGGAAACTCAATGTCAAAAACAGTAATGATGAAAATACAATCCCAACTCGTGTCGAATGCATCAAGTGGGAAAAAAAATAAATATCACACAATACCTGCTTTGCTTGAGAATCCATAGCCACTAAATGATGGAGCGCCAGAGCGGTAAGGATAACCTATGGACATTCGATGTAAAAGAGAAGCGTGTATATCTTTTCCATCGGCATTGTCCATATAGAAATTACCATCTTCATCCTTCCACCGTACTTCAAATTGTCCATTTTTATCATCTCTTAGAACCGTAAGGTTTGGAAGATTCTCTTCGAAAAACTGAAGCACAGGGGTTTGCATTTGTTCCTCATTGAAATATGAGCGGAGCAAGCGCAACCCAGTGAGTGTCTGTTCAAGCTCCACGTCACGAATTGCTCTAACTGCAGCACACTGTCGTTCAACTGAACAAAAAACTAAATTAGGGTTTTGAAGAAAAATAAAAATTAATTAAAGGTTGGGGATTCCCAAATTTACCTTCTCGGTAAAACAATTCAGCATCTTTATCTTCAACTTGGGACTCTTTAGCCTCTTCCGCATTTGAAGGCAAAGCTTTTTTAGCAGGTCTTCCTCTTCGATTTGGCGGCATTTGTGTAAAAATCTAACAAAATTTTAGCTTAAATTTCAAAATTACCTCAACCAATAATTTTACAAACAAATTATACGCGCACATGATGAATTTCCCAAAAAAGACTCACTTTTTTATGACGGCGGCGATAATTTAACGTGATCCGTCGTCGTTTATGGGCCAATCAGGGGAGGAATTGCGGATCCCTTCACTCACTGTGAGTGTTGAGCGGGAATTTGGCGAAAGAATTTTGGGAACTTCGATGTTTGAATTTGAGACTGCTGGTATTTTGTGGTGATTCCTGTAAATTGAGATATTTATCATTTGGCCCTTATAATGTTATTAATTTTGAAATTTTGGCCCATAGAGTTATCCATGTAACTTTTTAACCCCACAGTGACAGATCTCCAATTTTGACAAGTCGCTCTTGCCTATCATCCATCTACCTTATTTTTGTTTTTGTTTTTAATGACTATAATCTACTGATACATTATAATTTATGAAAAATAATAAAGAAACTCAATGGAGGCTTAAATTAGTACGTACCTTCAATATATAGTTGGGAGCACCAACTTTCTATTAGATTAAAAATATTATTTTGTTCTAAAATTAAGCCATTCTAATATTTTTAAAAATTATCCAGATCATTTGTTAATTGGCAAATGCTTTCTATTTACAGAGAAGACGGGGCTCATTATATCTAATTGAGCACCAATCCTAGAGAAATTTCATTATAATAATTACAAGAGTTGGAAGTTTAAAAAAAGTACAAGAAGAAAGTTGTTATGCATAATAATTTAAAAGAAAATTGGTATCATGTGCCAATAATTCTAGTCTCTAAAAATCAATTTTGGTTTGCTTTTTCTTTCTTTATTCCCCAACGTATCAACTTATTAAAATTCGTGAAGTCAAAGAAATAAGAAACTATTGCTTTCTATTTTCTTTTTCTCATGTCTCCTCTCGTAAAGAATTAAAAAGTTGACATCGAGACTATTAAGAGAAGAAATGAGTGGTTAAATGATTTACGAGTGATTTTTTATGAATAGTCATCTAACTTCAAATATTAAAAAAAATATAGACTAAAAAATTAAATTAAACTTTACTCAATCTTCAAAAAAAAAATTAAATATAGAAAAAGGTAAGTGGATCTATTGCACAAGTATAACAAGTCTTTGGTAACATGTGCTAATAACTCTAGAAAGTAGAAATTAGCATTTTAATATTCATTCAACATTGTCTCTTTAGTCTTTCCTACTACTGGTTCTATTAATTGAAAAATAGAGAAGTTTCCATTAGGGTAATATTTAATTTAACAAGTCAATGCTAACTGAACATTGAAATCCTAATCATGGTTGAAATTAATTGTATAAAAATTAAAAAAAATTGCTTTGACATTTTACTAACAACAGTCCTTTCTTTTGTTCACACGTTCATCCTTTCACACGATAAGAGTTACAGAAAATATATATTAATTGAGTAATAACATTCGACTCCATAAATTTTATAAGTTTCAAAATGATGATAGTTAGTCTAATTTTTATCAATATGTCCTACATTCTAATCATAATTAAATGACTAAATTAATGTCATTATATTGAGGCAATATTTAGGATTGAAGTTAAAAAAATAAAAGTATTTTATTTAGTAAGTTTTAACAAAAAATTATGGGTAAATATTTAAAAATTTATTTTTTTAACAGTTTATTTTATCAACATAACAAAGTAACTTATTTAATTGGCCGCACTAATCCCAAACTACCCTAAATTTTGAGTCTTGACAATCGTATTTCACAATGTAAGAGTTATGATGGTAACTAAACTTACCACTGAAGGATGTTCCAGTCATTAAAGGGTGAGTTGGGGATCCAGTTGATATAGATTAAGAAAATTCTGTCATTAATTGAGAAATCATAAAAGTAGAGTGACCCAAATGCTATTGCTGCATATATCAGCCTTCAAAGAGCTGTAGCCTATAGCAACTCTGAGATGATCAGATGAAGTTTTCTTTCGCCAGAGCGAAGGGAAAATCAAAAGAAACAAAAGGAAGAGAAAATGGTTAATTTTAGCCTTGGAGGACTCATCAAAATATTTTATACATGGAATTTACGGGTTGCAATCTTGCTGAGTCTTTCAATACAAACCGTTTTACTTCTATTTGCTCCCTTCCGAAAAGGCACAGGGCACAAGCTGATAACCTTGTTCATCTGGCTAGCGTACTTGCTCGCACACTGGTCTGCTACTTATTGTGTCGGAGTCATCTCTGAAAATCAATCGTATACGGCTGTGTATGCGGGGAACATTGAGCTTTTAGCACTTTGGCCTTCATTTCTTTTGCTACACCTCGGTGGTTCGGACACCATAACTTCATTTGGCCTTGAAGATAACGAACTCTGGCTCAGGCACTTGCTTGGATACGTATTCCAGGCTGTTGCTGCGGTTTATATCTTCTTCATGGTACTTCCCAACGACAGTGTTTCTATCCCAACGATACTCTTGTTCATTGCTGGAACTATCAAGTATGTTGAGAGGACTCGTGCTCTGTATCTAGGAAGCTTGGACAAATTCCGAGACTCAATGCTTAAAAAACCCGACTCGAAGGTTGAGGCCAAAGTTTCAGCACAAAGACTTCACTCAGGATATAGCTTGGATTATCTGGAGGTGGTGCACTTTGCTTATCTATACTTCAATCTTTTCAAAGGGTTCATTGTTGACCTCATCTTCAGCTTCAACGAGCGTGAACAGAGCAGAGCTTTCTTTGATAAGCTAAGTCCTGAAGATGCCTTGAGAATAATTGAGGTTCAACTCAACTTCATTTATGGAGTTTTGCATACCAAGATCCGGGTGATGCATTCTGTATTCGGATGCATTTTCCGGTTCATCTCTTTTGGTTCAATTGTGGCTGCGCTTTCGTATTTCTATTTTGCAGTGGATAAGTATCGTTTTGTTGGGATTGATGTTGGAATTACATACACCTTGTTCTTGGGTGCCATAGCCCAGGATGTCGTAGCTCTCTTCATGCTCGTTTTCTCGGATTGGACATTTGTTGCTCTCGGGAATCATAAGAATGTGTCAAGACTTGGGGAGATCAAAAGTAGCATAGCCGCTACTCTCCGTTGGTGTCTCGTTCTCAAGAACCCACAGTGGCAAGAATGTCATGCGCAGCATTCACACCGCGGAATCAAGCATGAGGTGTTGGCTACGCCTTTCTTGTTTCGCCGGTGGTCTGGTTCTGTCTCAGGACACAGCTTGATAAGATATTGGCTCAAGGCACGTCCAAGCAGAGTACACAAAGTGAAGAGTTGTTTGCATCTTGCTTGCGAGAACATCATTCATTACTTGGGAATTGATCAACTGATTCAAAATAAGAAGACTGCGATCTACGATTTCATTCATAATCATGGCATTGGCAGAATCATTCTCAACATAGCCAATATCACAAACAAGGCCGTCCAGTTTCTACACATTTCCAAGATCATTAGTCTTTTAGGTTTTATAACCATGAAACTCATTGATTTGTTAGGCCTAGCTGATATTGTGGATAAGATAAGAATCAATGCATCGTTATCTCATCAGCCATTAACCAAAGAATTGTGGGTGTTTATATTTGAAGAAATTAAAAGAAAAGCTCGGTTTGCAGCACATGATGCAGAGGCTAACAAGAGAATATGTTCAGCTAAAGGTGAAGGGACTCTGCAGGAATTGGGCACAGAAGGTGATGATCTCGTCAAATTAATGAGTTACAGTGCGGATGTTTCTTATGATGAAAGCCTCCTTTTGTGGCACATTGCTACCCAACTCCTTTACTACACTACAGAAGAAGTTGCCGATGAAAAGACTTACAACGCTAGAGAATTCAGCAAGATGCTCTCTGATTACATGCTCTATCTTTTAGTACTGAAGCCTACAGTGATGAATTCTGTGGCAAGTATTGCGAAAATAAGATTGCAAGATACGAGTGCTGAGGCTGAAAGATTGTTTAAAGAAAAGAGTATAAAACCAAAGGAGGTGAAGAAGGCCTGTGAAAGCATTCTTAACATGGATGCATCTATTGAATTACCACAGGATGTGAAGGAAGATAAAACCAAATCAGTATTATTTGACGGAAGAATGCTGGCCAAAGAGCTTGAAAAGTTGGAGGAGGAGAAGAAATGGGACTTAGTAAGCAAAGTGTGGGTGGAATTGTTGTCGAGTGCAGCGGCAAGTCAATGCAGTGTAAGGACACATGCCCAACAAGTTAGTATTGGTGGAGAGCTTATTACTTTTGTCTGGGTATTGATGACTCATTTTGGCCATGGAGGGCAGTTCCATATTAGCAACGGTCGGCGAAGAGCGGAAAAAAACTGATTGTGGCAGCTGATCAATCATGTTATTGAATTCGTGTTCCGGAAATCAGATCCTTTTAATGTCAGTGTTTCATGTTGAATTATTTTCTGAAATATCTCAATGTAGAAATGATAAGTTTAGATAAATTTCAAATACATAAATAAAACACCATAAAAAGAATACAAAAATTTTGCTTTTCCTTCCTTGACTGGCCACCGGTGTCTCAATTGTTTAGAAGATAGGGGCTTCTTTCTAGTTGGCCACTGAGTTAACACGCCCCTACCTTTTTTAAATGGATCAGGAGAGAATCCTGATTTGATCATATTTTGATCAAATAATTTAATTATTGATTGATTGTTAATGAATAAAAAAAAATAAAAGAAGTTAAATTTTACCCACATACTACTACTGAAAAACACATAACAAAAGATAAAAGCTCAGTAATTCTCAGATCATGAGATATTCTGTTCCGAAATGATTCTGTTCCGAAATGAAATATATGTAAAAAGGCAAAAATTGAAAATATGAGTCTTGGGTTTTCATGTTCTCGATAAAACAAAAAAGGTATTAAAAATTTCTCCTCAATTTGGGGCTCTTTCGCCTCTTTTGCTGATCAGTTTTCTAGCTCTTTGCTTCTACAATTACATAAATATAACAAAGTTAATAACTTTAAATCTAAAAATCTATGTGCATATAAATCTTAAATTAACGTTTTACATAGATTATTTTTAAACTTGACAACAGAAGACTCTCTTTCGGTGAAAAAACACTACATGGACATTGAAATTTTCTTTTGAAGGGAAATAGTAATATACAAAGGTGGTGTGGATATATAAGTAATGATGCTTCAATGAGCGATTAGATAACACTCTAATTTAAATAACCCTATAAAGAGATTTTTATAGATAATTTCAAATAGAATTATAAAAGAAATTTTTTTATTTATTGGAGTTTTTTTTATAACAAATTACATATTTAAAACGAAGCAAATCCACTAGTCTAAGAAAACTCAAATGTGAAACAGAATCCCACCTAAACACAAATAAAAGACTTTGACAACATACTAAAATACAACTCCAATAAAATCTAATTGACAATAGTTGACAAAAAGGAAAATAGTTGTTAGAGATGGCCAACGGGTTAGGCCAACAAAGGAAGGCCTATGCGTGCTTGTTCTTATGTTGTGCCAAGTCCATCATGTACTTCGTGCACAGGGGGGGGGGGGGGGGGGCGCTTAGGCTCGGCAGGACACAAGCGAAGCGCATGTGCCATGCCAAAAAAAAAGCACGATAAACTTTTTTCTTTGTTTTTTAATTTTTTAAGAGGGCATGACAAGTTGTTCGCGTACTTTTACAAGCCTATATATTTTTTTGGATCCATATGCCTCTAATAAAAATTAATAGAATTCAAAATTCAAGTCTATATTCAACAATAATAAACTAATAATAGTAAGAGAATGTAATACTAATTATTAAGTTAAACCCTAAGGTATTAGAATTCTTTTTTAATACTTAACAACAACATCAACAATAATAAATTTTTCTTAAGGGTTAACTTAATTGTTAACTTGGACTTACATAGAGTCATAGGTCATAATCTATAATAACATTAATACATATATTATAAAATCATGATAGTTATAATTTTATTTATTAAAATCATGATGTCAATTGTTCATTTAATAAATTATAAACATAAATCAATTAGAGTGTTTTTTTAACACTAAGAATTAATTGAAGTTAAAAAATTTGTGCAAATAAAATATATTAAAAGGTTTAATTTGAAATTATTTGTAAAATCATAAAATTTTAATTTTACTTCCATCAAAAAGTAAAATGTGCTTATTGCGACCTTTTCACATATCTTATTTTAACCCATCTCTAATTGTGCCGTTCTTTTAAAGCTCGTGTGCTTACAAATCTAAACTCGGCCTGTCCCGTGTGCATGCCTGCCATGCCACCTGCCCCATCAAAGTGTGCTTACGCCGTGCCATGCTCTTATCATGCCATGTGCCGCCCACCTTGGCCATCTCTAGTAGTTGTTAAAAATAATTAAATTTAAAATGCTTGTCCCACATCAATGCACTGCCGTTCTGATGCCAAAGTATTGGCAGTGCTGTCAAGTGTTGTGCATAAATTTGACCGAATTTGCCTATGGCGGGCTCGAGATCCCCACCTCCGCTATATTGGGCCTAGGCTTTTCAGGGTTCTGGATTTCTTAAGAAACTAGGCCTACACATGGTCCTAGGCTAGGCCTAGCCCATTTGTCATCCCCGTTTCCAAAACTAAATGAAAAGCATATTCCCCACCAATTGTGAGTTAAATTTGCTAATAAAAACGGACACAGTATGTGGCTTCTATATATGCGGATTGACACTTCACTATTTTTTTTCCCCTTCTAATTAGAGACATTTTGACGAAATGAAAATGTCGTGTACTTATTGGTTGAATGAAAATGTCATCGTTGACATAAAATATAGGAAAAAAAAATTTTGTATCCAGTTTTTCTTTGTCATATGCCAATGTCAATTGAATAGACATTGTTAAATTATTAAACTTAAACAAAGTTGTTATTAATTTCATACAGTCCAATCACGATGAATCAACAATTGCTATCACGTGCCAATGAGTCTAGGAACTGTGGATAATTTTTTTTTTTTGGGATTCTATCTTTTTTTTATTCTTTTCTTAATTCTTGCTATATGAATATTGTTTCCTTCATGTCATTTCTTAATCAATCCTTGCAATGAAGTGGATCCTCGCTTTTAGACAAAGTTTCCAAGGAATTCTAAATATTACTTTAACATTGAAGTAAACTAAGTAAGAAGCCGAATTATCCTCTATCTCGTGCTTTTGTTATCTCAAAATTTTTCACTTATTGAAGACTCTAAAGTCCATTGTTTTTAATCTCTTTATTGAACTCACTCTTTTTCAATATGTAAACCCTACATCTTAACTTGGGCTGATATTTTTCTAGAAGGCAGGAATTGCATTTAACTTCCGGAAATACATATGTTGCTCTCTATTAAGAAGACCCTTCATCATAACCAAATGAAGTAATTGCAAGCATTAGAGCATAAATGGATGCATTTAATCATTTGGGTTTAAATAGCTAGTCACTTACTATTTGCAATTGCTTTTACAAATGTATTTCTGGAACAATATTTTGAGAAAGCGTCATTATAATTTGTGAAACAGCGCGATACTGCATTGTTCTGTCTTGAATCCGCGATTTGTCTTCTTTTTCTTAAATTCTTTTCTTGATTCTTGCTATTTCAATATTGCTGACCTTTACTCCTCTTATTTTAATGTGTTTTCTAAATTTTTAAAAAATGATTCATTCGTCCGACAAGAAGTTGTCTAGGAAGAAGAGAAAGAAGGATTCCAAAAATTCCTCATCAATTTATCTCTCGTGTTCTTGTTCCCTGTCAATTTTTAAGCTTCAAAACGCTAAAAGTCCACTGTTTTTAATCTCTATACCTTGAAAAGCGAAAAGCCAGGAAATGCTTAATCGAATCCCTGAACTTGTCAAGAAATTATGGAACGACTGGAACATACGAGGTGTAATCTTGTTCAGTCTTTCATTACAAACCGTCTTGGTTTTTTTTGCTCCCCTCCGAAAAACCACGGGCCATAAACCGATCATCTTGATAATCTGGTCCGCTTACTTGCTCGCAGATTGGGCTGCTAATTTTGACATTGGCCTCATCACTGAAAGAGAAAGAGATACTCCTGAGCTCTCGATGCCCACGGAGAAGGAGCTATTGTGCGCGGAACGCGGAATCAAGCGTACCAAATAATTACAAAAAAATAAAGAATAAAATTATTTAACGTGGTTCAGTAATTAAACCTATATCCACGGAGGTAAGAAAGAATAATTATTTATTTAACAATTAATAGAGTACAAATATTTGAGTAACGAATCTCATTTCTTAGAAACCCAAATATACTCAATACTCTCACACTCTGCAGGAAAGATAAATTTCTCAGACACACTACTCTCACTTCTCTCAAAAGCTTAGAAACTTATAAGCTTAACAATTTTGGGATGCAAAAACCTCTTTGAATGAAGCTCTATTTATAGTTAAGCTTCACTGCAAAAAGTCTTAAAGTAGTTGGCAAAAGTTCTGCAATTTGGTGCCGACTTTGAAAAACAATAGCAATGCATGTGGTTCACTTTTCTTTTTCAACCAATTTGAAAAAACTCAAAAAAAAAAATCTGACTTTTCAACAATTCTCCACCTCGGTGAAGATTTGTCCAAATCTGAGCCGACTACCAGCGAGCCATCATCCCTAAAGTAGCTGCATCTTTATGACTGCCTACATACCCAAAATTTGGGATCAAGCCAACCTTAGTTCAAAATTCCAGAAGGACATATCTTAACACAATCGAAGGATTTGAATTAGTTTCAAGCAATGTTGAAACTTAACTCCAGAAATTACCTTCATCAACATATTTGATGGATTATCTTTGGTATCGATTTTTCTCAATAACACAACACCGCTCTTGATAATTTCTCTCACATAATGATATTTCACATCTAAGTGCTTCGTCTGAGCGTGATATGTTTGATTCTTCGCAAGGAATATCGTACTTTGATTATCACAGAAGACCGCAATGTTATCCTGGATTACTTTCAAATCACCTAATAAGCCTTTCAACCAGATAGCTTCTTTTACAGTTTCAGTTGCTGCCATATACTTTGCTTCCATAGTGGATAGAGCAATTGTCAATTGTAGAATCGACCTCCAACTAATCGGACCTCCACCCGATGTGAATACGTAGTAAATCTGACTTTTCAACAATTCTCCACCTCGGCGAAGATTTGTCCAAATCTGAGCCGACTACCAACGAGCCATCATCCCTAAAGTAGCTGCATCTTTATGACTGCCTACATACCCAAAATTTGGGATCAAGCCAACCTTAGTTCAAAATTCCAGAAGGACATATCTTAACACAATCGAAGGATTTGAATTAGTTTCAAGCAATGTTGAAACTTAACTCCAGAAATTACCTTCATCAACATATTTGATGGATTATCTTTGGTATCGATTTTTCTCAATAACACAACACCGCTCTTGATAATTTCTCTCACATAATGATATTTCACATCTAAGTGCTTCGTCTGAGCGTGATATGTTTGATTCTTCGCAAGGAATATCGTACTTTGATTATCACAGAAGACCGCAATGTTATCCTGGATTACTTTCAAATCACCTAACAAGCCTTTCAACCAGATAGCTTCTTTTACAGTTTCAGTTGCTGCCATATACTTTGCTTCCATAGTGGATAGAGCAATTGTCAATTGTAGAATCGACCTCCAACTAATCGGACCTCCACCCGATGTGAATACGTAGTCCGTTATTGATCTTCGCTTGTCAAGATCTCCAGCGAAATCAGAATCACAATACCCAACACATTGTTGACCACAATCCTTCTTGAACAATAACTCAACATCAACTGTCCTATACAGATATCGGAGAATCCATTTTACCGCAAGCCATTGATTTTTACCCGGATTGTACATGTATCTACTAACTATGTTCACTGCTTGAGATATATCAGGCCTTATTTATACCATAGCATACATAAGACTACTCACAACACTAGCATATGGAACACGAGCCATGTAATCGCGCTCTTCTTGAGATCTAGGACATGAAAAAGAACTTAATTTGAAATGAGGAGCTAGAGGTGTACATACCAGTTTAGTTTTGTCATTCATACCGAATCGTTCTAGCACTTTCTTCAAATAAGACTTTTGAGTCAACCATACGCTCTTATTCTTCTTGTCTCTACGAATCTTCATCCCAAGTATTCTCTGTGCATCACCCAAGTCAAACTCAGAAGCCAGCTGCTTCTTTAATCTTTCGATCTCATTTCTATTTTTCGAAGCTATAAATCGTCGACATAGAGTAATAAATAGATGAAAGCTCCATCTAGTATTCTTCTAAAGTAAACACAATGATCGTGTTAACTTCTGGTGAATTTTTACCCTTGTATAAATTGATCAAATCTTTTGTACCACTACCTTGGCAATTGCTTTAGTCTGTACAAAGATTTAATTAACATACACACATGATTCTCCTTTCCAGCAACTCTGAAACCACAAGGCTGAATCCTATAGATTTTTTCCTCCAAATCTCAATTTAAGAATGCCGTCTTAACATTCAATTGGGCCAACTCTAACTCATATTCTGCAACTAAGGCAAGTAGGATATAAATGAAAGTATGTTTTACAACTGGAGAGAAAACTTCATTGTAGTCAATACCTTCCTTTTGAGCAAAACCTTTTGCCATGAGCCTTGCCTTGTATTGAGGAGTTGTTTGATTAGGAGGTCCTTGCTTTTTGGTGTAAACCAATTTATTACCAATAGCCCTTTTTCCCTTTGGTAACTTTACAAGTTCCCAAGTCTAATTTTGATGGAGAGATTTCATCTTTTCCTCCATGGTTAACTTCCATTGATCACTTTTACTGCTGTGTAATGCTTCACCAAAAGTGTTGGGGATGTCATCATCAATAACTGGAAGTGCATAGGTTACCACCATATTTTTAGTAAACCATCCGGGTTTCTTTATTTCTCTTATTGGCCTCTTTATTGCTATAAAATCATCATTATCTACATCATCGATTGTTTCTTCATTTTGTGGGACATAAGAAGAAACAACCTCTTCTTCAACTCTAAGTGTCACCTCTATAGTTAAACCATTCTCTGATGTAGAACTAACCAGTACATATGGAGTTGCATCAAACTCCACCCACTGTAATACCTCTATGGTCTTGTTCTCCACTTGTTGAGAACTTAAAGCTTTTATCTTTAAAGCTTTATCAAACGTGACATATCTGCTACACACAAACTTTTTGTCTTCTAGATCCTAAAGCTTGAAGCCCTTTACTATACCTTTAAATCCCATGAAGATAGTTTTTTCTAGCACGATGATCCAATTTAACATCTTTAACATGATAATAAGCTGGATACCTGAATATACGAAGGGAATCATAATTTTGTGCATGCTTTCCAGACCACATTTCCACAGGAGTTTTACCTCTAATTGCAGCAGAAGGCAATTGATTTATCAAGTGACTTGCGTAGCTCACAGCTTCAGCCCAAAACTTTTTATCTAAACCAGCATTAGATAACATACACCATACTTTCTCTAGTAAAGTACGATTCATACGCTTAGCCACATCGTTCTGTTGTGGAGTATGTCTCATCGTGAAATGTCTTTTAATACCCTCGTTCTGGCAGACTTGCAAGAATGGATCAGAAGTATATTCACCTCCATTATCATATCGTAATACTTTGATCTTTCTACCAGTTTGAGTCTCCACCAATTTCTTCAATTTCATGAAAATCTCTAGAACCTCATCATTTGCTCGTATGGTGTACACCCACACACGTCTTGAGAAATCATCAATAAATGTAATAAAAAAATGGCTTCCACCAATTGATGCAGTCTTGGTTGATCCTCACACAACACTATGAACATATTCAAGGATTTCACGAGTATCATGATTAACTGTACCAAACTTGACCCTTGTTTTCTTGCCTACTACACAATGCTCACAGAAATTTAATTTACAGGTTTTGGTACATTTTAAGAGTCTGTGCCTTATTAGAGTTTGCAAAAACTTATCTCCAGCATGTCCCAGTTGTACATGCCATAGCTTGGTGGTGTCACTGTGCGCCTTAACAACATTTGTTTCATCAGTTGCACTTCCCTTCAAATAGTAAAGATTGTGATGCCGAACCCCTTGCAGAATCACCATAGCCCCATATGTAAACTTCATTGTGCCATCTTCAATGGTGACCTTGTAGCCTTTACCTTCTAAAGCACCCACATAAATTAGATTTTTCTTTAAAACTAGAACAAATCTAACCTCTTTGAGTTCTCTGATCATTCTATCAAACATTTTGAGTCGAATTGTTCCTATCCCCATTGTGCGACAAGGTTGATCATTCCCCATCACAACTGCACCAGATTCCAAATTATGAAAATCCATAAACCATTCTTTAATAGGACACAAATGATAGGGTTGCTCCAGTATCAAGTATCCACTCACTCAAACTAGCCACGTATGCTGCAGGAGTAATACTTAGTGAATAATCAGAGTCCTCATCTTTTCGTGCCATGTTTGCTGTTGCTGGTTTCTTCCCATCTCTCTTTTAAGCTTTTGGACAATCTTTCCTCCAATGGCCCTTTTCCTGACAAAAGGCACACTCGTCTCAAGCTATATTTCTGCTTCTCGATTTGGATCGAGAATTCTTTCCACCACGCTTTTTCTTTTTCACCATCGCCTAATCTCTGCTCACCAAAGTTTCAGGCGATGCTCGTTCAGAATTTTTATCATTATTCTGAATCTCCAAGTTAGTCAATGCTGTGCAAACATCTTTGAAGACGATCACACTCTTCTCATATATCAAAGTAGTAAAAAATAGTTATATTCCTCTGGTAGTGAGTGTAACAGAATCATAGCATTGACTTCATCCTTAATATCTTCATCAAGATTCTTCAAATCAGCAAGTAACTTTTCAAATCTTAAGACATAATCGTGCATTGACACCCCATGCTTCATTCGAAATCCATATACTTGGCTCATTATATGAAGGTGATTTTCAAGACTTTTCAGCAAGTACTTCTCCTCCAATGTACGCCATAAAATCATCGCACACTCCTCATCTTTCACCAAGTATTTCACCTCCTTGGTCAAACAAGATTTGATCTAACCACAGGCTTTCTCATTCATACGATCCTAAATTTCTTCATCATACAAGTATCTTTTATTTTTCAGAACAACATCGAGATCGATTTGAATAAGGGCATCCATAACTTCGCGCCTCTACATGTCGAAGTTGATTTTCCCATCAAACTTTTTAACATCGATATTCTGACCTCCTATAACAGGTGCTGGATAGCGATTTGACAAATCTCCCCCCCACCTGAAGTGTCTCCTGAAATAGTCTCGGTAGATCTCTCCCAAATTCTAGAAGTTTCACCTTCTACCATTTTCTCAACGAACTATTTCCACTTGAAAATCAACCTCTATGATGTTAATTTTGTGTGAATAAATGCACCAGGAAAGTTATCAGGAGACTGGACGGGGAACTCGGTCCCAATTAAAAGCCAGAATCCTTTGACTTTTATCGCCTTATGGACAGAACTTTTCTAGACATGCAAAAATACACACTACTTACAATAGAATGTCTCCCAAGTACAAATGGCCGTCTCCACCGTATTCGTGAACAGTACCGTATACGAAAATAGTACCATATACGTGAACAGTGCCGTATCCCCCAAGTATGAACCGTCGGCTCTGATACTGCTTGTTGTGCGCAGAATGCGGAATCAAGTGCACCAAATAATTACAGAAAAATAAAGGACACAATTATTTAACATAGTTCAGTAATTAAACCTACATCCACGGAGGCAAGAAAGAATAATTGTTTATTTAACAAATAATAGAGTACAAATATTTTAGTAACGAATCTCACTTTCCAGAAACCCAAATATACCCAGTACTCTCACACTCTGCAGGAAAGATAAATTCCTCAGACACACTTCTCTCATTTCTCTCAAAAGTTTAGAAACTTATAAGCTTAACAATTTTGGGATACAAAAACCTCTCTGAATGAAGCTCTATTAATAGTTAAACTTTACTGCAAAAAGTCTTAAAGTAGTTAGCAAAAGTTCTATAATTTGGTGCCGACTTTGAAAAACAAAAGTAATGCATGTGGCTCATTTTTTTTTTCAACCAATTTAAAAAAACTCACCAAAAAATCTTTTACTTTAGAACAGGAGCTTTTAGCGTTTTGGGCTCCATTTCTGTTGTTACACCTTGGTGGTCCAGACACTATAACTGCATTTGCTCTTGAAGATAACGAGCTCTGGATCAGGCAATTGCTTGGACTCGTAGTCCAGGTTGTTGCTGCTGTTTATATCTTCTTCCAGTTGCTTCACGAAAACAAGCTTTTGTTTCCAATAGTGCTCATGTTTATTGCCGTTATGATAAAGTATTTTGAGAGGATTCGTGCTTTGTATCTTGCAAGCGTGGAGAAATTTCAAGACTTATCCCTTAAAATACAACTGGAGCATTTTAAGAGGCTTCGTGCTTTGTCTCGTGGAAATGATCGTGTTATTCCGATACAGGAAAGCAGAGATTATGTCGAGGTGGGTTGTCAATACTTCAATCTCTTCAGATTGATACTTGTTGTTCTCGTCCCCAGCTTCAAAGAGGTTAAACTTGAAGAACCTTCCATTGATGATTTTAGTCCAGCAGAAGCCGTGGGAATAATTGAGGTTGAACTCAACTTGGTTTATGAAGTTTTTCACACCAAGATGCAGGTAACACATCGTGTATTGGGAATTGTTTTGCGGTTCATAAGTTTTGGTTCTGTGGTGGCAGCCTTTTCAATTTCTATTTCCAAGTGGACAAGCATGGTTTCAACGAGTTTGATGTTCGCCTTACATACACCCTGTTTTTGGGTGCCATAGCCCTAGACATCATAGCTTTCTTCATTCTCGTTTCCTCCGATTGGACGTTTGTAGCACTCTGGAATTATGGCGACAAATCAAAACTTGGATGGTTCAAAAACGGCATAGCTGCTGTTATCCACCGATTTCTCATTCTCAAAAGCCCACGTTGGCAGCGTCCGCATGTTGATGACAAGCACAAGGTATTGGCTGTGCCTTTCCTCTTTCGCAGGTTGTCTGGTTCTGTCTCAGGAATCAGCTGGACAAGATATTGGCTCAAGGTGCCTCCAAGCAGAGTAAAAGAAGTCAAGAATGGTTTTCATCCAGCCTGGCAGAAAGTCATTCATTATCTGCGCATTGGTCGACTGATTCCACGTAAGGCCATTACCGTGGACAATGTCACCCGGTTTCTGCACATTTCTAAAATCATTGATGACATAAGGATCCAAAGATCTCTATCCCATCAGCCGTTAATAGAGGAATTGCGGCAGTTTATATTTTATGAAATCAAACGGAAAGCTCAGTATGCGGAGTTTTAGAATTAATAGGTTGTTTGGCAAGTGAGAAAGTGAAAGAAAATTAACAAAGAAACTTTAACTGAATTGATTTTCTTATTGATTAAAATCAAGCTTAACACAAAAAACGTATTAGCAAGTATTTATAGTTACACTCAGAATTAACTAACTAAAACAGAGCTCATCATTTGATGTATTAACAAACTAATCTAACTTCCAATCATAACAAGCTAGCTGGATAATCTGTTACATCTTTAGTTGGTGTGAACAACACCCTAATCCAGCCAGTCAGCTCAGCAGCTTATACACATCATCAACTAACGCTATACTTAACATCCCCCCTCAAGCTCAGCCTAGTGATGTGAGGGTGAGCTTGGTTCTGAGATAATGAAAAGGATGATAAGCTAAAGCTTTAGTAAGGATATCAGCTGAGTTATGAGAACTAGGAACATAGCTGATTTGGAAGTTTTGATTAGCAACATTTTCTCGCAAGAAATGAAGATCCAGGTCAATGTGTTTAGTTCGAGAGTGGAACTTAGGATTACTTGCGGATTACTTGCTAAAGCAGCTGCACTTTGGTTATCACACCAAATGACAGGAGTAGAGACAAGAGAAATGCCAATTTCAGTCAACAAGGACTTGAGCCACAAAACTTCAGAGGCAGCCATTGCTAGAGTTCGATATTCAGATTCAGTGCTGGACCTGGACACTACTCCTTGTTTCTTAAAACACCAAGAAATCAGATTGGGGCCAAAGTAAACACAGTACCCAGCAATTGATTTTCTATCATCCTTATCAACTGCCCAATCTGCATCACTGAAACAGTCTATGTGCAAGGGACCTTGATGAGAATACTGTAACCCCATATGCATTGTACCCTTTAGATATCTAAGAATCCTTTTGCATGCTTGCCGGTGATTAATGGTTGGAGCAGTTAGAAATTGGCTGAGTTTATTCACTGGAAATGCTATCTCAGGTCTGGTCAGGGTAGCATACTGAAGAGCTCCAATTGTGCTTCTATACAAAGTTGCATCAGTAAATGGCTCACTATCAGTTTTAGTAAGTGGAACATTGGCAGCCATTCGAGTTGAGCAGGGAGTACAATCTTGCAACTTAACCTTGGTAAGTAGATCAGCAATATACTTTGACTGAGAGAGATGCAGGCCTGTCTCAGTTTTGGTGACCTGAATGCCCAGAAAAAAATGCAGTTCTCCAAGGTCTTTTAGAGCAAATGTAGTCTGTAGATTGGTAATGACTTGCTGAATTTGTACAGAATCTGATCCTGTTACAATAATATCATCCACATAGACTAATACCAGCAAGAGATGACCTTGAATCCTTTGGAAAAAGAGAGAGTGATCAGACTTGGAATTCTGGAAGCCCCATTGTTGAGTTAATATTGTTTTTAATCTATCAAACCAGGCTCTAGGAGCTTGTTTGAGGCCATATAATGCCTTTTAAAGTTTACAGATGTGTGTAGGTTTGGATGGATCCACAAAGCCTTCAGATTGTTGTATATATACTTCTTTAGTAAGATATCCATTAAGAAAGGCATTATTAATGTCAACTTGTCTCAGTGACCAGTGATTAAGAACCAGGGGTGGCTTTAAGTATAGGCGAACAAGGCGATTGCCTAAGGCCCTATATTTTTTGAAAGCCTCATTTTTTTTTGTATTTCTTAATAATTATTTAATTAATAAAGATTTTTTTTTATAAATTATGTATTGTAGAAAAGCCTATTAGACATCTTTATAATTAACGGTTATACCACAACTAAGAATTATTTTTTTCTGTAGAAAATCAATATTTGGTAACTTTAATGTTCAAGAGATATAATTAATAAAATTGTTTAGCCATTAATTCATTCATTATTAGTTTTTCCAAAAAAAAAATAAATTTTTTACCTTTTAAGTTTCCTAAAAAAATTAAATTCTTTGATTTTTAATATTCCTTTTAATTTCCATTAAAACCTTGTAATATAAAAAATAATAAATAAATAGATTTTTTGGTCTTTTTTTTATGAAGAGAATTATTACATTCATTGATTCATTTAAAAAAGAAAAAAAATTAGTTTCTTAAAATACAAAGTGCATATCTATTATTTGATAATCAATTCATCATCTCAACTTCCTACTATTCTAAATATTCTATTTGAAAATAATATTGTTGTATTTAATTATTTTTTTTATCTTTATAATAATTTTAATGGAAGTAAAAAAGATATCTTCTTGGTTATTTTTTTAGGTTTGGTTTTTGAAAATTTTTAAGATATTTTTTATTACTATTAAAATTCAAGAGTTAAAAGTCGTATGAATTTTTTAGTCTAATATTTCATTAAATATTAAAATTGCAAAATAAAAAAGGCCCCACAAAAATTTTTGCCTAAGGCCCCATATACTCTAAAGCCGGCCCTGTTAAGAACAACGAAGCTTAGAACAAGTTTAACTGTAGAAGCCTTCACCACTGGACTGAAGGTTTCATTGTAATCAATGACTTGAGTTTGATGGAAACCCTTTGCTACAAGTCTGGCTTTGAACCTTAAGATACTGCCATCTGCATTGTGTTTAATCCTAAACACCCACTTGTTACCTACAACTTTGACTGGATATGTAGGTTGAACAAGTGTCCATGTTTGATTATTTTCTAAGGCTTGATATTCATCTTTCATTGCTTGTAGCCATTTTGGATCTTTGAGGGCAGTAGAGACTGTGAGTGGTTCTGTGGATTTGGGTTCAAACTGAACTAGATAGGCCTTTTTTGGTTTGAATATTCCCATTTTGGATCGAGTAATCATAGGATGTCCATCAGTGGATTGAGAAGATGGAGATAGATGATGAATAAGTGGAGAAGGTGAATGCTGATATATAGGATTGGGAATATGAGACAATTGTTGATTTTCAGGGCTGGATAAATGTGAGTTGGAAAGTGAATCAGTTGCTGAAGGTTGAGCTGGAGAGGATGATCTATCAAGTTGTGCAGCAATCTGTGATAAGGTGAAAGAAACAAAAGGGTTTGAAGAACCAGACTCTTGCAAAGAATTGGAACTTGATTTTTCAAAAAAGTGTTAAGCTGACTTGAAGGGAAAAGATGACTCATAAAAAATAACATGATTGCTTATATACACCCTGCTAAAAGGATTAAGACACTGATAGCCTTTGTGAACAGAGCTATAGCCAAGAAAGACACATTTTTCACTTCTAAACTGAAGTTTATGATGATTGTAAGCTCTGAGATAGGGGTAGCAAGAGCAACCAAAGAATTTCATGAATGTATAATCTGGTGGTTTATGAAAGAAATTCTCAAATGGTGATTGATTGTTGAGAATAGGGGTATGAAGTCTATTGATGAGGTATGTGGCTGTATGGAATGCATTCCACTAGAATTTGAGTGGCATGTGAGCTTGAGCAAGAAGTGTAAGACCTGTTTCAACAATATGCCTATGTTTTCTCTCTATTCTCCCATTTTGATGATGGATATAAGGACATGGATGTCTAAATTGTATACCCTGGTCAGAAAGATATGACACAAAAGGCCTGAATTCTCCACCCCGATCAGTTTGTAAACACTTAATTTTCAAGTTCAGACAGTTTTCAATCATGTTTTTGAATTCAATAAAGGCTGACAAGGTTTTGGATTTGGCAGTGAGAGGAAAAATCCAAGTGTATCGAGTGTAGTCATCTAAGATGGATAGATAGTAGGTGTAACCTTGTGAAGAGGTAATGGGAGCTGGTCCCCAAAGGTCAGCATGTAGTAATTCAAGGGGTTGAGTGGTTGAAGTTTCTATAGAGGGAAAATGCTGCATATGGCACTTGCCTAGTTGACAAGCATCACAGAACTGTGTTTTAAAATCTTTGGGAAGAATAACATTTGAGTTCTGGCATTTCATGATCTGTTTTAAAGCATGAGTAATTGGATGACCTATTCTTTTGTGCAGTAAACTATAATCAATAGGCTTGTTATATGAAGCAAAGTGAGCCACAGGGACATTCTTATTGATTTGAGAATTATTTACAAGCATACAAGAATGAAACTTAGTGTCAAATGAACTTAGTTGAGTAAACATAGACACTGGAGCTTCTGGGAATGTACTTATTGAATTAAAAACAAACTCATAAGTGGTTGACATTGGGAACACTGAACTGGAGTTATCACAGACTGCATTTAAGCTTGAAACTTGATAAAGACCTCCTCTAGCAATCCCCTTGAGCAATGTGATTCTTGAATTCTTGTCCTTAACAAACGAACATGGTTGTAAAACTCAATAAAAACATTGTTATCAGTAAGCAATTTGGAAACACTGATAAGGTTTTTAGTAATTTTAGAGACATGCAGAACATGATTTAGGTATATGGGTGTTGTTGTCAAGGTTTTAACAGCAACAAAACCAACATTATGAATAGGCAGCCCCATACCATTTCCTACATGTAGTTGTTCAAGTCCATGGTAAGTTGAGCACTTAGAAAGTATACCTGCATCTTGAGCAATGTGATTTGTTGCTCCAGAGTCAAGGTACCAGGCTGAATCAGCTACATTGTTGAAGTTTGCTAATTGTGCAGAGGGAGAGACATTATGAGGAATGCCATAATTTCCAGCATACATGTTTGTTGTTGAAACACCAGTATAATCACCATTTGCACTTGGAAAATCAAAGACACCTTGAGGATTCATGAGTCCTGGATTCTGATAGACAACATAGCCAAAGAAAGGTCCAGTAGGTTCAGCTTGCCTGGGAAAGTTAGGTCTGAACCCAGATCCAAAAGCAGAACCATTGTATCAAGAACCTCTACCAAAATAATTATGATTATTTCTAGGGAAACCTCTATAATTCTGACCTCCACCTCTTGGCTTGAAACCACCAAAGCCTTTGTTCTTAGGAAAAAACCCTTGATTGAATCTATGTTTGTACTTATAAGCTCCATGGCCTGGAATGTAACTGATTTGACACACAACATCTCTTCCAGGACCATTATTCATGTTCTAATTGTTATCATAAGCACCAAAATTTCCAGCACCTACATTTTTCTAATTATATCCAGATCTATTATAACCTTGGCCTTTTTAAGCAAAATTTGTTGTCATATCATGCAGAGGTTCATTATGAGATTTTCCTTTGCTCATTTCCAACCTAGTTTCATGACTAAGTAACATAGAGTATACTACTTCAGCAGTAAGTCTCTCTTTTTCCAGTCTAGTAAGTATATTTGTGACTAAGGATTCATAGTTTTCATCAAATCCAGTAAGCAAGTGCATAATCAGTTCATTTGAAGTAATTGGATTACCTCCAATAGCCAAGTTATCAGCAATTTTCTTCATCTTGTTGAAGTGATCACTGATGGAGAGTGATCCTTTCTTTGTTGATTGAATCTGCATCTTCAAAGGCAGATATCTCGCTTTGGATTGTGACATGAATATTCCAGCAAGCATCTCCCAAAGTTCAAGTGATGTTTCACAATTGATCACCATGATTAATACATTGTCCACCATTGATGAAAGCATCCAGCTCTGCAGAAGTTTGTCAGTTTTCATCCATAAGATATACTCTGGATTTTCCTGCTTCTGTGATGTTTCAGCTCCAGATCTTTGAAGTTCTTGAATAGAATAAGTGAGATAACGTTCTGGACATACACTCTCACCATTGATGAAGCTCTCAAGTCCATTAGCAATGATCGATGTTCTAACTTGAGCTTTCCACACCAAGTAGTTTGATCTATCAAGTTTTGCAGGTTGAACAAAGTTGAATGAAAGTGATGAGAAATCTATATGATTAGATCCTGTGATAGGTGTGTGCTCTAATACCATTTTAGAATTAATAGGTTGTTTGGCAAGTGAGAAAGTGAAAGAAAATTAACAAAGAAACTTTAACTGAATTGATTTTCTTATTGATTAAAATCAAGCTTAACACTAAAAACGTGTTAGCAAGTATTTATAGTTACACTCAGAATTAACTAACTAAAACACAGCTCATCATGTGCGGTATTAACAAACTAATCTAACTTCCAATCATAACAAGCCAGCTGGATAATCTGTTACATCTTTAGTTGGTGTGAACAACACCCCAATCCAGCCAGTCAGCTCAGCAGCTTATACACATCATCACGGAGGATCCAGAGGCGGGTGTCAAGAGAACTGTCTGTTCAGCTTCAGGCCACTGTATTCTGCAGGAATTGGGTGCAAATGGCGATCATCTCATCAAAATCATGGAGAAGATTTCAAAGAATTATGTGTATTTTAGTATTAATGTAACCGTCCCAGGATGGCATCTTGCTACCGAACTCCTTTACAACACTGCCGAGGAAGCCTCCAGTGAACAGACTAACAATGCTAGACTGTTCAGCAAGATCCTCTCGGATTACATGCTCTATCTTTTACTATTGAAGCCTACCATGATGAATTATTCGCCAATTTATACGAAACGTATATTGCGACGAACAATAGTGCGGCTGACGAATTACTTGAAAAAAATGGTATAAAATCAAGACCGGCGAAGGCTGCCTGTAAAAAGATCATGGATGAACCGGTTCCTGAGTTATCTGACTCTGCACTTGAGGATGCGAAAAAATTGGCCAACGGGCTTCAAAAGCTGGATGAGGATAAGAAATGGGAGACAGTTAGCAGAATATGGATGGAGATTTTGTCATACGGAGCAAGTCATTACACACCAATGGCACACGCCCAGCATGTTACCAATGGTTGAGAGGTTATTACTTTTGTTTGGCTACTGATGCTTCATTTTTATCTTGTCGAACCAAAAGATTGAATTCATTACGTTATCGGCGTTTCATTCTGTTATAGGTTACCATATAATCCACAAATAAATGAGTCCAGTTGGGAATATTATCTACGAAATAAAGAATGTCTTTCTACTACCATACCGGTTGTGCATCCAAAACAATGTTTTTTTTTCTCCAATTTTTTTCAGGATAAAAAAAATTAAAGAAAAGTAAAAAAGAACACCCAGAAACCCAATATTATACCCTTTAATCCAAAAATTGATTTTAAACATTTATAATAAATAAAAATATAATGTTAAAACAACATACTCTATAAGATAATGCACTTTTTATATAAATTGTTTTGAATATTTAATAAATTACCATAATAAATAATTAATTTGTTAGATTTATTCTAAGATTAATAAAAATTGTTTAGCATATTAATAATACTTAAATAATTGAAATTAAGATTAAAAATAATTTACTCCCCGCCTCTCTCTCTCTCTCTCTCTCTCTCTCTCTCTCTCTCTCTCTCTCTCTCTCTCTCTCTCTCTCTCTCTCTCTCTCTCTCTCTCTCTCTCTCTCTCTCTCTCTCTCTCTCTCTCTCTCTCTCTCTCTCTCTCTCTCTCTCTCTCTCTCTCTCTCTCTCTCTCTCTCTCTCTNTTTTTATTTATCCTATGTTTGGTGCTATTAATTTTTTATCATATGTTTTTTGGAGAAATATTATAAATATAAAATATTACCATCTCCTATTAATTATAAAACTAATAAATTCTATCATTTTTGACATTTCTCAAACAAACAAAATGAGATATTACTATTTTTTTTATCGAATTCTATAACTATAATCTTCTTCTTCTTCTTCTTCTTTTTCCCAATTTTGTCAAATATGTTTTTTTAGAATTTATTTTGTCAAATATCTTATTTATCACTATTGTGTAAAAGCTTAAAACACTAATTTTGATCCACAGTTAATCAAAAGAAAGAAAAAAAAACAGTCAAAATTGTAGAGATACAGTTTGATAATCAAAATGCAGCAATTTTTTTTTTTTTATCAAAAACATCATCTAGCGGTGGAATTGCCTAAGACTCTAAGAGTGTGATTTGAAAATACAAAGAAAAGTTTTTTAGTTTTATTTTTTATTGTTTTTTAGATGTAATGTAAACCCATGTAACTGTGACACCTCACATGGGTTTTGTTAATTTGGGATTTTACCACATTAAAATTTTTGTTTATACAATGCGGTGGAATTGCCAAACATGAGATTATGATACTTCAATACAATGTAGGACTCTGATACTATATAATAAGATGCGCCAAACATGCACCATAGAGACATATTGGGGAGGGCGGGTTCGGCTCAATTAGAAATCAAACAAAACCGATTAAAGTAAGTTACTTTATATTAAAAAAAAATCCGAATTAGAACCGAATATAAAAAAGAATTGAACCGAAACGCCATTTGGGCCTCATTTAATTTTTTTTTCCTAATTTAAACTTATCATCTGCAAAGTTTTATGAATCATGACTAAATCATAATGTTTGAGGGAAAAATAGGAAAGGCAGTAAAGCGCCATGTGTCGACCAATGGAATGATTCCAGCACAATCGGAGGTACCCCGCACAATCCAAAGTGTCCAGCGTGATTTGAGGTACCCCGTACAAATAGAGGTACCCCGTACAAATAGAGGTATCCTGCACAATTTGAGGTACCCCGTACAAATAGAGGTACTCTGCACAATTAGAGGTATCCCACACAAATAAAGGTACCCCACACGAATAAAGGTACCCCATATAATATGAGGTACCCCACACAAATAGGGGTACCCCGAATAATAAGAGGTATCCCACGTAACTCGAGGTACCCGGTAGAACGGATGCAAGAGAATCCTCCGAAAATATCTGCCATGAGAAACGTCTCTATCTCTTTAAAGATATTATTTGATTTTGTCAGAATTAAGAATCAAGAACGTCGTATCAAAATGGGGGGACAACCGCCTGCTACCTCTGCCAAAAAGTGAAGGACACTGTCCCAAGGACAGTGGTCCTCAGCCGCCTACTCGACAGTTACTGCAGAGGTACCCTGGACCACCCTCCAGCGCGCGCCACGTTTCCAAAAGATGAGATATGCTGCGAACATGCAGATAACGGCCCAAAAATTATAAAGAGGTAAAAGGACGTTAGCCAAAAAGGGTACGCCACGTGGCAGCTGAGGTACTCCATATATAAAGGCGCCTAGGTTTCATTCTCCATAGACTCTGATTCACCCAAAAAACACTCACACTCCGAAAAAGAGGTTTTCTTCAACCTTAAAACCCTAATTTACAGAGGGCTAGCCAGCTCTCTTGACAAAAAAAAAGCTTGAGTTTGCTAACTTGAGCGTCGGAGTGTGAACGCCGGGGTACCCCGGCTTCACCTCTAACCTCTATTTCGCTGTTTTGCAGGCGTGAAACTCATTGGGAAGGACACCTCTCTTGTTTCTGACCTTC
>MKYO02001894.1:254022-276785 GCA_002013955.2 Citrus medica
TCGCCAAAGATCACCCCTTATGCTACGCCTCTTATTGGGTTCGCCGGAGATATGGTTATACCAAAAGGCATCATTATGCTGCCTGTTACACTTGGTAAGGTACCTCACCGTATTGTTCATATGATTGATTTTCTTATTGTAGATCACCCGGGTGCCTACAATATTATATTGGGTAGGCCGTTCTTAGTAGCAACCAAAGCGGTGGTATCCATGCACTACCTCGCCATGAAAGTCCCAGCCGCCCAAGAAGTTATCACCATTAAAGGGGACCAGCAATCGGCTCGTGGATGTTATTCTGTGGCCTCCAAGTCACTTACCAAATAGCTTTCGATCCGCCAATGAAGGGGCACCCCAGTGGCAGCCAGCCCACACATTCCCTCTCAAAGTGAGCACTTGTTAGACAACGGAGAGCAGTACTCAAAAAATCTCCTCAAGTAGCCTACCCACGAAAACAGTTAGAGTCTTCACTAATGGGGGTAGAAGCAGTTACGGGGGATAGCTCGAGGGTACCCTACGGGGACCAGGAGGAGCCCATATGTAAAGTTGAGGCACATTTGGATCCCCGAATATTGAAAGATGAAAAGCGGGGTACCCCAGTTGAAGACCTTATTTCAGTCTCGATTGTGCCACCGACCCAACAAAGACAGTGAAAGTAGGCTCCAACCTCTCGGAGGAACAAAGAGAGAAGCTCATCACCTTCCTACGTGAGCACCACGATGTATTCGCTTGGTCCCACTCGGATATACCGGGTATCCCACCTTCACTCTCTTGTCACAAACGCAATGTCAGCTCGCATAATAAACCGGTCAAACAGAAGCGTCACGCCTTCAACCAAGAGAGGTACGATGCAATTGAACAAGAGGTAGACCGCCTATTAGCAGCGAGGTTTATCCGGGAAGCAGTGTACCTCGATTGGGTATCCAACGTTGTTCTTGTTAAGAAATCAAATAGAAAGTGGCACATGTGCGTTGACTTCACCGATTTGAACAAGTCCTGCCCCAATGATAGCTTACCGCTTCCCCGGGTGGACCAGCTGGTTGATGCAACCGCCGGGTATGAGATGCTTAGTTTTATGGACGCCTTCTCCGGTTACAACCAAATCCCAATGTATGAACCCGATCAAGAGAAAACAGCCTTCATCACCAACCGTGGGTTATACTGTTATAAGGTTATGCCGTTTGGTTTGAAGAATGCTGGGGCTACCTATCAACGGCTAGTAAACAAAATTTTCAAAGAACAAATCGGGCGCACCATGGAAGTGTACATAGACGACATGATCACCAAATCGGTGCATACGGGGCAACATCTGGGGCACCTCAGAGATACCTTCGCCATTTTGAGGAGACACCAGATGCGCCTCAACCTTGAAAAATGTGCGTTCGGGGTTACCTCGGGGAAATTTCTTGGGTTCATAGTACAACAACGGGGAATTGAGGCCAACCCCGATAAAATTCACGCGGTTCTTGACATGAAATCGCCACGCACCATCAAGGAGGTTCAAAGCTTGGCAGGCCGGGTAGCTGCCCTGAGCCACTTTATCTCCAAGACTACAGACCGGTGTAAGCCTTTTTTCAAAGATTTGAAGGCCGGTAAGAAGCTCCAATGGACATCCGATTGCGAAGAAGCCTTCTAAGAACCGAAGGGGTACCTCGTGAATGCTCCACTGCTTGCCAAACCTGAGCCGGGAGAGGTGCTTCTGTTGTATCTCGCCGTATCCGAGCATGCCACCAGCTCCGTGTTACTCCGAGAGGATGATAATGGGGTACAATGACTTATTTACTACACTAGTAGGGCTATGGTTGATGCCGAAAAGAGGTACCCCACCTCTGAAAAGATCATTTTGGCATTGGTTGTCTCCGCACGGAAGCTCAGACCATATTTTCAAGCTCACACCATTGCAGTCTTCACCAACCTTCCCTTCCGGCAAATCCTCCAGAAGTTAGACATGTCCGGAAGGCTTCTCCGATGGTCCCTTGAATTAAGCGAGTTTGACATCATCTTCAAGCCTTGTTCGGCGATTAAAGCCCAAGCCATCGCTGATTTTATTGCGGAATTTGCCAATGACTCAAGTGGTGACGGTGATATGAGGTACCTGTTGGATACCTCATCTACCGATGAAAGGGGGCAGGTCTGGGAAATATATGTAGATGGTTCCTCTAACTCACACGGAAGTGGTGCGGGAGTTATTATAATCGACCCGAATAAGGTGAAAATATGCTACGCATATTTTGTTCCTCTGATTCATTCCAATCAGCCTACCTAGATTCAAAATAGATTTTGTTTAGCATGGAGATGGTTGACAGTCTGGCTTTTGAATATCTTGCCGTTGAGCTGATTTGCACTCCCATGATCCGGAATGTGCTCTCTTCCTCGTGCTAGGATCTAGTTTAACGTATCAAGGATAGCGGTGGATATGGATTGGTTTGGATTGAGATTTAAGTCAATTTAAACTAAATTATAAAAATTTGAATCCAACCAACTCAAATATTTTTAACCCAATCCAATCCAGCTCATTTGGGTTTGGTTTAAATTATATGATCAATTTTTTTTGATAAATTTAATTATATCAAAATTATAATAATTATTAATTGTTATTAATTATTAAATTAATATTAAAATATGAAAAATACAGTGGATAAAAAATTATAAATAATAGATTTTACAATAACTTTATCTTTGAATTAAAGAATACTAGAAAATTAAAATAAAGTTTAATCATGAAAATCATTATTTCTCAATAAATAAGAACGTAAATTATAATAATAAACTTTTACAAACATGACATCAACAAGTAAATTAAAAGAAAGAAAATAAAAAACTAGTAGTATTAACCATATTACAACACAAATTCTAACAATGTCAATACAAATCAAAATAAGATAAGACATCCCAACTCAAGTATCAAGCAATCCATCATAATCATTCCTATTCACAGTACTTTAATCAAAAGATTCTATGATCATCTGAGTTTAATCCTTCACCAACAAATAAATAACCAAAAAAGAAAAATTATAATGTTGAATAGTTACAAAGATGAGTAAATTTCGAAAAGAACATGATTTAGACCAAAATTGTAAGAATAACATCAATTCAAAGCCATCGTCTCCATGGAATTAAATTAAATTAAATCAAATCAAATTTTCAAGCAAATAATATAGGAACTTTCAAAATCGTAAGAAGATCGGGCGGCTCCTTGAGGATTTTTTCCGGCAATGAATCTTCAAAAATGGTCTTAAATGTAGCATATAAGTTTTTCTAAAGAATCTATGTCGAGTAGGAAATGTAAAAAATTGTGAGAAATTGAATTTGAATGTGAGATTTTGGAATAAAAATTAATGAAATTAATTTGTTTTCATTTAATTTGTTTAATTTATTTTCTACTAGCATGTCGCCTTTAGTTTTAGGAATTTATGTATGGCCCATAGGTAAATCATACCCAAACCATTGTAAAATAATTTTTTTTACATAAAAGCCCAAATTTAGCTCATTTTCATGATTTACCCAACTCAAACCATTTCATTCGGTTTGGATTTGGGTAAACCCATGAGTTGTGGGCTTACATATTTTCGTTCTGATGCTTTAAAATTAATCTTAAAAGTGTCACTATTTGATTTATCCTTGCCTAAATCCCAAAAGTCATTGGTGCATCAACATTCTTAAAAGTATTCTATTTTGGGGATTATTTGGGAAGTAATTTTGTACAGCGAAATTGGTGTTAATCCTTCCTGCACTGTTTGATTTTATTGATTTCCTTTCTCTGATTTGGTTATTTGATTATTTTCAGCAATTTGTACATATTTATAAATATTATGTTACCAATTTCCCATTGGTACCAATCTAGTGTAAACTTGTGTTTGATATTTTTATTGTTAATTTGCATTAATCTGCTGTAAGAATGCAAATGAATAAAAATAAACATAATATTTTGAAATTGGTATCGTCTGCCAATGAGTCCAGAAACTACGGAATTTTTTTTCCTTTTCTTGATTCCATCTTTGTTCATGCAATTCTTTTCTCCATTCTGGCTACAGGAAATGGTTTTCCTTTACTCCACCTGTTTCTTTTCGTAGTTTATGTTCTGTAATGATCCTTTCATTATGTACCAAGTTTCCAGGAAGCAGATATATAAAGAAGGATTCCAAAAGCAATTTATTAACATAAAAAAAACTCAATAAGCTAAAAATTTATCTTAATTTATCACCTACAAGACACTAAAGTCCAGTTTCTATAGCCACTAATATTTGCTTCATAGTTGTAGACGAATTTGCTGAATTCAAAACTTGGTAATGTTAAACGGCGCCGTTTTTTCTATGAGCTACTCAATAATACCAAAATGGCAAGACATGAAGGCGTTTTGACTAAGGTTTAAGTGATGCATTGAAGCATGTGAGAGGAGAATCAAGTTAGTTATAAAGTTGTTATTCAGTGGATGAATCTGGTGCAATCTGGGTTTATAAACGACTATATATAAGCTGATTATAGAGGCAGTTTCAACAGGATTGAGAGAATTTTCCTGAGAGAATTAAGAGAGAGAAAGAGTCATCCTGTTTCTTATAAATTTCTCTATGTAAGCTTTGTAAAATTTCTTAGGATCATCAATAAAACTCACTCTAGTGGCTTTTCCTGTGGATGTAGGTTGTGCTTCATTGCACAATTGAACCACGTAAATAGAATCTCATTCTCTGTGTGTGATTGTCTGCTAATCTTATTCATGTCTTGTTTCTTAATCTTTGGTATCTTGGTTTAAGTTCTTAATCATTCATTGAGCTAATCAAGGTCTGTTGATTGTTTAAATGCAACTTATTTGATCCTGATCAAAGTTTGGGCAGTACTTGATAGTTTGGTTTCCAATGGCCATCTAAACACAACAATTAGTATCAGAGTTAGACTCTAAGGTCAAGATCCAAGTACGGCTGCTCCAGAGATTGATCTTGACAATTTTAATAGAAATAATGACTTTAATATGTGGAAGGTTAAGATGAAGGAAATGTTGGTTACTCAGGGTCTTAGAGATGTTATTCACCTAGTAACCAAGAAAGAATGGACTCTAGAACAGGCTGCTGAAATAGACAGGAAGGCAAAGGGGACAATAATCTTGAGCCTTGTAGACTTAGTAAAAAATGAAGTATGATACATTTTACTCCTAGAAGTCAGAAAAAGTACCAGTGATTGAGCACTCTTCGAGCGAGTGACGGCTTCATAATAAGAAAGAAAAGAATAAGACAGAGATTAGAAGGAGAAAGAATTTTCATTCATTATCATCATGCCTTACACAATATTCCATTTCTGGTATATAACTCGTGACTCCTCTAAAGCATTCTAAGAATAAAAAAACAAACATGAGCTGGCAATTGTAAAATATCTAAGTAATTATAATATAATTCAAATAATAGCTAAAAGAAATTATCCATCCATCCTTGCTGTCATGGTTCACGTGATGTAGTCCTTCATCCAGCTTGGTTGCTTCTTGGTTCTCTCCGGTTTAGAGTTGAGCTGTTGTTTTGTTTCTGCAAAATCATTATTGGACTCCTTGGCCACGGGTTTGGCTTCTTCCTCTATTGGCAAAAGGGTCATTGCATCCAATTTGATTGGCAAACCCGTATCATTCCCCCATCTTGGAAACTAACCTTGTCCTCAAGATTAAAAGCATGATATTAGTGGCAAAAAGCCCCAAAATTTTCCCAAGTGGCGTTTTCAGGAGAGCTATCTGTCCACTGCACCAAGACTTGTGGGACCAATTTTCCTTGTTGTAATACTGTGCGAGTAGCGCAAATAACTGCTGGTAAAGACAAGGGGTGATTGTCAATGCTGTATTCTGGTAGTGGACCAATTTCCAGATGAGTGGAGCCATTAAATGGTTTAAGTAAGGAAACATGAAAAACAAGAAGAATTTTTAATGTCGGGGGAAACTCAAGCTTATAAGCAACAAGACCTATGTGAGTGATGCCTGTAAATGGCCCATAATAGCGCTTGGCCAATTCATGACATAAACGTGAAGCTACTGTGTACTGGCAGTACAATTGAAGCTTGACCAGCACCTTATCTCCGACAGAAAACTGAACTTTCCAGCGATGAGTATTAGCTTTTTGGGTCATCCGATGTTAAGCTTGACCCAAGTTATCTTTCAAAGATTTCAGCAATTTATCACGTTCGAGAAGGATTTCATCCAAAGCTTGGATTGAAGTAGAGCTCTTCACATAAGGAGGAATTGTGGGCGGGAGTCTACCAAACAAAGCCTGGTATGGAGTTATTTTCAAGCCGCTATAGTAGCTAGAATTGTAACAGAATTCTGCCTACTTGAGAAGTGAAACTCAATTCTTCGGTTTGTCTTATGTGAAGGCACGAAGATATTGCTCAAGACTACGATTGACAACCTTCGTCTGGCCGTCCGTTTGTGGATTATAGGCTGTACTGTGGTGAAGCGATGTGCCACTAAGAGTCAACAGTCGATCCCAAAACTAACTCAAGAACATAGGATCGCGATCCGAAATAATAGAGATAGGGAAGCCATGATTTTTAACCACAATCTCAACAAATAACTCTACCGTTTTATGAGCCGTGAAGGTACCTGGTATGGGGCCGAAATCGACTGATTTTGTCAGCCTATGTACCACAACCAAAATAGCAGAATAGCCACGAGACAAAGGCAATCATGTGATGAAATCCATATTGATTTTGTCCCAAACCAAACTTGAAATAGGTAATGGTTGAAGGAGACCAGTAAGGGCTTTAGTTGAATACTTTGTTTGTTGACATATTAAGCATTCCGTGACAAATTTCTTAACATCACGCCGTATGTGAACCCAAAAGAAACTGGCTGACAATCTAATGTAAGTCCTGTTGATGCCAATGTGCATTGCCAATGGAGTTGAATGAAATTCCTTTAATAAGATTGTTTGCAAGGAAGATTTAGCACATATATAATATTTGCCTTTGTAGAAAAGTATTCCATTATGAATGGAATAGTCAGCCTTGAACTGTCCTGAAGAAACTTGGCGATGAAGCTTGAGAATATCGTGACAAATTGAATTTTCCCGCAATAATTCCATAAAGAGATTGAAGGACGGGCTACTGTGAAGAAATAAACAAAAAGAGCTCGCATACTTTTTTTCAATCGGCTCTAGTTCTTCGGAGGCTACATGGACTCGGGATAAGGCATCAGCCGCTCGGTTTGCACGCCCAAGTTTATATTCAATCTGAAATTAAAAACCAAGTAACTTCCGTAGATAAACCTGCTGATCATGAGTCTAGATTACTTGTTGTAGTAGTTCCTTGATGCTTCGATGGTCAGTGCGTATTACAAAGAACCTGCCCAAGAGGTATTGCCGCCATTTGGAGACATCTTCTACAATAGCGTGCAATTCTTTTAAGTAGGTGGATGAAGCTCTTAGTTTGGGCCCAATGTTTTTGCTTAAATAAGCCATGGGATGGCCCTGCTACATAAGGACTGCTCCAATTCCCACGTTACTCGCATATGTTTCAATCACAAATTCGGAATCAAAATTGAGTAGTTTGAGCACTAGAGCTTGAACCATTGCTGGCTTAAGGGATTCAAATGCTGTTGTGGCTTCAGGATTCCAGTGAAATGCATCTTTACATAACAAGTCGGTTAAAGAAGCGGCCAAGGAAGCGTAGCCACGAATGAACTGCCTGTAGTAACTCGTAAGGCCAAGGAAACCTCTCAACTGCTTAGTACTTTGCGGCAGTGGCCATTCGAGCATGTTAGTCACCTTTTGGTGATCAACTTGCACTCTCATAGCAGAAATAATGTGACTAAGATATTCAATATTTGATTTACAAAATAGGCATTTGCTCAATTTAACAAAAAATTGATGCATTTATAAACATAATAATACCTGTTCAAGGTGAATTAAATAGTTAGCCATGGTAGCGCTATAAACTAAGATGTCATCAAAGAAGACGATCACGAATTTCCAAAGATAGACAGCAAATATCTTATTCATAGTGGCTTGGAACGTCGAGGGTGCATTCGTCAAACCAAACGGCATAACAAGAAATTCATAATGGCCTTCATGTGTCTGAAATGCCGTTTTGTAAATGTCTCGAGAGTGGACCCTAATATGATGGTATCCAGCTCTCAAATCCAATTTACTGAAGACCGTAGCCTTGCCAAGTTCATCAAAGAGTTCGTCGACAGTAGGAATCGAAAATTTATCTGGGATTGTAACCGCATTTAGAGCATGATAATCCACACAAAAACGATATGTGCCGTCTTTCTTTTTCACTAAAAGCAACAGAGAAGAGAAAGGGCTTTGACTGGGTCTTATGATTCCCTAATCAGACATCTCTTTAATTAGTTTCTCCATTTCATTTTTCTGGAAGTGTGGATATCGGTAAGAGCGCACATTGATAGGGGAAGTGTTGGGTAGGAGGTGTATTTTGTAGTCTATAAGTCTATGTGGTGGAAGGGTTGTGGGTGGTAAAAATAGATGATGATATTGTTGGAGAAGGTCACGGCATTGGGGTGGTAATTCAGCTGGAAATTCTAATTGGGAATGAGGTGTTTGGCTTGGAGAGAGCTCTATTGGTAGTGAAGATAAAGGTTGAAGAGCACAAAAACTTGAAATCGCAGCACTGTGAATCAGTGCCCGAAATTGATTATAAGTGACTAAAGTTGGAGATGTGGACACGTCACCTCAAAGAATAATTGATTTCACATTAAAAGAAAATTCCATGGAGAGCGCCGAATAATCATGTGATACCCTTTCTGATTGTTGCAACCACTGTATTCTAAGAACAAAATCGGCTCCATTGATTGGCAATACAAAAAAGTCCATTGGAAACTCCGTGCCTAGTGTTAATTGAACTTGCTGTAAAATTTAGTGCATAACAAGAAATCACCATTTTCGATGTATACGCAAAAAGGTGTTGTTGGCTGAATCGCGATGCCAGTGCGTTCTGCCACTGATGGCTTGATAAAGTTATGAGTGCTGCCACTGTCGATTAATACTTAGAATGTGTGGGATCCAATCCGGCCCTATAAACGAAGGGAACGAGCATTTGCTTGTCCAGTGAGAGCATTTAGACTTGAAATATCGCCAATGATAGCGGATTCTTCCTTGTCTAGTGGTTCGCCTTTAATGGCCGGGTCTAAATTATCATCGTCGGCTCCGATAAGTAACAAGAACTGGCAACTGCAATGATGATTGGGACTAAACTTCTGGTCACAAGAGTAACAGAAACCTTTCTCGTGTCTCTCATGTAGCTCAGTAGAGGACAACCTACGGATTGGCAAATTTGGCTTGGGGAGAAGTGCGAGTAAAGTCTTTGTTTTATTGTTAATGTGTGGTGGTGGAGGTTTGGATGATGGTGGGTTAACACTGATGGTGGAGGAAATTGGATGGTAAGGCAGGGGTAAAGGAGCGGTTTTGGTTGGTGTGTTTATAATGGAAGAAAATGTTGTCTTTGGTTGCCATTTAGACCAAGAGCGAGTGTGTTGCTTTGTGTCATTAAATTTGGCTTCGAGCGCTCGAGCCATAGCAAAAGTTGCCATGAGTGTTTCTGGCCGATTAAAAAGAAGTTCTCGCCTGATGTCTTGCTGCAGGCCAATTATGAAAAAACTGATGAGAAGTTGCTCGGAGACGCCATTAACTCTGTTCATGAGTTCTTCAAAAGCCGACTGAAATTCGGCGACAGTGGTGGTTTGGGTGAGTTTAGACAGCTCGCCTTGTGGATCATCACAAAGGGTAGTGGCAAAACAATACTTCAAGTTAGCCAAAAATTCTTTCCAAGTTGTGAGTAAATTGTTGGATTTCATCCACTGATACCAGCTTGCTGTTCGACCCTCCATGTGAAAGGACACGATACGTAGGTGATGATGTTCTGGAGTACCTTGAAACTCGAAAAATTCCTCCACTCGAAATACCCAGCCGTGTGGATCAGAACCATCAAAACGTGGAATTTCCATCTTCATGGATTTGACAATAGTAGAAATATCTCGCCCATTGGATGGAATAGATGACAGTGGTGGCATTGCTAATGGTTGTTTGGAAGGGTTAGCCACGTTTGTTGGAGAATAAGGTATTTTAGATCGAAACTCATCAAAATGACCATCTAATACAGTCATAAACTGCTGCATCATCTAGTGGAAGGATAAGGCTTGTTTATCAATTTTCTCACTAAGTTCCTTTAATGTGATCCTCTCATGAGAATCGGCCATGGAAAGAGTCAATGAAAGCACCAATGATACATTTTACTGCTAGAAGTCAGAAAAGGTACCAGTGATTGAGCACTCTTCGAGCGAGTGACGGCTCCATAATAAGAAAGAAAAGAATAAGACAGAGATTATAAGGAGAAAGAATTTTCATTCATTATCATCATGCCTTACACAATATTCCATTTCTAGTATATAACTCGTGACTCTTCTAAAGTATTCTAAGAATAAAAAAACAAACATGAGCTAGCATTTGTAAAATATCTAAGTAATTATAACAGAATTCAAATAATAGCTAAAAGAAATTATCAATCCATCTTTGATATCATGGTTCACGTGATGTAGTCATTCATCCAGCCTGACTGCTTCTTGGTTCTCTCCGGTTTAGAGTTGAGCTGCTGTTTTGTTTATGCAAAATCATTATTGGACTCCTTGGCCACGGGTTTGGCTTCTTCCTCTCTTGGCAAAAGGGGTCATTGCATCCAATTTGATTGGCAAACCCGTATCAAAGTAGCACAAGGAGCCACAATTGCCACAATTACTGACTTATGGACCAAATTGGAAAGCATATACATGAAAAAGTCCCTTGCAAACAAATTGTATATAAAGAAGAGGATGCGAACAGATTGTATATAATAGTTCATTGTCAATTAAAACAACGCGCATTTAAATAAAAAATTTCCTTTATATCTTTTCTTAATTAGGATTCTGTAACAGTTAACTAACAATAAAGTAAACTCACTAACAAGTCAAATAGAGGAAAAAAATCCTTAATCTATGTTATATATTTTTCAGTCTTTTTGTTTTTCCAATCTCTATAGCAATAGTTATGAACAAGAATTCTATATTCTTGACAACAACGAAAAGAGAGAAAATGTTTAACTGAATCCCAGAAAGTACGTATATTCTTGTTGAATCTTTCATTACTGACCATTTGCTCCATCCGAAAAGGCACAGACAACAAACCGATCAATTTTCTCATTTGGTCAGTGCTGTGACATAAAACCGTGCAGCTTGTTTGTACAACAAAAAATAGACCTATGTTCTTGCTTAAGCTTATCTACAAGGATGTTGCTGCTGAAGTTTGTGACATAAAAATTTTGCTTATCTGCTTGAGTTACTAGCTGCTTGTTTTTGGCATTTTAATTTTATCTATTGGCTTCTTACTCTTGGTTTTCTCTAACATCTTTGGCTTCCATCTTTGTTTGACTTCTTTATTGGCTTTTCTCTCTGGACTTGCTTCACTTGCTTGTTGTCTTCATGTTGTTGAAAAATCATGCACGTGACATGCAAATTCAAGAAAGCATGCAATTTTTCAAAGAGCTACCAAACATTTGAAGAAAAAAATAAAAAGTTGGCAAATTTGTCAAATTTGCCAAATGGACACCATTGACATATTTGCATGGGTTAGGTGGAACAGTGCTTGGGTTAGGTGGAATAGTACTTAGGTTAGGTGGAATAGTACTAGCTTCAAGCCTATAAATAGAGAGCATTTCTTCATTCTAAATCATCCCAAAATTATTAAGCTAATAAGTTTCTAAGCTTTTGAGAGAAGTGTGTCTAGGGAATTTATCTTTCTTGCAGAGTGTGAGAGTACTGGGCATATTTGGGTTTCTGGGAAGTGAGATTCGTTACTCAAATATTGTACTCTATTAATTGTTAAATAAACAATTATTTTTTCTTGCCTCCGTGGATGTAGGTTTAATTACCGAACCACGTAATTCTTGTGTCCTTTATTTTTCTATAATTATTTAGTGCACTTGATTCCGCATTCTGCGCACAATAAGTGGTATCAGAGCCGACGGTTCGTACTTGGGGGGATATTGTACTGTTCACACATACGGTACTGTTCACAAATACGGTAGAGACGACCATTTGTACTTGAGATACAGTCTATTGTAAGTAGTGTGTATTTTTGCATGTCTAGGAAAGTTTTGTCAACAAAGGCAATAAGAGTCTAAGGATTCTGGTTTTTAATTGGGACCGAGTTCCCGTCCAGTCTCCTGGGAACTTTCCTGGTGCATTTATTCACGCAAAATTAACATCATAGAGACTATTTTTTAAGTGGAAATAGTTCGTTGAGAAAATGGTAGAAGGTGAAACTTCCAAAATTGGGGAGAGATCTACCAAGACTATTTCAAGAGACAATTCAAGTGGGAGGCGAGATTTGTCAAATCACTATTCAGCACCTATTATAGGAGGCTAGAAGATCGATGTTGAAAGTTTAATGGGAAAATCAACTTCGGCATGTGGAGGCGCGAAGTTATGGATGCCCTTATTCAAATCGATCTCGATGTTGTTCTGAAAAATAAAAGACACTTGTATGATGAAGAAATTTGGGATCGTATGAACGAGAAAGCTTGTGGTCAGATTAGATCTTGTTTGACCAAGGAGGTGAAATACTTGGTGAAAGATGAGGAGTGTGCGGTGACTTTGTGGCGTACATTGGAGGAGAAGTACCTGCTGAAAAGTCCTGAAAATCGTCTTCATGCAATGAGCCAAGTATATGGCTTTCGAATGAAGTCTGGGGTGTCAATGCACGATCATGTCTCAAGATTTGAAAAGTTACTTGCTGATTTGAAGAATCTTGATGAAGATATTAAAGATGAAGTCAAGGCTATGATTCTGTTACACTCACTACCAGAGGAATATAGCCATTTTGTGACTACTTTGATATATGGGAAGAGTGTGATCGTCTTTAAAGATGTTTGCACAGCATTGACTAACTTGGAGATTCGGAATAATAATAAAAATTCTGAACGAACATCGTCTGAAGTTTTGGTGAGCAGAGATTGGGCGATGGAGAAAAAGAAAAAGCGTGGTGGAAAGAATTCTCGATCTAAATCGAGAAGCAGAAATATAGCTCGAGATGAGTGTGCCTTTTGTCATGAAAAAGGTCATTGGAGGAAATATTGTCCAAAGGCTCAAAAGAGAGATGGGAAGAAACTAGCAGAAGCAAACATGGCACGAAAAGATGAAGACTCTGATTATTCACTAAGTATTACTCCTACAACATGCATGGCTAGTTCGAGTGAGTGGATACTTGATACTAGAGCAACCTATCATTTGTGTCCTATTAATGAATGGTTTACGAATTTTCGTAATCTGGAATCCGGTGCAGTTGTGATGGGGAATGATCAACCTTGTCGCACAATGGGGATAGGAACAATTCGGCTTAAAATGATTGATGAAATGATCAGAGAACTCAAAGAGGTTAGATTTGTGCCAGTTTTAAAGAAAAAATCTAATTTCTATGGGTGCTTTGGAAGCTAAAGGATACAAGGTTACCATTGAATATAGTATAATGAAGTTAACACATGGGGCTATGGTGATTCTACAAGGGGTTCGGCGTCACAATCTGTACTATTTGAAGGGAGGTACAACTGATGAAGCAAATGTTGCTGAGGCACACAGTGACACCACCAAGCTATGACATGTATGATTGAGACATGTTGGAGAGAAGTCTTTACAAACTCTGATGAGGCACAGACTCTTAAAAGGTACAAAAACTTGTAAATTAAAATTTTGTGAGCATTGTGTAGTAGGCAAGAAAACAAGGGTCATGTTTGGTACAGCTAATCACGATACTCATGAGATCATTGAATATGTTCATAGTGATGTATGGGGACCAACCAAGAGTGCATCAATTGGTGGAAGCCATTATTTTGTTACATTTGTTGATGATTTCTCTAGACGTGTGTGGGTGTACACCATGCGAGGAAAGGATGAGGTTCTAGAGGTTTTCGTGAAATTGAAGAAATTGGTGGAGACTCAAACTGGCAGAAAAATCAAAGTATTACGATCTAATAATGGGGGTGAATGTCCTTCTGATCTATTATTACAAGTATGCCAGAATGAGGGTGTTAAAAGACATTTCACAGTGAGACATACTCCGCAATAGAACGGTGTGGCTGAGCATATGAATCGTACTTTACTGGAGAAGGTACGGTGTATGTTATCTAATGCTGGTTTAGATAAAAAGTTTTGGACTGAAGCTGTGAGCTACGCAAGTCACTTGGTAAACCGGTTGCCTTATGCTGCAATTGGAGGTAAAACTCCTATGGAAATGTGGTCTAGAAAGCATGCACAAGACTATGATTCCCTTCGTATATTCGGGTGTCCAGCTTATTATCATGTCAAAGATGGTAAACTAGATCCTCGTGCTAGAAAATTTATCTTTGTGGGATTCAAAGGTGGAGTAAAGGGCTTCAAGCTTTGGAATCTCGAAGATAAAAAGTCTGTGTGTAGCAAAAATGTCACAATTGATGAAGTTTCAATGATGAAAGCTTCAAGTTCTCAGCAGGTGGAGAACAAGACCAAAGAGGTATTGCAGCGGGTGGAGTTTGATGCAACTCCATATGTACCAGTTAGTTCTACATCAAAGAATGGTTCAACTATGGAGGTGACACCTAGAGTTGAAAAAGAGATTGTTTCTTCTGATGTCCCAAAAAATGAAGAAACAATTGATGATGTAGATAATGATGATTTTATAGCAACAAGGAAGCCAAGAAGAGAGATAAAGAAACTTGGATGGCTTACTAAAGATATGGTGGTAGCCTATGCACTTCCAGTTATTGATGATGACATCCCCAACACTTTCGGTGAAGCATTACACAGCAGTGAAAGTGATCAGTGGAAGTTAGCCAAGGAGGAAGAGATGAAATCTCTCCATCAAAACCAGACTTGGGAACTTGTAAAGTTACCAAAGGGGAAAAGGGCTATTAGCAATAAATGGGTCTACACCAACAAGCAAGGATCTCCGAGTCAAACAACTCCTCAATACAACACAAGGCTCGTGGCAAAAGGTTTTACTCAAAAGGAAGGTATTGACTACAATAAAGTTTTCTCTCCAGTTGTAAAATATACTTCCATTCGTATCCTACTTGCCTTAGTTGCAGAATATAAGTTAGAGTTGGTTCAATTGGATGTTAAGACAACGTNACTACAATGAAGTTTTCTCTCCAGTTGTAAAACATACTTCCATTCGTATCCTACTTGCCTTAGTTGCAGAATATAAGTTAGAGTTGGTTCAATTGGATGTTAAGACAACGTTCTTATATGGAGTTTTGGAGGAGGAAATCTATATGATTCAGCCTTGTGATTTCAGAGTTAATGGAAAGGAGAATCATGTGTGTAGGTTGATTAAATCTTTATACGGACTGAAGCAATCGCCAAGGCAGTGGTACAAAAGATTTGATCAATTTATACAAGGGCAGAAATTCACCAGAAGTGAACACGATCATTGTGTTTACTTTAGAAGACTACCAGACTGAGCTTTCATCTATTTCTTACTCTATGTCGACGATATGCTTACAGCTTCGAAGAATAGGGATGAGATCGAAAGATTAAAGAAGCAACTGGCTTCTGAGTTCGAGATGAAAGACTTGGGTGATGCACAGAGAATACTTGTGATGAAGATTCGTAGAGACAAGAAGCATGGGAGCATATGGTTGACTCAAAAATCTTATTTGAAGAAAGTGCTAGAAAGATTCGGCATGGATGATAAAACTAAACCAGTATGTACACCTTTAGCTCATCATTTCAAATTAAGCTCTTCTTCATGTCCTAGATCTCAAGAGGAGCGCGATTACATGGCTCGTGTTCCATATGCTAGTGCTGTGGGTAGTCTTATGTATGCTATGGTATGCACAAGGCCCGATATATCTCAAGCAGTGAGCATGGTTAGTAGATACATGCACAATCCGGGTAAAAATCAATGGCTTGCGGTAAAGTGGATTCTCCGATATCTGTATGGGACAGTTGATGTTGGGTTATTGTTCAAGAAAGATTGTGGTCAACAATGTGTTGGGTATTGTGATTCTGATTTCGCTGGAGACATTGACAAGCAAAGATCAACAACGGGCTACATATTCACATTAGGTGGAGGTCCGGTTAGCTGGAGGTCGATTTTGCAATCGACAATTGATCTGTCCACTACGGAAGCAGAGTATATGGCAGCAACTGAAGCTGTAAAAGAAGCTATCTGGTTGAAAGGCTTGTTAGGTGATTTGGGAGTAATTCAGGAGAACACTGCGGTCTTCTGTGATAATCAAAGTGCGATATTCCTTGCGAAGAATCAAATATATCACACGCTCGGACGAAGCACATAGATGTGAAATATCATGATGTGAGAGAGATTATCAAGAGCGGTGTTATATTGTTGAGAAATATCGATACCAAAGATAATCCATCAGATATGTTGACGAAGGTAGTTTCTGGAGTTAAGTTTCAACATTGCTTGAAACTAATTCAAATCCTTCGCTTGTGTTAAGATATGTCCTTCGGGAATTTTGAACTACGGTTGGCTTGATCCCAAATTTTGCGTACGTAGGCAGTCACAGAGATGCAGCCACTTTGGGGATGATAGTTCGTTGGTAGTCAGCTCAGATTTGGACAAATTTTCACCGAGGTGGAGAATTGTTGAAAAATCATGCACGTGGCATGCAAATTCAAGAAAGCATGCATTTTTCCAAAGAGCTACCAAACATTTGAAGAAAAAATGAAAAGTTGGCAAATTTGTCAAATTTGCCAAATGAACACCATTGACATATTTGCATGGGTTAGGTAGAATAGTGCTTGGGTTAGGTGGAATAGTACTTGAGTTAGGTGGAATAGTACTAGCTTCAAGCCTATAAATAGAGAGCATTTTTTCATTCCAAATCATCCCAAAATTGTTAAGCTTATAAGTTTCTAAGCTTTTGAGAGAAGTGAGAGAAGTGTGTCTGGAGAATTTATCGTTCCTACAGAGTGTGAGAGTACTGGGTATATTTGAGTTTCTGGGAAGTGAGATTCATTACTCAAATATTGTACTCTATTAATTGTTAAATAAACAATTATTCTTTCTTGCCTTTGTGGATGTAGGTTTAATTACCGAACCACGTAATTCTTGTGTCCTTTATTTTTATGTAATTATTTGGTGCGCTTGATTACGCATTCCGCGCACAACACATGTTTCTTAGTTTTGTTTCTCCACTTGCCATGCTTCCTTTGCGCTCATCTTTGCTTCCTTTTATAGTGTAATTTAATATTCTTTTAAATGTTGAAGCCGTGGCACCTGGGCTAACAAGCCTTACCACTGGTCTTAACAAACCCGAGCACCCGTCTTAACAAGCTTGAGTTGCCTGTTTTAGTTTATTTAATAAAGCTAGCAAGTGTGCATACATTCACTACAGCCAGCTTACTTGCTGGCAGACTGGGCTGCTAACTTTGAACAGTGCTCATAATCATTGCTGGAATTATCAGGTATTTCGATAGGATTCGTGCTTTCTATCTTGCAAGCTTGGTGAAATTCCCAGACTCGATGCTTAGAGAACCTAACCCCGGCCAAAATTATGGAAAGTTAATGCTTTTCCTGATTCTTGCTGCAATGTTATTTCTTTCTTTTTCTTGGTTCTTTTCTTGATTCTACTGCATGATTATTTTTTCTTCCTTTTACGTTTTTGTTAAAGGTCTTGTTAAGTTACATTATATGTAGCTTACAAAGAATTTAATTTTAATTACAGATAATCTCAAATTATTTTAAATATTATTATCTTTTTATATTGGATGATTACTTTTGTTTGGTGTAAGTTACGTGGCCGGTAACTTAGCAGCTGCCCTTTCTTAATCAATTCTTGCTAAAATGGTTCCTACCTGGTACACACAGTTTCCAGGGAAAAAGATAAAGAAAGATTCTAAATACAGATCATTAACGTTGAAGTAAACTCAGTAGCACGCCAAATATTCCTCCACCTCGTGTTTTCGTTATCTTTAGAATTTTCACTTTTAGTAGACAATATAAAATCCATTGTTTTTTAAATCTCTATATTGAAACTCAATCTTTATCAATATCTAAAACCTATATCTTTAGCTTTGCTGATTTTTCTTTAATACAAGAATTGTATTATCATCTATAACTATTTTTTTTGTCTTTTAAACTTTTTAACAAATAGGTTATACGATACACATATATTTGTCAGAATTTCGTGATTGAAATTTTAATATAATTTGATTTTGAATGTAAATATAAAGTTTTAAAAAGATGTCAAGTAATTCTAGTTTTTCAACTCTATTAGTATGTAGTAACTTGTACTCGATGGTGAGATTTTGTCGGAGTTCGTCATGAGATGGAAATCAAACATTGTCTAAATGATTATCAGATTAAGACCCTTCTAAAATTGTTTTGCATGAAATTAACAATATATAAATTATTCCAAAAAGGTATAAACATTACATAATTGAACGGGAAGCAATTCACGGAGCACGTAATTTGGCCTTAAATATTCTTTCGTAATTTGATCTCAAATATGTAGGATTAAAATGGTCGACGAATGCGCTATTTATCTCCCTGATACACATAAGTTGCCCTTTATTAAGAAGATCCCTCATAAGTCATAACCAAATGAAGTAATTGCATGTGAAAGAAACTTAGTTTTGTATTGTTTGGCAAGCTAGAAAATAAAAGAAAATAAAAGAAAGCCCTGTAAAGAAGTTTGTAGAACCTTTATTACTCAAGCATTACAACTGAATGAATACAGACTGATATTTATATTAAGCTATAATTTGCTCAACACACACACGAGTTTGTTACATCATATAACCATTTGCTGCATAACTAATTTGACACATCAGCTCAATTGGCTAACTAACTTTGTCAGGTCAGCTTAGTGAGTTGATCTGCTACAGTCAACTACACAACAACATCATGCTCTGCTCCAGCTTCATTCAATTCACTAACACATGCATTAAATGGATGCATTTAGTTATTTGGGTTTAAATAGCTAGTCATTTGTGATTTGTGATTATTTTTACAAATTTATTTCTGGAAAAATATTTTAAGAAAGTGTCACTGTAATTTGTAAAACACTGCCATATAGCTCTGTTATATTCTTTTCTTGATTATTGCTATATGAATATTGTTTACATTTACTCTTTCTATGTCTTTGTCTTAATTCTTGTTCTGAAAATGATTCTTTCGTTCTGCAAGAAGTTCTCAAGGAAGAAGATAGGGAACGATTCCAAAAGCTCCTTATTAATTCCCCCTCAATTTTTCACATACAAAAAGCACAAAATCAACTGTCCCTAATCTCCGTAGAAACTCCGCAACAGAATTTTATTGAATTTCAAAGAAAAAGGTAAGAAAATGGTTAATCCATTCCCTGACAGTGTCAGGAAATTATGGGATAACTGGAACATACGAGGAGTAATCTTGTTCAGTCTTTCATTACAAACGGTCTTGATTCTGTTTGCTCCCCTCCGAAAAGCCACGGGCAGTAAACTCATCGTCTCCGTAATCTGGGCAGCTTACTTGCTTGCAGACTGGGCTGCTAATTTCGGCGTCGGACTCATCACAGAAAGAGCAAGGGATACTCCTAATGCTGATTACTATTCAAAGCAGCAGCCAGCGGAGAACAATGAACTTCTAGCATTTTGGGCAACATTTTTTATGCTACACCTCGGCGGACCAGACACCATAACTGCATTTGCTCTTGAAGATAACGAACTTTGGCTCAGGCATTTGTTTGGACTCATATTCCAGGTTGTTGCCGCTGTTTATATCTTTCTTCTGACGCTTCCTGGAAACAAGCTTTTTATCCCAACAATACTCATGTTTATTGTTGGAGTTATCAAGTATTTTGAGAGGATTCTCGCTTTATATCTTGCAAGCGTGGAGAAATTTCGAGACGAGACTCTTAGAGGAGAAGTTGAGCACTTGCAGAGGGTTCGTTCTTTGCCACAGACAAATGGTAATGTTGTGAGAAGGAAACAAGGGGATTATCTCGAGGTGGGTTGTCGATACTTCAAACTTTTCAAATCGATACTTGTCAATCTCATTCCCAGCTTCAAAAGGCTTAGTTATGAAGAACCTTTATTTGATGATTTTAGTCCAGAAAAGGCCTTGGAAATAATTGAGGTTGAACTCAACCTGGTTTATGAAGTTCTCCATACCAAGATCCAGGTAACACATTCTGTACTGGGAATTATTTTGCGGCTCATATGTTTTTGTTCAGAAGTGGCAGCCCTTTCAGTTTTCTATTTCCAAGTGGAGAAGCATGGTTTCAATCAGTTTGATGTTTGTGTTACATATACCCTGTTCTTGGGCGCCATAGCCCTTGACATCATAGCTTTTTTTATGCTCGTTTTCTCCGACTGGACGTTTGTTGCTCTCCGGAATGATGATGATAAATCAAGACTTGGAATGTTCAAAAACCGCATAGCTGCTATTCTCCGCTGGTTTCTCATTCTCAAGAGATCTCGATGGCATTCACATGGCGGTGACAAGTACGAGGCGTTGACTACACCTTTCTTGTTCCGCAAGTGGTCTGGTTCTGTCTCAGGTTCCAGCTGGATGAAATATTGGCTCAAGGGACGTCCAAGCAGAGTACCCAAAGTCAAGAGTGGTTTGCATCTAGCCTTCCAGAAAGTAATTCATTATTTGGGCATTGATCGACTGATTCCATGTATGGTCATTGCCACAAACAAGGTCATCCAGTTTCTGCACATTTACAAAATCATTGCTTTGTTTGACCGAAGTGATATTGTGTATGAGACAAGAATTAAAACATCCCTATCCCACAAGCCATTAACAAAGGAATTGTGGCAGTTTTTATTTGATGAAATTAAAGCAAAAGCTCAGAGGCCAGAGACGGCTAATAAGAGAAAATGTTCAGCTTCCGGAGAGTTTACTCTGCAGGAGTTGGCTACAAATCTCATCCCACTTATGCAGGATATTTCAAGCACATATGTTTATTTTAGTATTAATGTAAGCGTTGCAATATGGCATGTTACTACCGAACTCCTTTACTACACTGCTGAGAAAGTCTCAAATGAAATGACTAACAATGCTAGAGAGTTCAGCAAGATCCTCTCCGATTACATGCTCTATCTTTTACAATTCAAGCCTACCATGCTGAATTCTGCGCCATGTCATACGAAATTTACATTGCGAGATACCCGTGATACGGCCAACGAATTCTTTGAAGAAAGGAGTTCCAAACCAAGCCCGGTGAAGTTCGCCTGTGAAGAAATCATGCTTGAACCGGATTTGCTGTCCTCGGATTCTCCTCATAGAAAGGAGTTCTCTGCACTTGAGGATGCAAAAGCATTGGCCCACCAGCTTCGAATGCTGGAGGAGGATAAGAAATGGGAGATAGTGAGCAAAGTGTGGATGGAAATTTTGTCATATGGAGCAATTCACTGCAGCCCAATGACACATGCCGAGCAAGTTAGTAGTGGAGGAGAGCTTATTACTTTTGTTTGGCTATTGATGCTTCATTTTAATCTAGTCGAGCCACAAGTTTGAATTCATGTCAGTGTGAATTCATTGGGGACGTCAGATCCTTTCAACATCAGCGTTTATCAGTGTGAATTCATTATGTTCTGCTGTACTATTTATAAATAAATGAGTCAAATAAAATATCTTACTACCATCCAAAACAATTTTTTTATTTTATTGTCTTTAGTATAAAAAATTGGAATAAAGTTAAAAAATAAAGAAGATTGCATATATAAACATGATTAATACAAAAATTCGAAAAATTGGTTGGATGTTTCAAATTTGCTCTTGCACCATCTTTCAATTACAATTTATCTAATTTTTCATAAGTTCTTCTCACTATTTGGTTAGCAAACTCTCACTCATTTTCCACTAATTCTTGCATTGTTAAAATAAGTCTCAAGTTTTGGTTTAAAATTACAACTTATTAACTACTAATTTTGTGTCTTATATTCTAATTTTTTTTGGGTAAGATTCCAATATTGGTAAGGTGGACATCTTCTTATTGTTTGGACACTGATGCATAGTTTTATTCTTGTGGAACCTAAATTATAGATAATAACATCGAACTCATGTATCAGAAATCAGATCCTTCATTTATATGTTTTCATTATATATATATATATATATATATGGGTTGCTAGGAATAATTTTGTGCAATAAGGAAATTATTTTTTTTTAAAGCAAGAGACAAGCTGAAACACAAAAAAAGGAAAGAACAAATTTACACATCTTTTGAACCTAAGACTGTGAAGGGAGACAAAAGCAGGTCTGTAATATTGTTTAAGGCGAGCATATTGGCCAAAAAACTTCAAAAGTTGGAGAAGGATGAGAAGAAACGTGAGTTAGTGAGCAAAGTATGGGCGGAATTGTAGTCAATGCAGCAAGCACACATGCCTATCAATTTATGTTGTGTTTACTTTTTAAAGTGAGTGAGAAAGTATATATTTTTCAGACTCTAGTGTTTACTTACATATTTTAATAGAGAATTGAGAATCTCATTTCGTGAACTCTATTTATTTTTGGAGTGGAGAGTGAAAGTAGGATTCTCACGGGGGGAGGTGGAGAACCCACTCCCACCTCTTCCTTTTTTACCCTCTTTTTTTATTAAATTTAATATATAATTATGTTTAATAACATAAAATAAATAATATTATATTTATTTAAATAATAATTTGTATTGATTTTAAGTTATAATTACTTAAAATAATATTATTATATTAATAGAGAATTAATAATATTACTATATACTATCTTTTTTAAAAAATAATATTATTATATTGATTTAAAATAATAGTATTATATTTATTTAATATTAATAATTAATAATAATAA
>MKYO02001894.1:282421-294207 GCA_002013955.2 Citrus medica
AAAAAAAACAAAGAGACAACTGGCTCATTTTTTAAAATTCAAAGTCGACGAAGAGCAGAAGTACCGACATACCCTTTTTACGATCCAAATAAATGGCAAAAATAAACGTAAAGAAATTTTGATGTTCATTATTAAAAAAATAAAGGGTCTTAATGACCATTTGGTCGAATTATGGGAATATAACTATCCTTCTCCCTGATACTACATCAAATAATTAAATTCTCAAAAGCAAACAAATGCTATTATGCCATAATATGTAAGCATCATAAAAAAATTGTATAAGCTATGATAGTTTTATAGGTAATTTAGTCCTCTTACGCTGAAAAAAAAAAGATAATTAAGTGAACTCTTTTACTGTGGTAACTTTAGTGTCCAAAATAGTCAAGAAACTTAAGTAACAAAGGAAAAAATTAGGAAGATTTAATTAATTAATTTTGTAAATATTATTAATTTATTTTAAAATATAGTCAGTCTAGGAACTTACTGTGCAAACCTTTTTTTTTCCCCAAGTTTCTCGAACCCATTATTCCAGAAACTTTATTTCTCTGTTATTTTCACGTTTTTGCATTCATTAAAATAAATGGGTATATATCATAAACAAGAAATATAAGTACAATATAATGTAATAGCATAACGTACCCGTCAGGTTGTGATCTTCAGAAGCATCTTCATCACTACTTGTTTTGTCATCTTCTGGAGCATCTTCTTTATGCGCAATTTGTTCCAATAGTTTGATCATTTTGTCTTGTTGTCTTATGAGTTTTGCCATCATATCATGAATATGGGGCTCGGAGGGATCCTCCTCTTCGTGTTGCTCACTTTCTGACATGTTCGTCTACAAACAAAGTTTAGGAGAAGAACGTATTAACAACAAAATAATCTATGTACAGACTCCTGTATGTCAATTAAACTAGGAAAGTATTGCTCTTTATTATCCATCCATTGCTTGCCACGCGTTTATGAACATGGCAAGCAGATAGAATAGGAGCAGTGTTTTTGGAGCACCATAAATTTTTCTTCCAGACAAACATGTAAAATAAAAGGAGCCAAAAATTAGGCAGAAATTTGGAAGGATAAGGAACAGAAAAACAACTGTTTAAGTTTAAACTCTAAAGAGTTTATTACCTCTTTGTATATGTGACGGTTGCAATCCGCAGCTCCGAAAGGGAGAAAAAAAAAATCTGAAAAGAGATGTAAAAGGAAAATGGAATTCAGGTTGAGAGGTCGTCAGTCGTCTAGTCAACACTTTATTTAAACTAGTGGGGTTCACTAATCAGGAATCACGCGTAGCCGTTGTCAAACAAAAACGTTCCCCAAAACAAATTTGTTTAATATCCACACCACATGGGGTGGGTACTCGAAGACAATTTTGTTTATTGGCCACATGGGCTGGGTTGTACAGGTGCAGCTTGCAAGTGTTACTGTGCTAGGAGGGACCTTTTTTTTTTTTTTTTTTCAGGCAATGCTCATGTAAAGTCTTTCTTTATTAAATATCAAATTTCCTATAAAATTTTCGATTCTTGCAATTACAGAATTCAATTTCTATTACTGAAACAGCTGTCTTTATTTATTTCTCGATGTCAATTATTTCATTGTATATTGTTTGCGATGATCTCATTCACCATAGCGGCAATGATGCAATCAGTGACGTCTATCGATGATAAGCGTTGATTGATTACCCAACTCTAAAACTAACAGTGACTTCTAAAGATTGTCAAACTTGATATCAACGGTGGTCATCAACTAATAGTTTGAACTGCTGGGTGAACGAATTAATTAACTTGCATCATATTAGTAAGCTTAATATCAGAGTTTTAGTATTTTGCAAAGCACAGACTTTATTAATTCTTTTTTCTTTTTTATGGGACAGTGTTATACATTTTAAAATTTTTTCTTACAATTTATTAAAAACAATGTGTTAATGTAACTTTTTTTTTTAATTTTTAAAAGATAGAGGGGTTGGCAAAGCCCAAATCTAGTTATTTTGTCAATTCTTACTTTCCCTGGACTCAAACTGAAATGGTCCACTAAATAAAATTGTTCAAAAATTATTTAGCCGAAACATCGTGAGCTAATATAATTAACTCTTAAAACTTGTTAAATGCTGTCACCATTTGATGAATAGTATATTACATGTCACTTCATTTAAGATGGAATTTAACATAAAAATTAAATATCTATTATTAATCAAAATCTATGGGTTAGGTATTAATACAGCTGTCTACTTAGACAAAATTAATCTATTATTAACTACTCAAATAAGCTCGCACAGGATATGGCTCAAAGTGCTCCCTCATTAATTAAGCTGCTGAAGTTGCTGCCTAGCATATTTGCATACTTATTAAATTCCATACAACGGAATCTCCTCATTAAACAACAACTACAAGTGGCTACATAAAAATTGATTCGAATTAGACTAAAATAATTATCACCTTTAGACCTTATTAACTTTGGACCTTATTAACAATTTATTAATCATAGTAATTCATTGTAAAATTTTGGTAGCAACTTAGCGCATATTTGGAATTATTTTTAGGAAGGTCAAAAGTGATTTTTAAAGGTTAAAAGTTAATTTAATTATTTGGTAAATTTTTTTAGAAATCATTTTTAGCAAAATCACTCTATTTTACAGTAAATTTTGAAAAGAATAAAATGAATAGCTTTCGAAATTTGATATTGACAATCAATTTTATAATTAGTATAATACTATATACATCCTCGTATATATTATAAAAATATAAAATTATCCTTATTAATTAAAAAATAAAATCATTACCGCTAAACAAGTTATTATTATTTATTACCAACTATATAAGATAATGAAATAAAAATAAAATTAGTATTATAAAATATTTATTTTAGATATAAATTATTATATATAGATAATAAAAAATTATTTTATATACATGTTTATAGAAGTGTAAATAAATTTTCTTCAACATTATGTCCAATTCAGTCATTTACATTGTTACAGTAGTTTAATAATAAGATTTAACAAATGCATATGACTGCTTTTAAAACTCACAATACTTTTAAAAATATAGGAAAATTATTGTTGCACAACCTTTATTTTGCCTTATATTCATCTAACCACAACAAAATTCTAACATGTTCTATGCACCATATTTCCTTTTAAATTTATATCAGTTAGCTACTTTTGCACTAACATCGTTAAATAATTTAAATGAAATAATAATTTTACCCCTAAATAAATTAAAGGACCATTTTATTTTACAAAAGCTTTAAAAATAAAAAAAATTATAATTATAAAAATACCCCTAAATTTATTAAAAAAATAAATCCTAAATAGAGGTGATCAGCTGATTTTTATCAAATTTTGATTTTGTAAAGTTTTAATAATTATTTTTATTAAAAAATTATAATTTTGCAAAATTTTAATTAAAAACTGAATTTATTGATTAAAAAATAAATCCCAAAATTTTATTAATTTAGGATATTTTTATTAAATCCAAAAAATTTGCAACTTTTTTATATTTATATTTTTTTATTAAACTAATGTTTATTAAAAATAAAAATTCTAATTTTGGGATTTATTTTTTTATTAAATTTAGGGTATTTTATAATTAAAATTTTTTATTTTTCAAACTTGTTATAAAATAAATATTTTTTTAATTTATTTATGGGTAAAATTATCATTTCGTTTCAATTATTTAACGGTGTTAGTGCAGAAGTGGTTAATTGATACAAATTTAAAAAGAAATGTGGTGTAGAGAACATATTAGAATTTTTTGATGGTTAGATGAACGTAAAACAAAACAGAGGTGGTATAATGATAATTTCTCAAAAATATATTTCACCAAAAGATTAATTGATTTCTTTATACCTAATTATTTTTATAGTACAACTAACAACAATTATTTAAAAACTACAATATCACCAAATTAGCCCTTAATTTATATGAAGATTTAATTTTAACAAGGGATAATTTCATATAACCTTTCAAGTTTGGCATAATTCAACTCACACACTTTAAAAATATGAAAATACCCCCAAAATTTTGAAAAGAGTGAAGGGCTAAAAGGTAAATAAAAAATTAAAGAATAATAAATTGTCCAACTATTTTGTACAAGTAATTCTATACAAACTGATATGGTATGAGAAGATTAGTTGTATAAAATTATCATAGCCCATATAATTAAAAATTTATTATTATTATTATTCAGTTAATCTTTTCATGTCACATCAATTTGTACACATTAATTTGTACAAAACGATTTGTGGCTCTATCATTATTGATATTACATTGTTCGATGTCCACCTCTTTAGAACATTTGAATATTAAATGAAGAAATGGACTGTCAAATTTATTATTTGACTAAGATACCTATTACAACTTTAAATGACTAAACTATCCACTAATATAATTTTAATTTTAGATGTATTTATTTTCTCCCTCTTTCTCTCTCATTTTCTTCCGCTTTCCTTCATTTCTCAGCTGCCAAGTAGCCATTGCAACAATTGAGTTTTATAGATTTGATTGGTTTAGAGAGTTTAGTTTTAAAAATTTGGCGAAACCCATGATAATTAGTTCTCATGGTAATTACAAACTGATCCCGGTTTGCTAGTGGTGCCGGAAAATATTTTGCTTCAAGCTTTTAGTTACTATTAACTATCTTATTGAAGGATTCAATGAAAAAGTTCTACCTCTGCAGGTAAATCGCAAAGCCTCTAAATAACAAAAATTATTATAATCTCTCTGTTTGTCCATGATTTGTTGAGATGTTGGCTTCATCGGTTGATTGTTTATTTAATCATTATTTTATCATGCTCCCAACGGTTAAATTTAACGAAAAATCTAATTAGTAGAGTAGATTAATAAATTTTTAAAATATTGAGAGTAAAATAATAATGCATGTGAAATTATTTAGGTGTACAATTAAATTTATCTATAGTTTTATAAGTTAGGGACATTGCCAATTTTCCCTTACTGAAATCAATATAGGGAGATTGATAGTTTCTCACTTATTGAAATCAATATATATTACTTACTCTATATTATTTTCATAGTATCCAAAAATCTCCTACCACTAAAAATTTAAACAAAGAAAGAGATAGATAGGTCATTTACTTAAGAATTTATTTTTGGAATACAATATAAATATTTATTATAAGAAAAATATTTAAAGAATAACAAAAGGCACAAGAAAAATATTTATTATTAATTTTTTATTTACACTGAAACATATATTTCTCATTTTTAGTACTCAAATTTTTATTTTTATTTCATTTATCTTATTTATTCAATTGACAATAGATATGAATAAAAATGTATTTAAGGTAAGTGGTTTATATTGATTGGGAAAATTGGTAATCTCCCTATAAATTATGTAAATATCAATACTTACGATAAAATGGGGTACTTAAGATAAAATAGGTAAATGCTCATTTAGTCGCTATTTTTTTAAATAATTGCCCATTTAGTCCCTATATTTAAGGGGAAAAAAAATTATCTCAAGACACTCCTACTGTTGTATATGTTATACTCCCACCCTTACATTTTCTATCCTTTTACAATAATATCCTTACAACAATATTCTTGTGGATATTAATGAAAATAAAAAAATGATAATTTATCAAATTAATCTTAATAGTAACACCAAAATTTACACAAATATCTTTATTATTATTATTTTACTTTTAGGATTAATTTGGTAAATTACTTTTATAAAATAATTATTAGTGAGATTGTTGCAAGGATATTGAAAAGTACTTTAAGTTGGCTGATCTATTTATAAATAATTATTAGCAAGACTGTTGCATATGAACAAAAAATACTACTATTTTCATATTGATATCTATTAATTTATTTACTAATAAATAATTTTTTTAAATTTACTAATTAAATTTTTATATGTAAAATGTTAAATTTTTTTTGAAAACTTATTATAAAGGAAAGTAAAATAAAGTTAAGAATGAACATATTTAACTGTAAGTTCATTTTGAGGTATTCTTTAAAATATAAAAATCATATAAACACTTAAATTGAAATATAGTGACTAAACAAATATTTACCTAGATAAAATTATAAAAATACTTCTTGAAAAGTGAAGGATCACAGAAAACTTTAATTACAAATTTTATAAATTTAAATAGTATTAAAAAAGGGTAATTTTTAGGGACCTCCCTTGAGGTTTGGCGTACTGACACTTGAATAGAAAGTACGACTGTAATTACAGAGACCTCCCCTACCATATGTATTCATTTTTCTTGACCGTTAGTTGACTAGTGATAGGTCAAAACTACCCTTGCCTCTGCAAAAAGACTAAAAATGGAGGCATTTATTGGATGGCACTCAGCTCTGCTCTACTCCTACAGTTGTTCCAAGGCTGAAAAAAGAAAAGTGGCCATTTCCTTTTCCCCCAGCGCCAGAACACCGATTTTGATAGCAGCAAAAAAATAAAGTTCCGTGCACCCTGCAGGAGAGCATACTTTATAAGCAGCAACTCTTGCCAATGGAACTCCCCCTCTGGCAGTGCCTTGTCCCACTCCGAAGAAACTAGCATCCTTTACTTCATTTCCAGAAGTTATAGAGGCTACATGCGTTCCATGACCCTCGTAATCCCTATCAATATTATCATACATAAGTAATAAAATAAAACCTGCGATTTGCTATTTGAAAGCCGAGAAATCTGCATTCGGTGCTGACGACCACCACGCCAACAGAGGCGGCTTTGCAGTTGATACCTGTAAGTGCACAAATTGGCCATTGACTATTGAGAGGGCATGGAATAAAAATTGTTCAGGCTTCTTTGTAGTTGTCGAATTCAGCATTTAGACTAGGCTTGGCAAAAGCCCGGGTCCGGTCCGGGTTTGGTGCAACCCGTGACCGGACCGGACGGCAAAAATTGAAATCCGGACCCGGACAAAACCCGGCTTTTGCATGTCCGATCCGGGCTTGAGCCCGGCGTGTCCCGGGTCCGGGTTTTGTCTTCCGGGCTTCTAAGCCCGCAAACAATTATTTCAAAAAAAATAATTGTTCTAGTTGGCATTTGGAAGTGGGAAACAATGCATGCAACATAAATTGCAAGTATTGATTCCTGACAGGTTGTTGATGGAGATAGTTGTTGTCTTGTTGGCATTGAAATTCAAATTAATTAAATTAAAAAAATTGTTAATTGGTTTGGACGCCCACTCAAAGTCAAAGGCCACCCAATTGAATTTGTGCGCGTGCGTGCAACCTTCGTGTCCACGTGTTGTGAGGCTGCATGTTCTTCACATATAACACCGGCCAAATATTTACTTTTCGTGCCCACTGCGCTGCTGCCGCTGCACGAACGACTCCCGTCACAGCCGCAACTGAGCAAAACCGAGTGAGCAAATGCAAACGAGAAGAGATGATGCCGACTGCCAAGTGCCGAGGGGCGACGATGACGGACTGACAGTGGGTGCTAGCCGACGGTGACGGTGGCAGCGTCGCTGCTTATGCCTTTGGGTTTGGGTGTTTTGCGATTTGGGGAATTAGAGATTTTTGAATTTGGGTGTTTTGGGATTTGGGTTTGGGTAACTGGTTTTAGTTTTTTTTTTATTGGGAAAACGGGTCCGGGTCCGGGTTTCAGGTTTTTGGTTCTGAACCCGGACCGTGCCCGGATATGTCCGGGTTTTAAATTCCGAAACCCGGATCCGCTTTTTCTGTATATGCGGTCCGGGTTTTGCCCGGACCGGATTAGCTGGGTCCGGGCCGGATCCGGTCCGGGCGGGTTTTTTTGACACCCCTAATTTAGACTCCATTTGAGAGAACAAAAATCATATTGCAGCTTTGGGTTAACAGAATTAATTTGTCCACAATACTAACAATAAGACACTTGGATCTTTTTCCATCCTCATCAATTCTCTCCCTAATTACTACAACTTGCACTATAACTTGATGAATGAATAAAAATTTGCTGATCCAAGACCGTCTTGTTCATACGTGCTTTGGTTGATGAAAGAGAAAATGGTTTTGAGTGTTTCAGTGGTATATCTTCAAAGCAACTTTTTGTCTATTTTAATTTTAAATGCGCTTTTACTAGTTTACCCTCGTATACTAACTATATACGAAACTGAGTATAAACGGCAGAGATTTCTCTGTAATTACGGTTATACTTTCTATATAAGTGTTAATAGGCCAAACCTCAAGGGAGGTCCCTAAAAATTACCCAAAAAAAAAACTCTATCCCACTTGTTGGCTTTTCAGTTTTTTTTTGCTTTTATTTACTTCCTTTTTCTCTCTTCAACGTTTTTGACATTTTGCAGGAAAAGAGCTCAGAGAAAGAGATAGTGGGAGTCGTGGTACCATGTACATCTTGGGGCTAGGCCGCCACCCCAAAAAGAGTAATGCCCTTTGCTCTATATTTTTAAATTTTATTTTTAATAATGCAACATTTATTACTTAAATGATAAACTAATAAAATTATTCCTTTAAAGAAATATAAGTCGTTTTCTCCATTATCTCATGTCTTTCTTTTTCTTCTTACTCATATAAAGCGAAGACTTTTTACGTGAAACAATTTTACGTTCAATAAAGAAAGACTTCCCCTAAACAAAAGGAAGTCTTCACGGGAATCAAGGACGTTGTGCAAATTTTCGTTTCCTCCAGATCCGAGGAAAATTTTATTCAGTTTTTGAAGGGGAGATCTACGGTTTCCTAGGTACAATATAAAATTAAGAAACTGGAAGAGTCTAGCTGTGTTCTACTCATAAATAATACTAAATATTTACAATTTGTTTCAAAATCTTTATGCATATTTTTTTTAATCATTTCATCAAAGAAAATATATGCGATGTATTAACTACCAATAATTTTCAATGCAAGATACTGCAATATATCTCCTTAAGAACGAAAGGCTGTAGTTTGTCGTAGGATTGAATCAAACAAGTAAAGATGAAAAATTCCTGAAGTCGATCTACATTAGTTTATTAATGTTGATATTCTAAATAATTTTATTTACTGAACACTTTAAAGACTTTGGGTGAATTGCTGATAACTTACAATGTTTTCGGATATTTTCAAACTTTATTGTCGAATGTATGAATGCATGGTAAAAAATTGATAAATGTTTTTTACAATCCAAAACTTCTAAAAACTAGTATCTAAAAACTCTCCCCGTGATTTTTGTATTTTCATTTTTACTATCAATAATACGCCTCTACAACGAGGCTCGTTCATATAAAAATAAAAATAAAAATCATAAATTATTAGCAAAAAAAACATCAATTATTCTATCCTTAAGATGTTAAGCTAAATAGTTTTCCAGCTGATGTATCACCAATCAATGACCGACATGTATTGAAAATAAATATTATTGTAATAATGCTATGCTTACTGAGTTGGAATATAAAAACTATTACGATAATGTTATACTTACTCAGCTGGAATACTTAATTTGTATCCTAACTTTTGCAACAAATAATGTAATACTATTTAATAATTGGCTCAAGTGATAGTTAGTTATAAAATCTTATCATTTTTCATTCAAATGATAATACTCTATTGTTAACACCTTAATTTGGGCACTTAAAGTAAGCATAGCATTTCTCAAACTATTATTCTATCACTAATGTGATGATTATCTTCCATGCTGAAGCTGCTGGAGGGTAGCCACGCCAAATTTCAGTAAGATCCCTACTTTTTTGGTTTATGCATTTATAGATAGTATAACTTGTAAGCATTTTTGTTTGGTCGGTATAATCTCTTGCATTGTAATAAAAGGCTCCAGATTCAAATCAGTAATGTATTTCACTTTACATAAACGTAATATACATTAAAAAAAAAAAAGAAACTCAACTTGATTAATATAACAAGTCTAGTGAATCCAGAAGGGTTCTCCTAATCCTTTGAAGTCAAACATACATAAAAATATCATTTTCTTTTTTCAACTTTATTAATCACCGCCAGCTTTAGAAGAAATTTGAAAACGCGGGAACCAGTATACGACAAAATGGAAGTTGTTGAGCCTCCCCGAAAATTATTTAGGAAAAATGCAAAGAATTCGGAACCTAGTTGCAATTCCGAATAATTATAACCGTTGACCAGTTTCAGTAAGCCATGGTTATTTATATAAATAAAGCCCTCACGATGGGAGAGTGCTTGAAACTGGGCTCGGCAGTCGTTTGTTGTATTGCTCAGCTTCCTGCGAGTGTGGATATACTAATTTTCTTGAAAAGAAACACAGGTACGATTAATCTGCAATCATTGTCGAATGATATTTTATCTAACTAAATCTCTTACATATATTGCTTTTATAATTTTTCAATCTCTTTTAGTTTGTAAATTACTCCTTATTTTTCAGTAATAAAATTTTTCTAAATTTCTATCACCTTCCTCAGGAAAAGTGAATTTATTTTGCTCATATTTTAATCAGTAGATCTGGGATTTGCTCAATGATGAATAGGTTGGACTATATTAATTTAAGTTTTTTACAAAAAAATTTGAGCCATTATTTATCTTACATAATCTAATGATATATTGATATTGGTAGTTAAAATATCATTTAATGATGCTTACGAGATCAGTTATTCAAAATTTGTATCAAAATTTTAAATCAAAAGCTTGAGTTAAAATCAGCCTTACTCATGCATTTTGAAAAGTATGTATATGTAATGATATTGTACCTATGTTATGTATTGAGCAAGTTGATTATATCTCCGAATAAGAATAATTAACTGATGCGAGCCTAAAATTTTTCTAGCAGCAGAAGTATTCAATCCACACTCAGGACCAGGTATGTCTGCTGCCACATCATCAAGATCTGGTAAACATGCTGATTATGAGAGAGCAATTGATCAACTGGAGCAACAGGTTACCCAAATTGATGAAAAAATATGTCAGCTTAAGACAGCTATCGGTTCTGTGTTAAAGCATTTACGGGAAGTGATTGACAGTCCACCGAGAACTCTTACTAGTCCTTCTACTGACCGTGGAAAGTCGTCCAGGGATAAAAAACGCCCCGCGGATGGTAGTCCAGAGATGTCAACGCCCGATAAAAATTCCGAGAAATCCAAAAAGAAACGTCAACACGAAAAAGGAAGCAATGATCGCTTGCAAAACAAAAAACAAAAACACGATACATCTGAGGCAATCCAAAAATTAGCTTATGCAGGTAGGAAGCCTGCGTGCTAAGCCTGTGCCAAGATATAACGATCAACCAACTGAGCTATTAAAATCCTTTACTTATTTAGGACTACATTTCAATTTCTTCATCGATTGCTATGAACAATCTCTGGACATACATGTTTCTATCAAAAATTCTTTGATAGATCATGATCATTCCTTTGAGAACATTTTCATGCGGAAATTATTCCAACATATGTTAGCGTATTTTCTTTATTATGCAACATCTGATTTGATACACTTGAGATTGTGGTGGGTTTTTAAATTATTCCTTGTTCGAAAATCTACTCGCTATTTTTCATTTCAATTATTTTTATCCAACAAAGATTGTTAATTTCAGCTTCTTTTTTTTTTTTTTACACAATACACTAATTACAATCAAATGACTGTTTGATACACATAATTTGGGGCCAGATTTTTAAATAAGCGAATTTGTTTAGCAATCAGGCACCACTCAATCCCACGCAAATTAAAGGGTATCATTTGAACGTGATCAGTTGCCACTTGCGAGACCAGAATTTTGGTTTGACAGGGGTAACAATAGGAAGATTACAAACTTGATTAGGATAAAACGTAAATCTGTAAAATTGAAGAGGCTAATAATTAATGAGGGGCTGGTTGCAAAATTCACATAAAATAAGTAAAATTTCAATTTAATCTTTTCAATTTTTTTTTT
>MKYO02001894.1:308039-320354 GCA_002013955.2 Citrus medica
CGTTAGAATTTTTGGAATTAAAAAAAAAAGCTCATATGACTACATAATTTATTTTTGTTATTTATAATTTTAGTCTTAGAACACATCAATTTGTATAAGATTATTTATACAATTATTTATTTCTTTATTAGTGAAATCCTCTGGCGGTATTAAATAGTGCTCTTTTATTAGCTTGAACTTAAGAAATTTCAGTGATTAAAGACTTGAGCAGTGCGATTCCCATGTGAATGTATGTGGGGAAGTCTCCCTCTCCCCGACTACCCTTAAAATTGTTCAAATTCTCATATTATTTTTAGACTCTCAGGTTATATGAATAGTTGACTTTAATTAATAGATTAAATACAAGTTGTTGTTGTTGTTATTATTATTATTTTACTAATTCACAACCGATATTTTTCATTTCTCATCTCTCTCTTATTTTTTTCATTTCTTCCCTCTGTAGCTATGTCTTTCTTCGACTTTTGTGCTTATAGAACCGGGCGCTTATAAAGATTTAGTCCAGAAGATGCCTTGAGAATAACTGAGGTTGAAAGTCAACTTCATATATAAGAAATTAATAGAATTATTGATCGAAACATTTTTATTTTTTTTCTCTTTTAATTATTAGATTTCACCATATTCCTTGCTCAAAACAACCCTGGCCCTAGGATGGATTTGCATGGAAAATACCTGCTCAACCAAAAAAAAAAAGAAAAAAGAAACATTTATTTTTATATTAATTTTTTAAAAAAATTTTGTTTGAGAGGAAAAAATTTATAAAGAAATTTTGATATTGGGTCAATTTTATTAATTATTATTATACGGCCAATGAATTAAGTTCTTAAATCCACCGCTGCTTGGGCAGCAATTGGGCTAAGCCTTCACCTCAAAGATCGAAGCAAATTATATTTTGATTGCAGCAACCAAATTAGTATCATTTGATTATGGAAAACCTAATGAACCACACCCAATCCAAGCCAACTGACTTAAGATAGGTTGAGTGGATTATTATGAGTTAATTAGGTCAAATTTTTTGAATGGATAAACAATTGGATTAGAATAAATTTATTAAAGAATGGAGCTTTTAACATCCCTCTAAAATCCTTATAACACCCTTTTGAATATTATTTTCTAAAATAACCTCAATTTAATTGATAAAGTACAAATCCATATTTTTAAATTAACCATCTTTTTGGGTGCTTCGTTTCATGTTACTGCGCATCGTGATTACTTCACATCTTATGTTAATGGTGATTATGGTCATGTTCATCTGGAAATAAAGGGGCATCCAAGATTATATACATAAGAGATATTTGCTTGAAAACCAGCATTGGCTTTAAGTTGTTGTTTAAAGATGTCAGATATGTACGAGATATTCGTCTTAATTTGATCTCTACAGGCAAGCTTGATGATGATTATACTAACCAATTTGGTGAATGAAAATGAAAGCTCACCAAAGGCTCTCTAATGTTAGGTAAGGGGAGGAAAATAAGCACCCTCTATGTGTTAGAAGCCAAGATCAAGAAAGAAGATATGAATGTGCTTGTAAAAGATTCTGACATTGAAACATAGCATAAAAGGCTTTGTCATATTAGTGAGAAAGGATTGGAAACTCTTGCCAGAAAAGGATTTTTACCTAGCTTCGCAAGTATGCCCTTCAAGACTTGTATTCATTACTTAACTGGAAAGACACAAATAGGATCTTGGCTTCTAACACCCTCTATGTGTTAGAAGCCAAGATCCAGAAAGAAGATGTGAATGTGCTTGTAAAAGATTTTGACATTGAAACATAGCATAAAAGACTTTGTCATATTGGTGAGAAAGGATTGGAAACTCTTGTCAGAAAAGGATTTTTACCTAGCTTCGCAAGGATGTCCTTCAAGACTTGTATTCATTGCTTAGCTGGAAAGACACACATAGTAGCTTTTAAAAGCTTTTCTCCATCAAGAAAGTTACAAATCCTTGATTTCATTCACACTGATGTTTGCATGATGCAAAGTAGATTAATAAAAGGAGTTGTTTATTTTATGACTTTAAATGATGACTGTTCTAGAAAAGTGTAGGCTTTTGCTTTGAAATCTAGAGACTAGGTGCTTGATATATTTAAATTATTCCATGCTTATATTGAGAAAGGGACATGAAGAAAATTAAAATGTGTTAGCATAGATAATGTTGGTGAGTACAGAGGACCATTTGAGTAGTATTGTAGATCCCATGGAATAAGACTTGAGAAGAATGTACCAAAAACTCCGCAGCAGAATAATGTTGCAAAAAAGATGAACAGAACAATTGAAGAGAGGATCACGTGTATGCTTTCTGATACTAAGCTTCCTAAATCTTTCTAGGTAGAGGTGAAACGTACTGTTGTTGACTTGATTAACTTTTCTCCTTCAGCTCCATTAGATAGTGATGTACCTGAGAGAGTTTGGACAAGAAAAAATATCTCTTATAAACACTTGAGAGTATTTGGTTGTAGAGCATATGTTCATATCTCTAAAGAAGGAAGATCGAAGCTTGATGATAAAACCAAGGAATGCATTTTCTTAGGCTATGGGCATGAAAAATTTGGGTACAAATTATGGGACCCGGTGGTAAGGAAATTAATCAGAAGTAAAGATGTGAACTAGTTGGCCAAACACCTCCAGAACCACCTATACCACTAATTGAGCCAGAATTGAGAATATCTAATAGAGAACGACAACCTTCCACCAAATACCCTCCACATGAATATGTGATGCTTGCAGATGAAGGAGAGCTAGAATGTTTTGAAGAAGCCATGTCTCATAAACATAAAAATGAGTGGGCTAAAGCAATGCAGGAAGATATGAAATCCTTGAATGAGAACCACATTTTTGACCTAGTGAAGCTATCTAAGGGAAAGAGGGCACTGAAGAACAAATGGATTTACAGGTTGAAGATTTGAAATTAACTCACAATAGCAGTACAAGGCTGGATTAGTTGTGAAAAGTTTTGGTCAGAAGAAAGGTGTTGACTTTGAAGAAATATTTTCTCCTGTGCTGAAAATGTCTTCTATTCGAATTGTTTTGGGATTCGCAACTAGCTTGAATCTAGAGATTGAACAGCTTAATGTAAAGACAACTTTCTTGCACGGTGACTTAGAGGAGTAAATATACATAGAGTAGCTTGCAGGGTTTAGTGTCAAAGGCAAAGAAGAACTTGTGTGCAAGTTGAAGAAAAGTTTGTATGGGCTGAAACAGGCATCAAGACAGTGGTACAAAAAATTTGATTCTTTCATAGATAATTATAGTTTTAACAAGACTATGTGCGACCATTATGTTTTTGTGAAGAAGTTTGGTGATAATGATTTCATCATTCTTTTGCTTTATGTTAATGACATGTTGATTGTTAACCAGGATGCTAGTAATATTGACAATCTAAAGAAAGAATTAGCTAGTCTTTTGCAATGAAGGACTTGGGACCGACGAAACAGATTCTTGGCATAAAGATTTCCCGCGATGGAAAAACTGGGAAGTTATGGTTATCTTAAGAAGTATATGTTGAAAGGGTTTTCAATGATTTAACATGAGCAAGGCAAAATCTGTTTGTTCTCCACTTGCGGGTCATTTCAAGCTTAGTTCCGAGCATTATCCTACAAGTGAGAAAAAGAAGCAAAAGATGAAAAAATTTCTTATGCTTTAATAGTTGGTAGTTTGATGTACGCCATGGTTTGTACAAGACCAGATATTGCTCATGCAGTTGGTGTAGTCAGTTAGTTTCCCTCCAATCTAGGCAAAGAACACTGAACAACCGTAAAATAGATTCTCAGATACCTCAGAGGTACTTCCAAGACATGTTGATGTTTTGGTGGTGATAAACATGTGTTACAAGTGTACATAGATGCAGATATAATAGGGGATGTTGATTCCAGAAAATCTCTATTAGGATATATGCTCACCTTTGCAGGGGGAGCAATCTCATGGCAGTCCAGACTTCAGCAATATGTTGCTCTATGTACTATAGAAGCAGAGTATATTGCAATCACTGAAGGTTGTAAAGAAACCTTGCGGATAAAGAATTTCCTACAAGAGTTGGGTGTGAAGTAAAACAACTTTATTGTGTACTGCGACAAATAAAGTGCTATTTACTTAGCAAAGAATTCGACATACCATTCAAAATCCAAGCATATTGATGTGATGTATCATTGGATACGAGACGTGGTTAAGAAGAAATAGTTGCAGCTTGAAAAGACTCAAACAAAGAAGAATGAGCTAGATATGATGACAAAGTTATTGCCTAAGAAAAGCTGAAAAAATTGTATACTGAACGCGGGCTTCGTGGTGCCCCCCCATATAATCTGAAGGGGGAATTTGTTGGGTCCATCTCATTTGGGTAGCCCAAGCCTAAAGTTGAATAAGTGTAGACAATTAAGTAATTAAAAGAAACTTAAAGGAGGCAAATGAAATCTGCCATGAAATTTGCCTATAAAGCAAGTGAAAGTCGCTGCCCTAAATAATGTGAGCGTGCAGAAGAAGCGGCGGGAGAGAGAGAGAAAAGTCAGTGGATGCTTTTATTTGGGAATAATGATTTTAATTTTTAATTAGATGATCGAAAGGCAGAATTAACTCTTATTTCTTGCAAATTTTGAGTGTAAGTTCCTAGCATCGCCCTCTACAATCCTGTTGATTTTATTTTTATTTTATCCTCTTTTACTATTATTTGAGATACCTATTTGTTAGAGAGACAAATATTAAACTATTACTGTAAGCCAAGAATATTGAAATTTTTTATGTTGGTAGTCTCTAATGTTATCTAGAGAAGAATTTATAATATAATCCCAATAATATAGTGGAAGATTTTATCGAACTACGATCCCGTGGTTTTTCCTACTTTGGGTTTTCCACGAAAAAAATCTATGTTTCTCGTGGTTGGTGTTTGCTTTGAATTTTGGTAGTTTATTTTTCTGCTTATTTATTTGTGGTACATATCATATTTTAATCATACAAAAAGGAAAAAAGTTTTGTTTCCGCTTAATTTACAACTGGTTGTGGTAGAACTTTTCCCAACATCACCCATAAGGTTATAGATAGGGCAATGAATGAAAGAATTTAGTGGATAATGAAGCAAATGGACGGCTTAGCTATGTTATTGCAAGAATTAAGGGAAAGGCATATGAGGCTCAATGAAAGGAATTCTTTTAGGAATGCAGACATACTTAAGTCAAGCCACATGAAACAAGCACCAGAAAGACCTGGAAATGTTGTACGATTACCACCAGGAATGGATGATTTCATTCAAACAACCCAAATCTCACAACATAAGTGTGAAAGGAGAAGAACATCGAGTAAAAAGAGTTAAGCCAACATTTGTTAGATGCAGAATGTGAATGTGAGAAAGTGGCGGTACATAACCCTGGTTGCGCTAGAGGGCTAGAAGTTGAGATACAAAGGCTAGCCCAAACCATTGAGGAGATGCAAGGTCAAGGGAGAAATTAAAGGTGAAGAATAATGCTAGATAATGAATCCTTACTATTAGGAAAAATCATTAACACCATGATTCTAAGTGATTTTCGCTTTTCGAAACTTCATTATTTCGGGAAAAGTAACCCATTAATGCACATAAAATAGTTTAATGAGAGTGTAGGAGTGCAAAACTTAACATCATTACTGAGGTGCAGAGCATTCCCCTTAACACTAGAAGAACAAGCAAGAGATTGGTTTAGAAAATTACCTCGGGAGTACAAAACCTAACATCTTGATCAGCGTTTAGTCGCCACGAATTTAAGCTCCTTAGACCTACGATGCCATAAAGATACAACCTGCCGATCCGAGTTGCATCTTGATCGACATTGATTACTAGCCGATGAGTTGTAGACCGAAAGCCATCAAAGCTCCAAAGAACTCATGCATACCATCGATTAGAATTNGATGCCATAAAGATACAACCTGCCGATCCGAGTTGCATCTTGATCGACATCGATTACTAGCCGGTGAGTTATAGACCGAAAGCCATCAAAGCTCCAAAGAACTCATGCATACCATCGATTAGAATTTTAAGATGATCAGTTCATGGTTTACATTAGTTGTGTGGTTTACATTACTCAACCGCATCTTTTTTTTATGGTTTTACTTGTGTTTTGTGATTTCATTTATTATAGATTTTATAAATTTTTTTGTGAAAATTGTCAAAGAAGTCCCAAATTCGATTGCAATCTGAACCGATCTGAATCTTAACTAATCCAAAATAGTCATTCGATCTCAATCTAATCCAAACTATTTCATATTGAATCAAGTCAAATTTAAAGTTTGGATTAGAATTTGATAAATTTTTTCCTTATATGAATTATCTAAAATCTGATAAGATTCATCCGAATCCAATTCGAATTTGAAATTTCCCAGGCCAAAATTACTTGCTCGCCTCTTTCGTGGTGAGTAGAATAAACAAAATGAATTGTTTAAGGCAAGTAAATTTTTCAAGTCGCAAAACTTGCTTGAGATAAGAAAATGAGCCTAAACTTGCTAATTTAGCTTGGCCATGAGCAGGCGAGTAGAAACATAAAACCATGAAATCTTTCTAAGGCAAGTAAAGATTTCAAGTCTCAAAATCTGCTCAAGGTGAAATAAGAAGTCTAAACTTACTAATTCGGCTCGACCACCAGTAGGTGAGCAAAAACATAAAAATACGAAATCCTTCTAAGGCAAGTAAAGATTCTAAGTCTCAAAATCTACTTGATGCGAGATAAAAAACCTAAAGTTGTTAATTTAGCTCGACCATGAGTAGGCGAGCAAAAACATAAAAGCACAAAATCTTTCTAAGGAAAGTAAAAGTTGCAAGTCCTGAAATCTGTTTAGATCATACAAGGAGCCTAAACTTGCTAATTCAACTCAGCCACAAAGTAGGTGAGCAAAAATAAGAGCATGAAATCTTCCTAAGACAACTAAAGGTTCTAAATCTCAAAATTTGCTTGATATGAGGCAAGAAGCCTAAATTTGCTAATTTAGCTCGACCATGAGTATGCGAGAAAAAAACATAAAATCATGAAATCTTTCTAAGGAAAGTAAAGGTTGCAAGTCTCAAAATTTGTTCATGTCACACAAAGAGCCTAAACTTGCTAATTCAGCTCGGCCATATGTAGACGAACAGAAATATAAAAGCACGAAATCTTTTTGAGACAAATAAAGGTTTCAAATCTCAAAATTTACTTGGGGTGAGACAAGAAGCCTAAACTTGCTAATACTGCTTGGCCAAGTGAAGGAGAGCAAAAACATAAAAGCATGAAATCCTTCTAAGACAAGTAAATGTTATAAGTCTCAAAATCTGCTCTATGTGAGACAAGAAGCCTAAACTTGTTAATTCAGCTCAATTGTGAGTAGGCGAGCAAAACATAAAAGCACAAAATTTTTCTAAGGAAAGTAAATGTTCTAAGTCTCAAAATATACTCGATGTGAGACGAGAAGCGTAAACTAGCTAATTCAGCTTGGCCATAAGTAGGCTATTGGAAACTTAAAAGCATGAAATCTTTCTAGGACAAGTAAAGGTTTTCAAATCTCAAAACCTGTTTGGGTGAGATGAGGAGCCTAAACTTGCTATTATTTACTATAGTTTACAAGCTTTTTTTCGACAAATTTAGTTGTTATCTGACAATAACTATAGACCGTTATATTCTAGAATTTCTCAAAATGTCAATAGCTCCCACCAACTTTTTAATTTTTGATTTGACGATGTTGGTACAACTGTCATTTATTAGATGTGCATCACAGTTTGAGAGTTTTAACCCCGTGCGTCAAGTCAAGCGTCAATGTTGACTCGAGAAATGTATGACTGCTCCTCCGCCTCTCAAAAGAGTTATTAGCTCGACAATAGCAACTGTGAGACTATAGTCTTTAATCTTTTTACCAAAGCAGGAGAGAAAATGGTTAATCCAATCCCGGATAGTGTAAGGAAAATATGGGATAACTGCAACATACGAGGTGTAATCTTGTTTAGTCTTTCATTGCAAATGGTGTTGATTCTGTTTGCTTCCCTTCGAAATAGCACGGGAAATAAACTGGTAATTTCGGTAGTCTGGTCAGCTTACTTGCTTGCAGATTGGGTTGCTAATTTTGGCGTTGGACTCATCACTGAAAGAGCAAGGGATACTCCTGACCATTCAAAGCAGCCTGCCGAGAACAATGAGCTTTTAGCATTTTGGGTTCCATTTCTGTTGTCACACCTCGGTAGTCCAGACACCATTACTGCATTTGCTCTTGAAGATAACGAATTCTGGCCCAGGCACTTGTTTGGATTCATATTCCAGGTTGTTGCCGCTGTTTATGTCTTTCTTCTGACGCTTCCTGGAAACAAGCTTTTCATCCCAACAATACTCATGTTTATTGCTGGAGTTATCAAGTATTTTGAGAGGATTCTAGCTTTATATCTTGCAAGCGTGGAGAAATTTCGAGAGTCGACTCTTCGAGAACTCGCGGAGCACTATAAAAAACGTGATATTGTGATCAAGAAAGACAGATGTTATCTGGAGGTGGGTTGTCAATACTTCAAAATTTTCAAGGGGATACTTCTCGAACTCATGTCCAACTTCAAAAGGGTTAATTTTGCAGGGCCTTTCTTTGGTGATTTTAGTCCAGAAGATGCCTTGGGAATAATTGAGGTTGAACTCAACTTGGTTTATGAAGTTTTATATACCAAGATCCAGGTAACACACTCTGTTTTGGGAATTACTTTGCGGCTCATATGTTTTGGCTCAGTTATGGCAGCCCTTTCATTTTTCTATTTCCATGTTGAGAAGCATGGTTTCTTTGAGTTTGATGTTTGTGTTACGTACGCCCTGTTCTTGGGTGCCATAGCTCTTGACATCATATCTTTCTTCTTTCTCATTTTCTCGGATTGGACGTTGGGTGCTCTCCGGAATGATGACAATGAATCAAGACTTGGAAATTTCAAAAACCGTATAGCTTCTATTCTTCAGCGGTTTATCATTCTCAAGAGCCCACGGTGGCATTCACACAGTGGTGGCGGCGAGTCCGAGGTGTTGGATACACCTTTTCTGTTACGCAGATGGTCTGGTTCTGTCGCGGGACTCAGTTGGATAACGTATTGGGTCAAGGCGCCTCCCAGCAGAGTACAGAAAGTCAATAGTTATTTGCATCTTCTAATCATTGATTTCGTTCATAGGTCCGGCGTCCATAAAATCTTTGAGGATATAACCATTGCCACAAACAAGCTCATCCAGTTTCTGCGCATTTACAAAATCATTGCTCTTTTAGACTTCAATCTTGAGAAACTCGTTGCTTTGTTCGGCCTAGGTGATGTTTTGTTTGATATAAGAATAAAGACATCAATATCCCATGAGCCACTGACAAAAGAGTTGTGGCGGCTTATATTTGATGAAATGAAGAGAAAAGTTCAGTATGCAGATGATCCAGAGGTGGGTATCAAGAGAATATGTTCAGCTACAGGCGATTGTACTCTGCAGGAATTCGATACTAATGGTGATCTCATAGCATTCATGAGGAACATGTCGGCAACATATCGCGATTTTAGTCTTATTGAGAGCGTTATAATATGGCACGTTGCTACTGAACTCCTTTACTACACTGCCGAAAAAGTTTCAAATGAAAAGACCTACAATGCTAGAGAACTCAGCAAGATCCTCTCGGATTACATGCTGTATCTTCTACAATTGAAGCCCGCCCTGCTGAATTCTACGGCCAGTTTTTCAAAATTTAGACTGCGAGATACCTGTGTTGAGGCCAAGAAATTTTTTGAAGAAAAGAGTCTAAAACCAAATCCGGTCAAGTTTGCATGCGAAAAAATCATGCTTGAATTTAATGCTTGGGAAGTATTGTTATCTGTACTTAATGATGCAATAAAGTTGGCCAACGAGCTTCAAAAGCTGGAAAAGGATATGAAATGGGAGTTAGTGAGCAAAGTATGGGTGGAATTGTTGTCGTACGGAGCAAGTCATTGCAGACCAAGGGCACATGCCCAACAAGTTACTAGTGGCGGAGAGCTTATTACTTTTGTTTGGTTATTGTTGCTTCATTTTGATCTTGTGGAACCTAAATCATAAGTTGGAGTTCATGTCAGTGTCTCATCATGCGAGTCGTATCATTCAATGTCAGTGTTTCGTTATGTTGCAGGCTATATAATAACTAACTTTGTACAAGGCATTAATGGCACTTGATTCCCACTTACAATTAAGTCCAATTGTTTATAGAATAAAAATAAACGCCGGTGTCATATATTTTATATTTTATTAAAAAAAATTAATTCTTTTTCTGCAACGTAATCAACTAATCATACTGTTATGATTGTTTGAATTAAAAAAAATCATATGCTTATGATTTATTTTTATTATTTATATTTTCTTTAGTACCTCATGTCCTCTTGAATAACAATTAATCATCCGCATAAGAGTCACGAGCCAACTCTAATAACGTCTGTAACAGCCCGAGCCTAACAACGACACGAGTTTCACTTACCATGAAGTTTAGTCCAAAAAATGCCCGGAGAATAATTGAAGTTGAACTCAACTTCATAGATGATGTTTTCCGTACCAAGATCTGGCCAGTTAACACATTCTGTATTGAGAATTGTTTTGCGGATCACGTCTTTTGGCTCTATTGTGGGAGCTCTTTCAATTTTCTTGTTTACAAATTGAGAAGCATAGTTTGAATGAGTTACATACACCTTCTTCTTAGGTGCCAATTTAACCCTTGACATCATAGCATTCTTCATGCTTCTCGTCTCTGATCATTCGTTTGTTACTCTCGAAAAGGAAACCATGAGTCAAGACTTGGGAAGACAAAAAACCGCAGCTATTCTCCGCAGGTTTCTTGTTCTCAAGAGCTTGGGATGGCAAGAATGTCATGCTCAANCTCGAAAAGGAAACCATGAGTCAAGACTTGGGAAGACAAAAAACCGCAGCTATTCTCCGCAGGTTTCTTGTTCTCAAGAGCTTGGGATGGCAAGAATGTCATGCTCAACATTCTCACCTTGGAATCAAGCTTGAGGTGCTGGAAACACCTCTCTTGTTTCGCAGGTGGTCTGGTTGTATCTCAGGGCACACACAGCATGATAAATAGACTTCATGCAAGTCCAAACAGAGTACAGAAATTCGAGAATTGTTTGCATATGTTCAGCTAAAGGCTATTGAATTCTGGGGAATGGGAGAGAAAAGCTATCCCTGCTAAATTAAGTAAAGAGTTGTGATATGCTTGATGCTGCCATTGATGAAACCATTCTATTCCCTTCAACATAATAATGACTTTACACGATAGTATTCCAGATAATGAAACACTAATCACATTTGAAAGGATGTGACATCCATTACATGAATTCAATCAACCGGTTTAGGTTCCAATAGACAAAATGAGCCATCAATAGCCAAACAAATGTAATAAGCACTGCACCGATACTCGCTAAAGATGTGTCATTGGTGATTTGCTGCTTTAAGATGCCGCATATGACAACAATTCCACCCACACTTTGCTCACTATCTCCCATTTCTTTTCCTTATGCTCAAACTTTTGAAGCTCTCCACCAACGTTTTTGCATCGTAAACTAGATGGGCATTCTTAGTTTGATTCAGTTGAGCACTTTCCCTCTCCGAAATCTATTTTGATTCTTGTAAAAATAATAGAGATAGTCTATTTGGTTTAATGGAAAATCTCTGAGAAAAATAAAACTATGAAAAATTTCCAGTATATTGAGATTAACTAATATTGTTTACAAGCTCACGTTTATATACAAAGTTCACACACGTGATTTCTGCATGTAACTAACTAATTCTTCATAACAAACTATGAGCTGTATAACGGCACTTAAACCAACTCAGCTGAACTCCTTTATTTCACTATAATCCTCTGCTGATGTGGCTTCACTGAACTGTTCGAATAGTGAGCTTCCTTCACAATTCTACAAGCATCTTGACATCCGCACTAAGATTTTTCATTTTATTACTTGGCTTAGAATCCAGCTGTGCTTCCAAATATCATTTGCCTTATAATTCAGAATTGTAGGCTTCAGTACTAAAAGATACAACATGTAATCAGAAAGAATCTTGCTGATTTCTTGAGCATTGAAAGTCTTTTCATCTGAAACTTCCTCAGCAGTGTCTTTGTAAAGGAGTTCAGTCGCGAGGTGCCACAGTACAACGTAAGGGTTATATCATAACTAAACTTGTAATCATACTCTTTTGGTAGCCCCTTCACGAATTTGATGAGATCGCTGTTGAGTGTTAGAAAATGTATATTTATGAAGGAGAAAATCGTCATTTTACACTACAAGTTTTACTAACACCTTTACTTTTATGAATTTAACATTCTTTTGATTTAATTCCGTGCGTTTTATTTTAATTAAGTATTTTATGTATTTTAG
>MKYO02001894.1:343451-513309 GCA_002013955.2 Citrus medica
ATGTAGCTCTCTACTGCTGGTTTTAATGAACAAAGTTTGTTCACTATGACACCTCTGGAATCCTTCACTGAGAAAATGTGTTTCAATTCTACTAAACCAAGCTCGAGGAGCTTGTTTTAGTCCGTACAAAGCCTTCTGCAATTTATACACTTTCTGCTCATTCCCTTTTTGCACATATCCCAACGGCTGCTCTACATAGACATCTTCACTTAATTCTCTATGGAAGAAAGCGGACTTTACATTGAGTTGAAAAATCTTCCATCCTCTTTGAGCTGCTAAGGCAGTGATCATGCGAACTGTATCCATTCTTGCTACTGAGCATAAACTTCATTGTAGTTTACTCCCTGCTGTTGTGAATAACCCTTGGCCACCAACCTCGCTTTTTACTTGTCCACCTCTCCAAGTTCATTGAATTTTGTCTTATAAATCCACTTTACCCCGATTTTCTTGGCACCTGCCGGTAACTCAGTTAGTTTCTAGGTCTGATTCCTCTCAATTGCCTTCATCTCAGCATCCATTGCCAGTCTCCATTTAGAACTCTTCTCTACCTCTTCAAGACTTGATGGATCCGCCGATATGATTTGAGCCATGTTAACTTCAATCTCCTCCTCTGAAAGCCCCTCACCAGTAAAATAATCATTCAAGTAAGCTCATCGGATTCTTCCTCCTCCTTCATTAGCTTCTATTGATGTGCTTGAAACGATTGAATTCGGCTCATCATTCACCATTCTCATATCTGCATTGCTGCCTCTTTCATTGTTATCAACATCATCTTCAGATAAGTCAGTACAATTCTCATCATTTCCCCATTCTAGATCCACCAAGATTTGTTTCTCGAAACTCTTATCCCAGTTCCATTGTTTCTTCTCTTCAAAAATAACATCTCGACTTATTGCAATCCTCTTTGAGATAGGATTGTATAATCGATACGCCTTGGATTCTTCACTGACGCCCAACAGAATACATACAAAACTCTTGTTATCTAACTTTGTCCTTCTTTTATCAGGGATATGGACATGTGAGATGCATCCAAAGACCCTGAAGTGCTTCACCGTCGGTTTTAACCCGCTTTATGCTTCTTGCTTCTTGTGGTGTGACATCTTTTACAGCTAATGTGGGACTCCTGTTTAGTACATAAATTGTCTAATTGACAGCCTCGGGCCAAAAGTCTTTGGCATCTTCTTCTCAGACAGCATGCTCCTTACCGTATTCATCACAGTCTGATTTTTCCGTTTTGTCACTCCATTTTGTTGTGGTGTGTATGCTATTGCTAATTGTCTCTTAATATCATGTTGCTCGCAAAACTCATTAAAATCTTCAGAATTAAATTCCCCACCTCTATCAGTACGTAGGCATTTAATAGACAAACCAATTTCATTTTCAACAAGCTTCTTAAAACACTTAAACATATTGAAAGCATCTGACTTCTCACTCAGGAAATAAATTCATGCTTTTCTACTAAAGTCATCTATAAAGCACAAAGAGTACATTTTCTTCTTGTTTGACATTGGGGAGATTGGACCGCAAATGTCTGCGTGTATCGGTTGTAATTTTTGTGTGACTTTCCATGTGCTCTTTTTGGGAATAGGGTCTCTATGTTGTTTCCACACCATGCAGTCAGTACAAGTCAAAGTTGATGCAGGAAATTATGGTAGTCCGTGAACCATCTTTTTAAGTTGTAGTGTTCGTAAGCCTTTATAGCTTAAGTGTCCATACCTATAATGCCAAAGGTGAGCTAGATATGATGCAGTTGTACGAAAGCAAGTGTCATTCTCCTTCTCAAACTGAGAATTTGCTGTTAATATGAACATTCTGTTGGCTGTTATTTCGGACTGGATAATAAGCCATCTTTCTTGATGATATATGCAACACTTTCCTGATTGAATCAAGATTGCAAGACCATGCTCTTGAAGCTATCCAATGCCTGGGAGATTCTTCTTCAACTATGGGATGTAAAAAACATCAGTGATTTCAAGATTACTGCCATTGATGTGATTCTCACCTTTCATTTCCCAAGCACACTCATTTTGGTATTATTTCCCAGTTTCACCATTTGTCGAAAAGTCTCATTCAACTTACAAAATGCAGCCTTGTTCCCACTCATGTGGTTTGAGCAACCTGAATCAAAGCCTAAATCAAAGAACCAAATATCTTCTCGTTTTGCCTGGTTCATCTCGACATATGACATTAAGAGCATCTTTTTGTGTTCATTTGATTCAGCATAGTTAGCCTCCTTCTCCAAAGCTGGACACTCATATCGAAAATGGACAAGCTTATGGCACTTATAGCATTCAACAGTTTCCTTGTTGAAAGCTTCTCGACCTCTGCCTCCTCCCTAACTCTGCCTCAACCTCTACCTCTATTTCTTTCATCCACAGTTACTTTCAATGTCTGCTCCTCGTCTTTACTCCTGTGAAACTTCTGCTCATGCACAATGAGTGAACTTTGTAGTTCATCAATTGTGAGTGCATCAATGTCCTTAGATTCTTCAATCGAGATAACAACATAGCTGAATTTCTCAGTCAAATTCCTAGGAATCTTTTTCACAATAGTTACATCCCTTCTGCTCTCCATTACTCCTCATTTTATTTGCTACACTTATGACACGAGCTAAATATTCTGTAATGGTTTCACTTACTTTCATCTCCAGAATTTCGAAATCTCTCCTCAATGCTTGAAGAGTCGAGTGCTTTACCCGAGCATTCCCCTCAAACTTCTTCTTCATCGAATCTCATATCTGTTTCGAGGTACGTTTCTCCAGGATTTGCTCAAGAATTGTCCTGTCAATAGCCTGAAACAAGTAATTCTTGACTTTGAGGTCCTTCACCATCAAATCCTCCAATTACTTATACTGTGCCTCGGACAACACTACTCCTGCCTCTGGTTCTTGATAACGAGTTTCAATCAGACTCCAATACCCCTTTGATCTCAAGAGGTTTTGCATAAGCATGCTCCAATGGTCATAGCGACCATCGAAACGTGGTATGGCAAGTTGCACGAAATTCTTCTCTTCACCCATCCTTTCTTTTATTTCTTCTGTGTTTGAAAATCACTTCGAAAGACTGCTGCTTTCTTTTCTCAAGCCCTAGTAGGGGGCTCTGATACAAATTATAGGAAATTAATGATCAAAGAAGAAATTGCAAGTCAAGAACTCTAAAGAATCTGAAAATTGCTTGCTTTATTCAGCAGATGAACTTGGCTTAAATAACCTTACAAAGTAACAGAAAAAGAGAAATAACAGCTCACTAATCCACAACTAAAGCATTGTGGTACAAGTAACAAAGAAAATGTCAAAAAATGCAACTAACACCCTAAAAGTTAGGGATTTATTCTAGCAAATAATCTTACTGTAAATGAAATTCTTAAAATAAGTAATAACTTTTCACTGTATACGTTGTTGGTTGTTGTTGCTTCAAACTTTTTCTAGTGTTAATGATTCAGTTGACATTGAATTTATGTGTTGTCCATTACAGGACTTGAATAATAGAATTCATTTATAACATAGATACTAAAGATAATACAAGTGCAGGACCTAGTCAGAAAGTATGGATACACTTTTTGTAAGTATGAATTGATTGATTTGTTTCAAGTTGTTATGTTAGCGCCTTGCATGTTATTTTTGAGAGAACAAAAAACAGGAATAGATAGATTGGGGTTTTTTTTTTTTTTGGATTGAAATTTTAATTTGTCACCTCCATTATCACCTTTCAGAAATATCTGTTGTTAAAAAATCATATGGGTAGTTGAATTAACTGGTGCAAAATGAGCCAACTCACTAATTTGTAGAAAAACTTTGTTAAAGCCTTAAAGGTACAAAGAGTGTGTCAGCACTAAGGCCTATTGTGAACAGAAGGTGAACTCTTATCACTCAGCCACTGACCTTTTATCATTTTTGACATGTTGCATGGTAAAGTCTAGAACATTATTTTTTGCGGGACCTAGTATATGATTGGCTTGTGCCATGTGCACGTTAAAAAAAAATTGATTCTTTAATTTTGCTTTATATGCGGGCCTAGTGTAAGTTTAGTTATTAGATAACATCATTGAACCGTTCTTTTTGCGTACCTTTGCATAGCTCACTTTCAGCCAAAAATTAATAATTGATGTCAAATATCTAACATCATTTTCATTTTTTTTCCTAAAGATCAAACTTCTATTAGGCGAGTCTTGGTCTGATGTTGGGTTTTTGCTTGTGCCTCAAGTTTGTTATGCAATGTGCATACAAGTTCAAGTCTCCACATGATGCGGACAATTTTTTCCCCTTAAATGTAAGTATGGTAATATCTTTCCAAACGTCAGTTCCAATATCAAGGGGATTTTATATATGCTACAATATATTGACCTTTACTCGGAGAAAAAAAATCATATTTTATCAATTGGAATGTCCTAAACCATTAAAGGATGATAATGCTTTGGAAGAGATGAGGGAAATATCTTGTAGAGCTTAAATCAGGTATGTGCAGGATATTTATTGATTAGCTTTTATCCCGTGATACTTATTTCTGTACAGATCAATTTATGCAATTGTTATTATATTTGATGTATGCAAATGAAACGAAAATTTAATGTGGATTTTTTTTAATTAATTAGGCCCACATCTGAAGAAAGAGTGAAATCAATACCTGTTTGTTTTATGTGCACAACAATTCATACGGTTCCCACAATAGATAATGTTATCTACTTCCTGTTCCGATGCGAAAGATATTGTATTGAAAAAAAAAATAGTTGTTTTTAGAGTAATAATATGTTATCTATTAAATGGTTGATAATTTTTTATAAAATTTAAATAAATAAATAATATTATTTTACCAATTAATTTATGAATAAACATTATTAGAATAACTTTTTGAAATTAAAAATTTTGGGATGTGTAGTTATTAGATTTGGCAAAATTTGACACGTCACGAATAAATATGTATAAATCGTCGAATTTGACATAATTATTAAATGAGTTAGGTTCTAGTAGATATGATTCTTTCCGTGTCCGATTAGAATGAAGGTTTTTGACCTATTTATTTGATTAATAACACGATTATATTTTATGTTCTAAATCAATCTGTAAGTTCTCGTTCTTGTTATCAAAACTCAAATATTAAACATGATTCTCTCTTTTTTTTCTTTGTTTGAAAGGATGAACATATACATGGTATTTTATTTATAAAATTATATACAATTTAGAACTTCAATAGTATAAATATGTAAAATATTAGTATATATATCTATATTTTATAATATCGATTTATAATATTATTAACATATATATAATTAGAACATCATTAGTGTAACCAGGCTCATAAAAAGTGCTTCAATACCTTGTGAGACCTAATGTGTGTGAACGAGGCTTGAGGCTTAGGTTATCTTAAGTATTATATTTGAGCCTATTCTGGCAATGTATTTCCACTCTTGTGATGGTGCATTATTGGTTGTTTTTGGCTGTAAAGAGAGGTTTTTCTTTCCTACAAAAAAAAAAAAAGAATTTCATTAGTGTAAATATGTAATATTTTGAAAGATATGTATGTGCTATAATATCGATAAACAATATACTCGATAAGAAATCCCCTTCATTCTTACTCTATGTTGTTAAAAAAAAAAAAAAGAATTTCATTAGTATAAATATGTAATATTTTGAAAGATATGTATGTGCTATAATATCGATAAACAATATACTCGATAAGAAATCCCCTTCATTCTTACTCTATGTTGTTTATGGAATCTTGTTCTTTTGGGGTTATAATTGATGTTTCATTCTCAATGCCATCTCTATTACAAAACTGGACAAGAGAGTTTCTTCTCATCCAGCTCCTCGCGAATGAAAGGACTAAAAAAGATTTAATCAAGTTATAGGGGGATTTAATGAATAATATACTGAAGCATAAGATTTTTTGAAAGTTCATCTAATTAATCTATTCTAAATTTGTATATCATGTTTAGAAATAGAATTGAAACATTTATGTTCTATTTATAGATAATCTCAATTTTTTTTTATTGCTATAGCAAATCTTTTTTTTTGCTTTGCCCTTTACCATATCGGATCAATCAAAATGAATCAATCCAATAAAATAAAATAAAATAAAAAACTTTCATAAGACGAATATTTACTGTTTTAATATATATTTCAGTTGTACGGTTAGTTCATGACTTCTACAAATAAAAGAATAGTTTAGTTCCTGAGTTCGTTTTGCCATCCCACCCAATAAATCATTAAGATTCATTTCCAATAGAATCTTCTTTATTCATAGGTTCCATCGTTCCCATTGCTTCCCGAATAATGGTTAAGTCTGAATCTCCAACGGAGTCTTCAATGAAGTTTTTGGAGTAATTTGGTAGATTTGGATTCCTATATATCCACTCATGTGGTACTTCATTATATATATATATACGATCCATCTGTATAGATATCATCATCTACATTCAGAAAGTCGTATGCTTTAGAAGAAGCTTGTACGATTTAGAATCTGGATTAGAATGAGACATTTCTCAATTTTTTGTTTTCATTTGAAAAGGGATGTAAGGAAAAATGAAAAAAATGAATCGACCATTTGAGTATTCCGTCGAATTGCATGAGAAAAATGAGAGTAAAGGGGGCATGTATATATTTTATAGTAGTTTATATCCATCCATATTGATTTTCGGATACAGAGAAGATAGAATCATTTCTGACAAGAAAGCAAAACACCTTTCTATATAAAAATCCATATCAATAGAATTCTACTATTTTGGTATAAATGAAAGAAAGGGGGGACAACATTGAATTCCTAAAACACAAAGGGGATAAGGAGATATGGCGAAATTGGTAGATGCTACGGACTTAATTGGATTGAGTCTTGGTATGGAAACTTACTAAGTGATAACTTTCAAATTCAGAAAAACCCAGGAATTAAAAATGGATAATCCTAAGCCAAATCCTCTTCTCTTTTCCAAGATCAAATATGGGTTTAGAAAGTGAAAAAGGGGGATAGGTGCAGTGACTCAATGGAAGCTGTTTTAACAAATGAAGTTGACTACCCATTTTGGTAAATAAAAAAGAAAGTAAAATAAAGGATAAGGGTATATAGACTAGGTTTACGTAATGAAAAACTAACTCAAAAAATCACAATGAAATTCTTATTTCTTTTAATTTTATGAAAAAGAAAAAAGCTATTATGAATCGATTCTAAGTTGAAGAAAGAATCGAATATTCTTGACTCAAATCATTCACTCCACCTCCGTGGTTTGATCGATCATTTTTTTTTTAATTTTGAAGAATTGATTAATCAGACAAGAGTAAAAATAGAGTCTCATTCTACATGTCAATATCAATATGGGCAACAATGAAATTTATAATGAGAGGAAAATCTGTCGACTTTAGAAATCATGAGGGTTCAAGTCCCTCAACGAATTCGCCAATTATGAGTTGGGTGCTTTAACCATTCAGCCACGGATGCTTAGTGGGGATCCTTGTACATGGTGAGTAACCAAATTTTAATTGACATGAAATCTTTAGGATAAATCAATGTAATTTAGGAGGAATCAATGAAAGGACATCAATTCAAATCCTGGATTTTTGATTTGAGAGAGATCAACAATTCTCACAATTTCTTAGATTCAAGGACCCAATTCAATTCAGTGGAATCTTTAATTCACAATTTTTTCCACCAAGAACGTTTTATAAAACTTTTTGATCTACGAATTTGGAGTATCATACTTTCACGCAATTCATAGGGTTCACACACACACACACACACATACACATATATTGAAATGCAAATATTTGATATAAATCTTGTTAAATATATAGATATTAAGCGAGTTATTGAGTAACCTATTTATTTTCCATGTCATATTAGGGTCTTAATATTTTCACACAATTATTAAATGGCTCATGTTTAGGTCAGCTTAAACTTGACACAGCACAAGATTGACACGACACAAACATGACTTGATGACCGTTTTGCTACTCCTTACTGCTACGCAGATGGTTTGGTTTTGTCTGAGGACTAAGCGTCATAAAGGCTCATCAGAGCAAGAGTTATGGCACCGACAAGATCTTTCAGTATATAGCCATTACTACTTAAAGGGTCATCCGATTTCTGCGAATTGACAAAATCATTGCTACTTTCAGCCTGGCTGATATTGCCAATGAGATAAGAATAAAACATCTTTGCCCCAGGAGCCACTAACTAAAGAGTTGTGGGGGTTTATATTCGATGAAATTAAACGAAAACCTTTGCAGATGAAATTAGAAGAAAAGCTGAGTCTGGACATAATACCTAATTTTGCAAATGGTCCAAAGGCGGATATCAGATAAGGTTTTCGGAAATTATTTTCAGCTAAAGGTGATTGTACTCTGAAGGAAATGGATACAAAATGTGATCTCATCCAATATGTGGAAGAAGTTAACTTAGTTTTGATAAAAGCCTTATATTCTGGCACATTGTTACAGAATTCCTTTACGAAGAAACTGCTAAAGAAGAAGTAATTTCGGATGAAAAGACTTGCAATGCTAGAGAATTCAGCAAGATCCTCTCGGAATGCATGCTGTATCTTTTAGTTTTGAAGCCTACCATGCTTTTCCAAGAAAAATGTTAGATTGGAAATTCTCCGTGATGAGGCCAAGATTTGTTTTCAAGGAAAGATTTCACTGGCGATGAGAACGGAACTAAGTTCACTGCCTTACCGTTAGATCAAGCAGAAAGGATGGTCCATAAGCTCCAAAGTCTTCATTGTTATAAGGATAAGAAATGGGAGATAGTGAGCAAAGTTCGGGTGGAATTGATATCATATGCAGCATGTCACAGCAGATCAACAAGGACACGTGTCGAACAAGTTAGTAATGGTGGGGAGCTTTTTTCTTTTGTTTGGATATTGATGGCTCATTTTGGTCTTGCGGAACCCAAATCAGAAGATTGAACACATATGTATTGTGCAAAGTCACTGCATCCTTTCAATGTCAATGTTTCATCATCATTTTGCTGCTCGATCGTGTACTATGAACACAAATTTAGGATACTTATTATTAGTCATAAATAAATCATCGTGTTTGAATTTCAGCCAGTTGGATTGGATGGGGTTTCTAGATGGATCAGAAACCTTTTTGATCTACGAATTTGGAGTATCATACTTTCACGCAATTCATAGGGTTCACACACACACACACACACATACACATATATTGAAATGCAAATATTTGATATAAATCTTGTTAAATATATAGATATTAAGCGAGTTATTGAGTAACCTATTTATTTTCCATGTCATATTAGGGTCTTAATATTTTCACACAATTATTAAATGGCTCATGTTTAGGTCAGCTTAAACTTGACACAGCACAAGATTGACACGACACAAACATGACTTGATGACCGTTTTGCTACTCCTTCCTGCTACGCAGATGGTTTGGTTTTGTCTGAGGACTAAGCGTCATAAAGGCTCATCAGAGCAAGAGTTATGGCACCGACAAGATCTTTCAGTATATAGCCATTACTACTTAAAGGGTCATCCGATTTCTGCGAATTGACAAAATCATTGCTACTTTCAGCCTGGCTGATATTGCCAATGAGATAAGAATAAAACATCTTTGCCCCAGGAGCCACTAACTAAAGAGTTGTGGGGGTTTATATTCGATGAAATTAAACGAAAACCTTTGCAGATGAAATTAGAAGAAAAGCTGAGTCTGGACATAATACCTAATTTTGCAAATGGTCCAAAGGCGGATATCAGATAAGGTTTTCGGAAATTATTTTCAGCTAAAGGTGATTGTACTCTGAAGGAAATGGATACAAAATGTGATCTCATCCAATATGTGGAAGAAGTTAACTTAGTTTTGATAAAAGCCTTATATTCTGGCACATTGTTACAGAATTCCTTTACGAAGAAACTGCTAAAGAAGAAGTAATTTCGGATGAAAAGACTTGCAATGCTAGAGAATTCAGCAAGATCCTCTCGGAATGCATGCTGTATCTTTTAGTTTTGAAGCCTACCATGCTTTTCCAAGAAAAATGTTAGATTGGAAATTCTCCGTGATGAGGCCAAGATTTGTTTTCAAGGAAAGATTTCACTGGCGATGAGAACGGAACTAAGTTCACTGCCTTACCGTTAGATCAAGCAGAAAGGATGGTCCATAAGCTCCAAAGTCTTCATTGTTATAAGGATAAGAAATGGGAGATAGTGAGCAAAGTTCGGGTGGAATTGATATCATATGCAGCATGTCACAGCAGATCAACAAGGACACGTGTCGAACAAGTTAGTAATGGTGGGGAGCTTTTTTCTTTTGTTTGGATATTGATGGCTCATTTTGGTCTTGCGGAACCCAAATCAGAAGATTGAACACATATGTATTGTGCAAAGTCACTGCATCCTTTCAATGTCAATGTTTCATCATCATTTTGCTGCTCGATCGTGTACTATGAACACAAATTTAGGATACTTATTATTAGTCATAAATAAATCATCGTGTTTGAATTTCAGCCAGTTGGATTGGATGGGGTTTCTAGATGGATCAGAGTTACCTAGGCCCATGAATACTACTTCTATCACTACTCCAGGCCCAGGATAAGGTTCTGGCCCATGGGTCATCAACATCAAGAAAGCTGAAGTCAACCTCAAATTTGATTAGGAATTATTAGATTCAAGAACGCCAAAAAATATTTAAATTCTCAATTTATTTTCAAACTCAATAATTTTAATAATTTCAGTATTATTAAATTTTAGAACATCAAAAATTTAATTATTAAACAAAAATAAATTTGATTATCAATGATTCAATATGAAGAGGCTTTGGTAGCACGTGTTGGAACAAAAAATCGTTTAGTGAAAACCATCGCCTATAATTCAAGAATATTCATTTTATATCACCAAAAATTAATAACAAAATATGCAGAATCTTATCTGAATATAGTGCTTAATTGCTCTTCGGAGTAGTGTGGTTGGCTTTCTAGATCAACACGTTTTCATAAACAATCCTTTAATTTTTTCTGTATTTTCTCTCTCTAATAATGGGATGTTAGAAAAAAAAAAAGATACGTGTGACCTGAAGACCACGACTACACTTATATTGATAACTTTTCCTATTATTTTTAAGTATTCTTATTTTAACCTATCATATAAATAAAAATTACACTTAAGTCTTTATACATTAAAAACTCACGCCCTATAAGATACATTAAAGCTCATATTACTAAAATTCTTAATGGGTCACTTTTAATTGAGCTTACCCTTATATGACAGTCCACAATATAAAATATTCACAGATAAGCGCAACATGACAGTCCACAACACAAAATATTCATAGATAAGCGCAACATTAAATTAAGGGTCCAACAATTCTAAATTAAAAATCTAACAGGAACAACAGAAATGGAACCCAAAATACTAAAAGTTCCTTATGCTTCTTCTCCGAAATATCTTTTGCAAGTACACTAAACATATTAGATTACCGAGATTATCACTTTATTACCCGTGCCTTTTTGGAGAGGAGCAAACAAAATCAAGATCGTTTGTAATGAAAGACTGAACAAGATTACACCTCGTATGTTCCAGTTATCCCATTTTTGCTTGACGCTTTCAAGAATTGGATTAACCATTTTTTGTGTTGCTATAAAAATTTGAAACATTGGATTTTACCGTCTTGAATGTTATATTTGAGAGAACAAAAACAGGAATGGATAGATTGAGGATTTTTTCTTTTTTGGTTGAAATTTTAATTTGTAACTTCTATTATTAGCTTCTAGAAATATCTGTTGTTAAAATCATAAGTAGCTGAATTAATCGATGAAAAATGAGCCAACTCACTAGTGTGTGGAAAAACCAAGTTAAGGTAAAAAGAATGTGTCGGTACTAAGGCCTACTGTGAACAAAAGGCGAACTCTATCACTCAGTCGCTGTCCTTTAGCTGAACAAATTCTCTTGATAGCCTTTGGATCATTTTTGGCATCCTGCATGGTACAGTCGAGAACGATATCTTTTATGGGACCTGGTATATGATTTGATTGTGCAATGTGCACATTAAAAAAATATTGATTTATATTTTTCCTTTATATGCTGGCCTAGTGTAAGTTTGCTTTTTTTTTATTACATAGTGTAAGTTTAATCGTTGGAAAACATCGAAACAGTTAATGTTTCAACCTTTCTTTTTTGTATATATTTGCATAACTCACTCTCAACCAAGACAAAAGCAGGTTAATAATTGATGCAAAATGTCTAACTTCATTCATGCCAAATATCTAACTTCATTTTCATTGTTTTTTCCCCTAAAGATCAATCTTTTATTAGGCGAGTCTTGGTCTAGAGTTGGGTTTTCGCTCGTGCCCTCAATTTTATTATGTAATATGCATACAAGTTCAAGTCTTTACATGATGCGGATATTGTTTTATCACATAAATGTAAGTATGGTATCTTTTCAAAATATTAGTGGGAGCAAATTTTTTAAGTTAATTTTGTGTCCTTTGTTCATTTTATTTAACTTTGTGCAAAGAGAATTTTGTCTCTTTCATGATGTTTGTCTACCCAAATCTTCAAGTTTATTGTGGTTGTGATTATTTTTTGTTATTAGTATGATAGTAATGGTTTTCTTTCTGATCATAGATTCATATCAAGAGGATTTTAGGCTACAGCTTCTTGATCTTTGCGAAAAAAAATTCATGCTATGTCAGTTGAAATGACCTAATCCATTAAAGGATGATGATGCTTTGAAAGAGAGGAGCAGATATCTTGTGGAGCTTAAATCAGATATCTCCAGGATATTTATTGGTAGAGATTTTTTTCTTGTAGAAATACATCTGTTGCACTAGCTTGTATCCTTGATAATTGTCTGTGTACAGATCAATTCATACAAATGTTACTATATTTGATGTTTGAAAATGAAACGATATTTTTTTTTTTTTATAAATAGGCCGACCTCTAAAGAAAAAACGAAATTAATGCTTGTTCGTTTTAAGTGCACGATAATTCACATGGGCCCCATAATAGATAATATTATCTACTTCATGTTCCGATGCCAAAGATTTTGTACTAACAATTTAAAAAAAAAAAATTTGAATCTTATAGCCGCACACTGTAATAATATTATTTAGAACTAAATTATCAAACGTGATTTCACTAGGGATGATAATGTTACCTGTAAAATTATAAATTTGTTAAAATTTATTTGTAAAATTCACCTGTTGCGGGTAATTTTACGGGTTACGGTGGATTTAATATTAAAAATTGAAACTCACATTACGTTGTGGATGGGTTTGGTATTAATTAAATATCCAATGGATATCCGCCAAACCCGCAGTTTTTTCTTCAAATATTTTTAATGTAATTTTAATTAAAAAATAATTAAAGCTAAAAATATATAAATTAAATAAATATAAAGTGTAAACATGTCATGCGTTGTGTGTACAAGTTGCAACTCATACTTAACCGAAAGGAAACCCAAACTATTTCCTTTTAACTTGTGAGCAGCAGCTGTAAAACCTAACTTTCCAAACTATTTCCTTTTCACTCTTAAGCATCAACAGCACACCCACTTTCCTTTCACATGTGAACCGCAGGCGCCAATCCATGAATTTTTCATGGCATTTCTGGTTTTTAAATGTGAAAACTCACAAAAAAAAATCTATCGAGTACCATTATAAATTTAGTAACTGTCAAAATCCAAAAAATATGGATGTGAGTTTAATAATTTAAATTTCGTGTAGGGATGAGTTTGATAATATCAAACCGACTGCGCGCGGTGCCTATTGTCATCCTTAATTTTCACTGGTTTTACAATTCATGTTTTCATATTAAAAAAGAAAATATTCATATCTATATTCACTGTTTACAACCAGCTGCTCGTATTAATTATTACTTGTTTTCTTTCGGGCTCAGCCCAGGAATTAGGACTAATTTTGTAACTATTTATGTCGTTTTCAATCTCAACAAAGTTCGTGCTTTGAAGATCCATGCAGTTCTTTAGGCATATGTCATTACTTGGTGGAGTCCATCCACATCATCAGCATTAAAAGGGAAACATCCTTTTTCAGTTCACTCACTCGTCTGGCTTCAGTGGACATCACGAACGTCCTCTCACTTTACCCCCCCGTTGAAATTTACAGAAAAACAATAAAATTAAAATTAAAAAAAAAAAAAAAGATTGACCTGGCTCTAATGTTCATCCTTCTACACTAACGGTAGTAACCCCACAGAACAAATATACAAATGCTCCTCCAGCTTTCAAGACCTCACCAACATTATATCAACTCTTTACACTAAAAGTTTTTTCAGCAAAAGGGAGAGAAAATGGTTAATTCAATCCCTAAAAGTGTCAAGAAGACATGGGATAACTGGAACAAACGAGGTGTAATCTTGTTCAGTCTTTTATTTCAAACCGTCTTAATTTTGTTGAAAAAATAGCATATCATGCTATTTTAAGGACACATTTTAAGTGAGTCTCATTTAACAAAAGTGAGAAATCTTGTGAGATTTGAATTCTATTCCATTAGTACTTCAAAAGTATAATTTTATTTTCTCTAAATGGTGCTTGGGTGAATGAGAAATTGTCTCACAAAGTTCACCCTTAAAGTTGAAAATTAAAAGGAAATGGGGCTTATCTCACATGGAAAAAAGAAGCCAAGGAATTAGTGTTTATATATAAACACTTAATCATACATGAGTAAGAATTATAAGGATACATGCTCTCTCCACACGCGCGTGCGCAGGGGGGGTAATTATAAGGATAGAGGCTCTCTCCACACGCGCGTGCGCAGGGGGGGTAATTATAAGAATACATGCTCTCTCCACATGCGCGTGCGCAGGGGGGGTGCAAATCCAAGACTGATTTGGTTAAAATCCGTGTGCGCCCGCGCGTCCTACGTACGCGAATGTCAGCCCAAATCATCCAAGCGTGCATGGCACGTTTTTAATTTCCTTTTGAATTTTTTGTTGTAACAATTTCACGTTTTTTGAATTCAAATGATTTGTAACAGCTTCACAATAATTATTTTTTAGCTGTTATACAATTCACGTTTTTTGAATTCAATTTTGAAATCAATTCATTGAATTGAATTGGCTGTTATAACAATTAAATGACATATATTGAATTCAAAAATTCAATACAAAGCTGTTGTTACATCCTCACATGAGTATAAAAAGGCACCTCATCTTCTGTTTTTGTACACACTGAAACCAGCACAAAGAGCACTTGTAATTTTTCTTTCCTCATTCTTTCGTTTGTTTTTCTGATCGAGTTTGCCGCTATTGTGGTTCGCCAGAATTACCTGTCTGTGCTTGACCGGAAATTCGTGCCCGTTGTATGCTGGGAAACATTTACCAGCAGACCTAAAGCACTTCAGTAGGTGGTAAATCTATTTTAAGGAAATTGTCCTGTGCAGACCTCGGGTTTCATTTTCTGTTTCGGTTTTCTTTTCCCTTCTGGTTTTCCAGTTCTTCATTTGTTCTTCCTTACTGTGTTAATTTGTTATCTCACTATTTCATTTTTCTTACAATCTTAAAACAGATTTTAAACTATCATTGAGATGGAAACTGAAACCATTGATAAAGTTCTATATGTCCTTGTTTTAACTTCTGTTGCTGCACCATCTATTGTGCAGGAACCAGCCTCTGTGGCAATTCCTGTAAATCATGCGGAAAGGCCAGAAAAATTCAATGGCCAAAATTTCAAATGTTGGCAGCAAAAGATGTTCTTTTACTTGACCACGTTGAACCTTACGAGGTTCTTGACCGAGGATGCTCATAAACCCAAAGAAGGTGAAACGGATATTCAAGTTGCAAGTGCAATTTATGCATGGCATCATTCTGATTTTTTATGTAAAAATTATGTAATGAATGGCCTTAGTGATTCCTTGTATAACGTATATATAGGAAAGAAAATAACCAAGGAGTTATGGGAATCCTTAGACCGAAAATATAAAACTGATTATGCGGGTAGGGATGGTAAAAATCCCCACGGGGACGGGTACCCTCAGGGATTTTCCCCATTCAGGGAGGGTACAAGGATAATTTTATACCCAATTTTTTATTCGGGGAGGGGACGGGAAAAATTTTTTACCCAATTTTTTATTCGGGGAGGGGACGGGGATGAGGTGGAATCCCCGTCCCCTACCCATTTCCCCATTTTAATTTTTAATTTTATTTTTAAAATTACTAATAAATAAATAACAAAATTATAAATATTGTTAAAAATAATAAATATCAAAATATTTATATTATTAAACTTTTAAACTTAATTAACTAATTAAAGTCTTAAATTTTTAATCCAAACCACAATGATACAGGAGAGAGCTGCCTAATTATAATTTACAACAGTTATAAAAATAATTTTTGTTCTTTTTATTGTAGGATTATGAAGATTGAGTTATTGACAAATATAATAATTTTAATAATTTATATTTTGAATGTGACTTTGAAATGGATCAATATTAATGTAAGATATATTATGAACTTTAATTTTATCTGAATTTTTTTTATTTTAATATGATTAATTTAAAATAAAAAAATAAAAAATGTATTAGACCGTTAATTATTCGGGGACCGGGGACCCTCGGGGATCCCCTATTATTATTCGGAGAGGGGATGAAGATTCTCTCAAGCAATTCTGACGGGGACGGGGAGGGGATGGGGACATACGCAAAATATCGGGGATGAGTATGGGGAGATTGGTCCCCTCCCCTCCCCTCCCCATTGCCATCCCTAGATGCAGGGTACCAAAAAGTTTGTTGTTGGTCGCTTCCTAGATTATAAAATGGTGGATTCTAAAACTGTAATAAGTCATGTACAAGAGCTTCAAATCATATTATCTGAAATCCTTGTAGAATGGATGATGCTAAGTGAAACTTTTCAAGTGGCTGCAATTATTGAAAAATTGCCTCATGCTTGGAAAGATTTCAAGAGTTATTCAAAGCATAAACGCAAGGAAATGAATATTGAGGGGCTGGTTGTTAAGCTCCGAATTAAGAAAGATAACAGAAATGCAGAAAGAAGAGGGGCTATTTATATGGCAAAGGCAAATGTTGTAAAACATGGACCTAAAAATAAAAATAAAAAATTAAGTTTGGAAGGAGGAATTTCCAAGAAGCAAACAAAGTTTCAAGGAAAATGTTTTAATTGTGATAAGATGGGTCACAAGGCTTCAGATTGCAGTTTGCCTAAAAAGAAGCGAGAGGCGAATGTGGTGGAAAACATCACTCAACATGTTTCAAACATAAACCTCTCTGTAGTAGTTTTAGAAGTGAATCTGGTTGGCTCTAATCTGAGAGAATGATGGATTGATATGGGAGCAACCAAACATGTTTGCTCAGACAAAGGGTTGTTCACTTTATTTGAAGCAGTTAACAATGGAGAGAAGTTATTCATGGGGAATTCTGCTACGTCTGAGATTGAGGGTCAAGGGAAGGTGATTTTGAAGATGAATTCTAGGAAAGAGCTGACTCTGAACGATGTGCTTTATGTGCCAGAAATTTGGAAGAACTTAGTGTATGGATCGCTGTTGAACAAACATGGTTTCTGAATAGTGTTTGAGTCAGATAAGGTAGTTTTGTCAAAAAAAAAAATGGGATGTATGTGGGAAAGGATTATGTTAATGATGGGCTATTTAAGCTCAATGTAATAACTCTGAAACCAACAATTAATAATAAAGCTAGTTCTTCTACTTATTTGCTTGAGTCTTCTAATATTTGGCATGGTAGATTAGGACATTTTAATTTTAATTCTTTGTGTAAATTAATTAACATTAAGCATATTTCCAATTTCCAAATTGATTTGAAATATAAGTGTGAAACTTATGTTGAGGCAAAACTAACAAGGTCATCTTTCTAAACAATTAAAAGAAACACCAAACCACTTGATTTAATACATAATGATATTTGTGATTTTAAATCCATTCAAACAACAGTTGGTAATAAATATTTTATTACCTTTATTGACAATTGCACAAAATATTGATATGTATATTTGTTGAAAAGTAAAGATGAAGCTTTAGAAAAGTTTATTCTCTACAAAAATAAAGTTGAGAATCAACTTAATAGAAAAATCAAAGAATTAAGGAGTGACCGTGGTGGTGAGTATGTTGTTATGTTTGAGTCACTATGTGAACAAAGTGGAATCATACATCAAGTCAAGTTTAGAAAAGTTTATTCTCTACAAAAATAAAGTTGAGAATCAACTTAATAGAAAAATCAAAGAATTAAGGAGTGACCATGGTGGTGAGTATGTTGTTATGTTTGAGTCACTATGTGAACAAAGTGGAATCATACATCAAGTCACAACTCCATATTCACTTTAATCTAATGTGATTGCAGAACGAAAGAATCGAACATTAAAGGAAATTATTAATGCAATATTGATAAGTTCTGGGTTACCCCAGAATATATGGGGAGAAGTTGTTTTGTCAGCTAATTATTTATTAAATAAGATACCCCGAAAGTAAGAAGATAAAACCTCGTATGAGCTGTGGAAAGGTAGAGCACCTTCTTATAAATTCTTACGAGTATGGGGGTGTCTTAATAAAGTAGTGGTTCCTTCAAATAAAAAAGTGAAAATAGGACAAAAAACGGTTGACTGCATTTTCATTGGTTATGCACAAAATAATAGTACTTATCGATTTCTGGTGCATAAGTCTAAAGTTCCAGATGTCCAAAAAATTACGATAATAGAATCAAGAAATGCATCGTTTTTTGAACATGTATTTCCTTACAATTCTAGAGTGGAATCGAGAGAATTACGATAATTTCACGAAACAACAATTGAAAATGAAGAAAATGATGAAACACCAGAAGAAGAAGAAAAAAAAAAGAAATTGAGGTCAGACGTAGCAAAAGAGTTAGAATAGAAAAGTCTTTTAATCCAGATTTTCTGAAGTTTTACTAGAAAGTGAACCTCAAAGCTTCAAAGAAACTGTAACTTCAGCTGAAGGCGTTTTATGGAAAGAAGCCATTAACAGTGAAGTTGAATCCATTTTACAAAATCATACTTGGGAGCTAGTAAATCTTCCTCCAGGATGTAAACCTTTGGGGTATAAGTGGATTTTCAAAAGGCAAATGAAAGCCGATGGATCAATCGATAAGTACAAGGTTAGGCTTGTAATTAAAGGTTATAGGCAACGAGAAGGCCTTGATTACTTTGATACTTATTCTCCTGTTACGAGAATAAATTCCATTCGGATGATAATAGCAATTGCAGCTTTGCGCAATCTTGAGATACATGAAATGGATGTAAAAACGGCTTTTCTAAATGAAGATTTAAATGAAGAAATCTACATAGAGCAACCTGAAGGTTTTATAGCTCTAGCACAAGAAAAGAAAGTTTGTAAATTGGTAAAGTCATTATATGACTTGAAACAAGCACCGAAACAGTGGCATGAGAAATTTGATCATACGATGATCACAAGTGGCTTTAAAATCAACGAGTGTGACAAATGTGTTTATGTCAAAGAAACATAAAATGACAGAAAATGGCTATGTCATTTTATGTTTATATGTTGATGACATGCTCATTGTTGGGAGTGATGATAACATGATTAAATCTACTAAGAATATGTTGAAGTCTAAGTTTGACATGAAAGACATGGGTGTTGCATATGTCATTTTGGGAATTAAAATCTTAAGGGCTTTTAATGGACTTATTCTAAGTCAAACTCATTATGTAGATGAAATTCTTAGAAAATTTAATAAAGATGATAATACTGTGTCTAAAACTCCATTAGGTACGAGTATCCATCTATCGAAAAATAGAGGAGAGGGTATTTCTCAAGTAAAATATGCTAGAATAATAGGCAGTATGATATACTTAACAAATTGTACCAGACCAGTTCTAGCATATACAATAAGTAAACTTAGTAGATATACGAGTGATCTAGGAACTGATCACTGGAAAGCTATCGTAAGAGTACTTAGGTATTTTCGATACACTCGTAATTATGGACTGCACTATATTAGGTATCCAGAAGTATTAGAAGGATTTAGTGATGCTAACTGGATACCTGATGTAAAAGATTCAAAATCTACTAGTCGCTATGTGTTTACAGTAGTAGGTGCAGCTGTATCATGAAGATCTTCTAAACAAACAGTAATTGCCAGATCTACAATGGAATCTGAATTCATTGCATTAGATAAATGTGGTGAATAAGCAAAATGGCTATGCAATTTTTTAGAAAGTATTCCAAAGTGGCCAAAGTCAGTGCCTACAATTTGTATACATTGCGATAGTCAATCAGCTATCGGTAGGGCACAAAGCAATATGTATAATGGTAAGTCTAGACACATACGTCGTAGACATAATACCATTAGACAACTTATTTCTACTAGAGTTATTTCTATTGACTATGTGAGGTCAAAGGATAACATTGCGGATCCACTAACCAAAAGATTAAATAGAGAGCTAGTAGAAAAATCATCGAGGGGAATGAGATTAAAACCTATAGAATGATTAGTCAATAACGAAGGAAAACCCAACCTAGTTGACTGGAGATCCCTAGATCTAGATTCAATGGGACAACCTAATTGTTAAAGACTAAAGTTGGTTCACTGTGAGGGTCATTCTCTTGAGAGGATTACCTCATTAACCATTCCTATGATGAAACAATGATGCCCGTGGGGAATAAGGTTGAGCTAGGCTTTTAATGATTCTTATGCGTCAGAAATTCGAGCGGAGTAATGCGGGTTACTCTTAATTAAGATATCACCTATGTGAGAGAGAAGTGGGGCCGCTTCAAAGGGAGCTATTAAGGGTTCAACTCTTAGAAACTCTTGCAGAACCAGGTACATGGTCAAGGCCAAAACGAACATAACCATGAGAAGTCAACAGTGTTAGGAGAAATACCTATGTGTAGTATATGATCGTTTACACTAATGGCAGAGCAGTTCAAAGACATTGCATCTATTGATCAGCCAGTAAAGTAATTATACTATTACAAGGGAAGGTTCAAAGGATAACACTTACCTATCTTGTGCTAGGTATCGATCCAATAAACTCGATTATTAAGGTCAAAAATGGTTTTGATGTAAAAAATATAGTGGTTTTTTTGGTTTTACTGCCAATTTTCGTTCATGTGGGGGATTGTTGAAAAAATAGCATATCATGTTATTTTGAAGGCACATTTTGAGTGGGTCTCACTTAGCAAAAGTGAGAAATCTTGTGAGATTCGGATTCTATTCCATTAATACTTCAAAAGTATAATTTTATTTTCTCAAAATGGTGCTTGGGTGAATGAGAAATTGTCTCACAAAATTCACCCTTGAAGTTGGAAATTTGGAAGGAAATATGGCTTATCCCACATGGGAAAAAGAAGCTAAGGGAGTAATGTTTATATATAAATACTTAACCATGCATGAGTAAGAATTATAAGGATACATGGTCTCTCCACACGTGCGTGCACAAGGGGTTGCAAATCCAAGACCGATTTGGTTGAACTCGTGTATGCCCGCGCGTTCTACGTACGCGAATGTCAGCCCAAAATCATCCAAACTTGCATGGCACATTTTTAATTTCCTTTTGAATTTTTTGTTGTAACAGTTTCACGTTTTTTGAATCAAAGGATTTGTAACAGCTTCACAACAATTATTTTTAGCTGTTATACAATTCATGTTTTTTTAATTCAATTTTGAAATCAATTCATTGAATTAAATTGGCTATTATAACAATTAAATGACATATATTGAATTTAGAAATTCAATGAAAAGCTGTTGTTACATCCTCACGTGAGTATAAAAAGACATCTCCTCTTCTGTTTTTGTACACACTGAAACCAGCACAAAGAGCACTTGTAATTTTTCTTTCCTCATTCTTTCGTCTGTTTTTCTGATCGAGTTTGCCGCTGTTGTGGTTCGCCGGAATTACCTGTCTGTGTTTGACCGAAAATTCTTGCCCGTTGTATCCTGGGAAACATTTACCAGCAGACCTAAAGTACTTCAGTAGGTGGTAAATCTGTTTTAAGAAAATTGTCTTGTGCAGGCCTCGGGTTTCATTTTCTGTTTCGGTTTTCTTTTCCCTTCTGGTTTCCCAGTTCTTCATTTGTTCTTCCTTACTGTGTTAATTTGTTATTTCATTGTTTTATTTTTCTTGCAGATTTTGCTTGTTCCCCTCCGAAAAGGCATGGGGTATAAACTCATAATCCTGCTAATTTGGTCAACTTACTTGCTCACAGACTCGGCTGCTACTTTTGCCATTGGACTCATAGTTAAAAGAGCAATAAATTCTCAAACTCCTACGAAGAGCAATGAGCTTCTAGTACTTTGGGCTTCATTTCTGCTGCTACACCTCGGTGGTCCAGACACCATAACTGCATTTGCTCTCGAAGATAACGAACTCTGGCTTAGGCAATTGTTTGGACTCATATTCTAAGTTGGTTTCACTTTTTACGTCTTTCTCCTATCGCTTCCAAGAAAATAGCTTTTTCTCCAAAAAAATTCTCATCTTTATTGCGGGAATTATCAAATGCTTTGAGAGGACTCGTACCATGTATCTTGCAAGTGGGGAGAAATTCCTGGAATCTACTATCATTGAACATGCAAAAGATGATAAGGTGAACCAATGTGGGGATTATCTCCAGGTGGCTTGTTGTGAAGTGTGAATCAAACTCAAAAGGTTTAAAACGGCAGCATTTTTCACATGGATATTATAAACTTAAGTCACATGAGGAAGCACGTGTTTCACTTATAAACTGATAGCTTTCAAAACGACAGCCAAATTATGTCGTTTAGATGCATCCGCTAAGTGACGCATGTGAGCAGCTTAACTTGAGTTCGTTAAATTATGTTATCTACGTGTAGGGAAGTTGGGCAATCTGGGTTTGAGGTTCTTGTTACTGATACCGTTATAAGCTGAGTAATGAAGCCGCTTCTGAAGGGTATTTCTAGAGTGATAGGAAAAAGAGAAAAGAGAGGATTGGTTCTAGAGGATTGTCTGTATTCTCTTGTATCTCTATGTATTTGATTCTCCATTAATAATCAATAAAAGACTAATCAAAGGTTTCTCCCGTGGATTTAGGTTGTGCCACCATTGGTACAATTGAACCATGTAACTCTATGTTTCATGTTGCTTTGTGTGTTGATTCTTGTTTAATCTATTTGTTTTTTATCTTGATTGGGGTTTTGAGATTATTGTTGTGAGGTTTCTATATTGAGTCTTGTCAATTAGCAACTTGACTAATCTTGTTCAAGGTCCTGGGCAGTGGATGATCTTGCTAGGTTAGTAAGCAGGTCAATTCACTACAACTGGTATTAGAGCTGTGGAAGTTCTTGCACAAAATTCAAGTATGGCTACATCGAAGATCGATCTGGAAAAGTTCAATGGGAAGAATGATTTTAATATGTGGAAAATCAAGATAGCGGCCTTACTTATAACTCAAGGATTGAGAGATGCAATTGAACCAGAGTCAAAGGTGGAAGGGAATGAGGCCTCATCATCCAAGACTTCAGAGGAATTAGCTGAAATTAACAAGAAGGCTATAAGCACTATAATCTTGAGTCTTGGAGACTCAGTCATTAGAGAGGTGGCTAAGGAGAAGACTGTGGCTGGATTATGGGCAAAACTTGAAAGTCTCTACATGACTAAATCCTTGGAAAATAGACTCTACATTAAAAAGAGGATTGGAGTAGCATATAGATTAATTTAATAAAGTGTGTGATACTTTAGAAACAATTGATGAAGGCTTAGATGATGAAAGTAAGGTTCTCTTACTAATCAGTTCCTTACCAAAGTCTTATGAACATTTTGTTGATACTTTGATGTATGGTAGACAAACCTTAACACTTGATGAAGTTAAGACTGCTCTTAATACAAGAGAAATACAAGGAAAACAAGATATGTTGGGAAAAGGCACTAGAAAAGAGTAAATAACAAGGGGGAAATATGACAAGAAAGAAGACAAGAAAAAAAAAGGGAAACGGAACAATAAAAAGACTTGGAAATGTTTTCAATGACACAAGGAATGCCATTTGAAGAAGGACTGTCCTGAGAGAAAGAATAAGCCTAAAGATCCAAAAGGTCAAAATGGTGATGCAGTTACTGTGGAAAATGAAGGGTATGAGTCTATTGGTGTCTGTGTTGCAATAGATAGTAACCACAAAGATAAATGGATCTTAGATTCTAGATGCACATTTCATATGAGTAATTTTATTGGTTACTTTACTGAATATCAGAAGTTTAATGAGGGTAGACTAATGATGGGAAATAATACCATGTGTAGAGTCATTAGTTTAGGAAATGTAAAACTTAGATTGCATGATGAGAGTGTGCTAGAAGTTAAACAAGTTAGGCATGTACCTGATTTAAAAAGAAACTTAATTTCTCTGGGGATGCTTGATCAAATGGGGTATATTGTTCAGTTAGAATAAAGTAATCTAAGGGTAATGAATGGCTCTACTACTATTATAAAAGGCACCAGGAGAAATGATGTTTATATATTGGATCGTGAAGTCATAGTTGGGGAATTTGGTGTCTCTATAGATAATAACATAGATAAAACTAAATTATGGCATCTTAGGCTGGGACATATGAGTGAAAGGGGACTTAAGGAGCTTGAAAAGTAGGGTGTACTGGGAGAATATAAGATAGGAAGTATAGAATTCTATGAAGACTGTGTGTTGGGTAAATCAACTAGATCCAGTTTTAGCATGTCAATACATAAGTCAAATGCTATCTTAGACTATGTACATTCTGATCTTTGGGGACCAGCTTAGGAATTATCCTTAGGTGGAAATAAATACTTTGTTACCTTCATTGATGACTTTTCAAGGAAAGTTTGGACTTATGCTTTAAAACATAAAGATCAAGTATTTGAAAAGTTAAAAGAATGGAAAAGTTTGGTTGAAAATCATACTGGAATGAGGGTTAAGAAGCTGAGGACAGACAATGAGTTAGAGTTTTGTAACCTCCAGTTCGAGAGCGACAGACAATGAGTTAGAGTTTTGTAACCTCCAGTTCGAGAGCTATTGTGCAAAAGAGGGCATAGCTAGACATAAAACTATGAGGCTAACTCCTCAACAGAATGGGTTGGCTGAGAGGATGAACAGGACACTTATGGAAAGGGTAAGGTATATGCTCATTCAATATAAGCTACCTAAGTCACTGTGGGTAGAAATATTAATGACAGCAATATATCTAGTGAACCTAAGCCTCTCATTTGCTATAGAGTTCAAAACACCTTTTGAAGTATGGGGGGTAAACCAACTAGCTATGGTAACCTGAAAGCTTTTCGTTGTTCTAATTATCTTCATATTAGACAGGGAAAGCTTGCACCTAGAGCATTGAAATGTATATTCATAGGTATCCAGAAGGGGTAAAAGGTATAAAATCTGGTGTACTGATTTAAATCCCCCAAAATGCATAATAAGTAGAGATGTCACATTTAATTAGTATGATCTAATAGTGAAAAGACAGTTTGTTAAAGGAATAAACTCTGAGAAAAAGAATTCTGATATGTTGGAGTTTGAGGTGGAGGCATCTGGTCATGATGACATTAAAGAAACTGTAGATTCTCAAAATGCTAACAGTGATCTAAATCAAACAGAACTCATCAGGAAGCACAGTCAGAATCAAGCACTCAGGAACAAAGTTATAAAATCACCAGGGACAGGATAAGAAGAACTATAAGGCCACCTAAGAGGTTTGGTTATGCAGACATGATTGCTTTTGCTTTGGCAGCTGCACAAGACATTGAAGTAGATGAACCAAAAAACTTTAAAGAGGCTATACAGGGCCCTCATAAGAAGAATTAGCAGAAAACTATGGATGAAGAAATGGCTTCCTTATACAATAAGGAAACTTGGGAACTGGTCAAGAGGCCTGCAAACAGAAGAGTGGTTGGATGCAAATGGATCTTCAAAGTTAAAGAAGGATTGACTGGTTCAGATCCTAAGAGATTCAAAGCAAGGCTGGTTGCTAACGGATATACACAGAAGGAAGGGGTGGATTTTAAAGAAGTATTTTCTCTTGTTTTCAGGCATGCATCCATAAGGGTGATTCTTGCCTTAATTGTAGTTGAAGACATGGAGCTTGACTAACTCGTTGTCAAGACTGCCTTTTTGCATGGAAGACTATAAGAAAAAATACTAATGACCTAACCTGAAGGATTTGAAGACCCCTTAAGAAAAGACCATGTCTGTTGTTGAAGAAATCACTCTATGGATTAAAACAGTCCCTAATGCAATAGTACTTAGGGTTTGATGAATTCATGGTGACAAATGGATTCAGTAGGTGCAATTATGACTGCTGTGTTTACTATAAAGTAATAAAGGGCAGTGCATATGTGTATTTGTTATTATATGTTGATGACATGTTATTAGCAAGTAAGGACAGGGAAGTCATTGATGATTTGAAGCTATTACTTAATTCTGAATTTGATATAAAGGACCTGGGGAGGGCTAAAAAAATATTGGGGATGGAGATAAAAAAGAACAAGAAGGATGGCATGTTGTTCCTGTCACAAGAGAGATATATAAAGAAAGTTCTTGCCACTTATCAGATGAATAACTTCAAGCCAGTGCAAACACCCTTGGCCTCACATTTCAGACTCAGTTGTCCAACAACAGAGGAGGAGAAGTGTGAAATGATTAAAATCCCTTATGCAAATACAGTGGGGTGTTTAATGTATGCAATGGTCTTAACTAGGCTAGATATTGTGCATGTTGTTAGTGTTGTAAGCAGGTATATGGCCTCACCTAGAAAAGAACATTGGTTAGCTGTAAAATGGATTATGAGGTATCTAAATGGTGCCCTGAACTGTGGACTGATGTATGGGAGAAACTTGGGCAAATGAGATGGATTGTGGGGTTATGTAGACTAAGATTATGCTAGAGATTTGGATAGAAGAAGGTCTCTGACTGGTTATGTGTTTATGCTCAATGGATGCCTGATCAACTGGAAAGCTAACATTGCAGCATGTTATTGCCCTCTCAACTACAAAAGCTGAATACACAGCTACCACTAAAGTTGTAAAAGAAGCTTTATGGTTAAAAGGGTTGGTATCAGAATTGGGGAAAATGCTGAAGTTAGTGCCAATCTTCTGTGATAGCTCAAGTGCAATTCACTTGAGTAAGAATCCAACACATCATAAGAAGACTAAGCATATAAATATAAAGATGCATTTCATCAGATATGAAGTCTCAAAGGGGCTGTCAAACTGGTCAAGATTCATATAGACCAAAATCCTACAGATATGCTTACTAAAGTTGTTCCAGTAGTTAAGCTCAAGCTATGTTTGAACTTAGCTAGTTTAAGTAGCTACTAAAAGACTGCTGTAAGTGGGGAAGGAGTATGATTGGGAGTATTAATTCAAGGTGGAGAATTGTGAAGTGTGAATCAAACTCAGAAGGCTTAAAACTGCAGTGTTTTTCATATGGATATTATAAACTTTAAGTCACATGAGGAAGCACGTGTTTCACTTATAAACTGATAGCTTTCAAAACGACAGTCAAATTATATCGTTTAGATGCATCTGTTAAGTGACGCATGTGAGAAGCATGTGAGCAGCTTAAGTTCAGTTCGTTAAATTCTATTATCCACGTGTAGGGAAGCTAGGCAATCTGGGTTTGAGGTTCTTTTAATTGATGCTGTTATAAGCTGAGTAACGAAGCCGCTTCAGAAGGGTATTTCTAGAGTGATAGGAAAAAGAGAGAAGAGAGGATTGGTTCTAGAGGATTCTCTATATTCTCTTGTATCTCTATGTATTTGATTCTCCATTGATAATCAATAAAAGACTAATCAAAGGCTTCTCCCGTGGATGTAGGTTGTGCCACCATTGGTACAACTGAACCACGTAACTCTCTGTTTCCTGTTGCTTTGTGTGTTGATTCTTGTTCAATCTATTTGTCTTTGATCTGAGTGGGGTTTTGAGATTATTGCTGTGAGGTTTCTGGATTGAGTCTTGTCAATTAGCAACTTGACTAATCTTGTTCAAGGTCCTGGGCAGTGGATGATCTTGTTAGGTTAGTAAGCAGGTCAATTCACTACACTTGCGAATACTTCCAAATTTTCAGAGGGATAGTTGTCGATCTCTTCTCCAACTTAACTGATTTTCCTTTCGAAGGACCTTCTTCATTTGGTATTTTTGGTCCAGAAGATGCCTTGAGAATAATTAAGGTTGAACTCAAGTACTCAACTTGGTTTATGAAGTTCTGCACACCAAGATTCAGGTAACACATTCTCTAATCTTGCGGTTCATATGTTTTGGTTCACTCGTGGCTGCCCTTTCAGTTTTCAATTTCCAAGTTGAGAAGCATGGTCTCAATGATTTTGATCTTGGAGTGACATACACCCTATTCTTGGGTGGCATAGCCCTCGATGTCATATCTTTCTTCTTGGGCAATTTCTCCGAGTGGACGTTTGGTGCTTTCCACAAGCGTCACAAATCCTGCATAGCTCGTATTATCCGGTGGTTTCTCAATCTCAAGAGCTCAAAGTGGCAACAATCACGCATTGGTGGCAAGCACGAGGTATTTGTCTTTGCTACTCCTTTCCTGCTTCGCAGATGGTCTGGTTCTGTCTCAGGACTAAGCGTCATAAAGGCTCATCAAAGCAAGAGGTACGGCATCGATAAAATCTTTCAGTACATAGATCATCAAATTTCTGCAAATAGACAAAATTATTGCTTGTTTCGGCCTAGCTGATTTTGCCAATGAGATAAGAATAAAAACATCTCTGTCCCAGGAGCCATTAACTAAAGGAAAATCTAAGAATGGGGATGAAATTAGAAGAAAAGCAGAGTCTCGACAGGATCCAGAGATAAATGATCCAGAGGTGGGAACTATTAAAATTCCTAATTTTGAATATGATCTCGAGGCGGATATCAGAAAAGGTTTGCGGAAATTATTTTCAGCTAAAGGTGATTGTACTCTGAAGGAAATGGATACAAATTGTGATCTCATCCAATTCGTAGAAAAAGTTAATTTTAGTTTTGGTAAAAGCATTATATTCTGGCACATTGCTACAGAATTCCTTTACAAAAAAACTGCTAAAGAAGCAATTTCGGATGAAGAGACTTACAATGCTAGAGAATTCAGCAAGATCCTCTCGGACTACATGTTTTATCTTTTAGTTTTGAAGCCTACCATGCTGAATTCCAAGGAGAATGTTGGATTGGAAACTCTCCGTGATGAGGCCAAGTTTTGTTTTCAAGGAAAAATTTCACCGGCGACGAGAGCGAAACTGAATTCATCTGTGAATTCCTTACCGGTAGATCAAGCAGAAAGGATGGTCGATAAGCTCCAAAGTCTTGATTATTTAAAGGATAACAAAATGGGAGATAGTGAGCAAAGTGTGGGTGGAATTGATTTCTTATGCAGCGTATCACAGCAGATCAAGAAGGACACGTCGAACAACTTAGTAATGGCGGGGAGCTTTTTACTTTTGTTTGGGTATTGATGGCTCATTTCGGTCTCCTGGAACCCAAATCAGAAGATTGAATTCGTATGCACTGTGCAAGTCACCACATCATTTCAATGTCAATGTTTCATCCTCATTTTGTTAAATTCGATCATGTACCATAAATAAAAATTTGGAATATTTATCATTAGTCATAAATAAATCAATAAATCCTTGTGTTTGAATTTCAACCAATTGAGTTGGGTATGGTTTCTCGATGGATTAGCGGTATCGAGGCCCATCAACCACTATTTCTATCGCTACCCTAGGCCCGGGATAAGCTTCTGGCCCATGGGTCATCAGCATCAAGAAAGCTGAAGCTTGTCCGAAATTCCGAATCAATCACATTTGGGATTTTTGGCTATGAAATCGAAGATGATATTAATTTGCATTTTATATATACGGTGATAAAAAAGTTGATGATTATTTGTTACCACCTCAATTTTTTTTTCCAAAATTAAAACATGAAAGGTGGGACAGGAAAGATACCCATTTATATATAACCGATTCAAGCATGAATTTAGTACAATAATTTTATAGAAACTGATTTATATACGTCTTACTCTCAAGATTTTGTTTCAAAATTAAATAAAAATAATATGTTTTAATAGAAATTTGACCTTTAAAGTTCGTTTATGTATTAATTGGTTCTTAGATATCTGAAAATTCACAAAAACACATCGAAATAGGTTCAATTTATGAGAGTAGTCTACATATTATTTTCTCACTTTTCTTACAAAAAATGAGTATTTCACACTACCCATGTGATCTGCATATAACTCGTATATAACTTCGCATAATATTCACTCATGAATTGGGCTCTCAACATGTCAAATATCTATCAATTGCTCTTCGCTTGTCGATTGCCTGACGATTTCTATAGTCCCCCATCACTCTGAGGCGAAAAATTCTTAAGGATATTCCAGTTTGAAATGTTCATTTATGACTACTAATGTGAGAAAAATATGAATATGCAATTATATAAATTTACACTAATTTTGAACTATTTCTATACAGAGTAATGATACAGTCACAAACTCTTGTACAAACTTATTTTGTACAAACTGATGTGGCATGATAAGATTGGTTGAATGAAAATATAAATTAATAAAAACAAATCATGTGGGCCAAGTGATATTTAATTCAACCAATCTTATCATGCCACATCAGTTTGTACAAAATAAATTTATACAATAGTTTGTGGCTGTATCATTACTCTTCTATACAGGGTCTTTCTGATGTAATGCAAGACAAATTGCTGGAACCCTTTAGTCTAAAGTAGCCGTTAGGGATGTGGGAACAATGAACAACAGGACGTGTGCAGTCGAGTAAAATAAATCGATGCCAGTAAATATTTTTATAATACATCCAATGCTGCCGACAAATATTCTATTAGAGTATTGCTAAACGTCGGGAAGGTTGAGAGAACTCTGAGAAAAATGGCAGCTTGTGCTACCGTTTCGTTCTCTCACCCCCTGCCCCACGTGAAAAAGAAAAATGAGTAATGCCTAGCCCCCACGTGAAAAATATCATTTTTTCTTCTTTTTCGCAACTTTCAGAAAGTGCCCAACAAAAAACAAACGGAGACCCCACCTGAAACTCACTTTTGCCAATTTTTCTTTCCCCACGTCAAAATCACTCAATCACTGCAAAACTCATTAGCTCATGACCAATCTAAGTTTTCTCTCTCGTCACTTTTGTTCGTTCACTTCTCATCACAAGCAAGAGTAGTTCATTACAAGCAGGAGTGTTTCATAACAAGCATTACCGATTCTTCTTTGCTCATCACAAGCCATTACTTCAGCTCAACTCATGACCGATCTAGATCTTGAAGCAAAACACCCAGTTGGTAATTATCTGCTTATAAAGAATTTTTTTTTTTTTGGAAATATCATAATAATAGAAATGTGCCTGCATTTACTGATTAAATGATAATGTGTTTGATTTAGAATTTTTTAATTTAAATTTTGTTTGAACATAGAATTTTTTAATTTCAATTCTGCTCAATTTATCCTTTTTTATTTAAATTTTTAGAACTTTAATGGATTAAATTATTGTTGGATGGTGTTTGGAAAAATTTATAATAATTTATTCTTAATTTAAATTTTGTTTGAACATAGAATGTTTTTAATTTAAATTGTGTTTGATTTATCATTTTTTTATTTAAATGCTTAGAACTTTAATGGATTAAATTATTGTTGGATGGTGTTTGGAAAAATTTATAATAATTTATTCTTAATTTAAATTTTGTTTGAAGATAGAATGTTTTTAATTTAAATTGTGTTTGATTTATCATTTTTTTATTTAAATGCTTAGAACTTTAATGGATTAAATTATTGTTGGATGGTGTTTGGAAAAATTTATAATAATTTATTCTTAATTTAAATTTTGTTTGAAGATAGAATGTTTTTAATTTAAATTGTGTTTGATTTATCATTTTTTTATTTAAATGCTTAGAACTTTAATGGATTAAATTATTGTTGGATGGTGTTTGGAAAAATTTATAATAATTTATTCTTAATTTAAATTTTGTTTGAAGATAGAATGTTTTTAATTTAAATTGTGTTTGATTTATCATTTTTTTATTTAAATGCTTAGAACTTTAATGGATTAAATTATTGTTGGATGGTGTTTGGAAAAATTTATAATAATTTATTCTTAATTTAAATTTTGTTTGAAGATAGAATCTTTTTAATTTAAATTGTGTTCGATTTATCATTTTTTAATTTAAATTTTTAGAACTTTAATGGATTAAATTGTTGCTGGATGGTGTTTGGAAAAATTTATAATAATTTATTCTTAATACGAATATTAATTATTTTGTAGAAATGGATAATTTGGAACATGAAGATGGAGTCAAAGATGTGCAATCAGAAAAATATGAGCCGACTCTTGGGATGTTATTTGATAGCCATGAGGAAATGTGGCAATTTTACAAAGCCTATGGTAAACAAGAAGAGTTTCATGTTAAGAAGCTAACTAGTAAGAAAGGGAGCAATGGAATTATAAGGTACGCGACGTTTGCATGTGGTCGTAGTGGCAAGTCATAAAGTAAATCTACTGATGTGTTGAAGCCAAAACCTATTGCAAAAACTGGTTGTGATGCTAGAATTGGAGGTTGTGTAAATGAAGATGGAAAATGGATTCTTCGAACTCTAAACCTTGAACGCAATCATGGATTGAGTCCGGACAAAGCTAGATATTTTCCTTATAATCGCAACATTAGTGCAAGTGCAAGAAAACGTATTGAAATGAATGATTGTGAAGGAATTAACATTACCAGGAATTTTAATTCTATTGTTGTTGAAGCTGGTGGATATGAAAACGTGTCTTTTTTAGAAAAAAGATTGTAGAAATCTTGTTGACAAAGCTAGGCAATTACAACTTGGAGAAGGAGATGTTATGGCAATTCTAAAGTACTTCCAGAACAAGCAAGCATAATGCAATGGTGTTGTTTTTTAGTATTGATTTGGATGAGCATGATTGATTAAGGAATATATTTTGGGCAGATCGGGAGAGTAGGGCTACTACAAATATTTTGGAGACGTCATCACATTTGATACCATATACCTTACCAACAAGTATGACATGTCATTCACTCATTTTGTCGGAGTTAATTATCATGGCCAGTCTATTTTCTTAGGATGCGGATTAATTTCACACAAGGATACCGAGACATTTACGTGGTTATTCGAGGCGTGGCTATCATGCATGTCTAATTCTCCTCCCATTGGTATCATTACAGACCAAGACAAAGCAATGCAAAAGGCAATCGAAAATGCTTTTTCTACGACTAGGCATCGATGGTGTTTGTGGCATATAATGAAGAAGGTACTTGAAAAGTTATGAGCTTTTAAAGAACGTGAAGGTATTATTTCTTCATTGCTTTCTGTTGTTTATGATTCATTGAGTCCAAATGTGTTTGATGAAGCATGGCATGACATGATAACGGTGTATAATTTATGGGATAATGATTGGTTGAACGATTTATATGAGGAGCGGTATCGTTGGGTTCCATGTTATTTGAACGACTGCTTTTGAGCAGGAATGTCAACAACTCAACGAAGTGAAAGCATGAATGCATTTTTTAATGGATTTGTTAATGCAAACATAAATTTGAAGCAGTTTGTGAAGCAGTACGAAAATACGCTGAGAAGGAAAATTGAATTAGAATGGTAAGCAAATGCCAAGTGTTTCAGCAAAAAAAAAACTCCTTGTGTATCAAGATATGAGATGGAAAAGCAAGTTGAAGAGGTGTATACTATTTCTAAATTTAAAAAATTCCAACAAAAATTAATTGCACTGATGTATTGTGACACAGTTAATTGTGTGGGATCAATATATGAAATCAGTGAATCATATGAGCAAGGTAAGAAAAAAAAACTTTCAAGTTGTTTTTGAAGAAGTCGCGGGTGAAGTTAACTGTATCTGTTCAAAATTTCAATTTAGGGGAATTCTTTGTAGACATGCCTTACAGTGTTGATACGTAACGGTGTTGAAGTACTTCCGAAAATGTACATTTTTGGCAAGGTGGAGAAGAGATGTGAGGAGATCCTACAGCAAGGTGAAAGTTAGTTATGGTGTGTAGCATTTGTCCATTCAGCAGGAAAGATATGACAAAATATGTAATGCTTTCAGTGATGTTGCAGACATAGCTGTTGATGATGAAAGTAGTTACAAATCTGTATTAAATTGGATTAATAAGGCACTGAAAGACCTGCCCAAGCAAAATCGGTGTGCAAGTGTCAAAACTACTATTTCACCAACGACTGGTATAGGTGAAGGACTTTGCAGCAGCAACAATATTGAACATGTAATCAATGATCTAGTAGCAACACGCCGTAAAGGTCGTCCTCCTTGCTTGAGGAAGCAATCTATAATTCGGAAGAAATCGACCTAAAAGAAAAAAATTGCAGAAAAAAATAAGATTGGTTGATTTTTTATGTTAAATTTTATTAGATTTTTTTTGTTGAATGTTTATGTTTAATTGTTTGTTATGATTTATAGGATTTAGAAGAAGATGCACCATTATCTTATCAAGTGCTTAAAGAATTCTCCACACAGCAGAGCAACATGGGCGTGGTAAGTTTATGAATTTTTATGTTAAACTTTTCTTTTATTTTGAATATACATAACTAAAAATATTGTTGAACGTATATTGACATCATAGGAACAAAGTGTTATTAATACAAATCTCAACCAACACAGAGCTTCAGGCTACTATAATGTAAGAATATAATTCGTGAAGAAATTTTAATTTTTAATTTTTAATGTCGATTTTACATATATAATTTTTTCATTTGTGTAGATACCTATATACCCAACCCAAGGTGGTGTGCACAATATTTATCAACAATTTCCTTATAATTGGCACCAAGAAAGCTTTTATCTGAAAATCACAATTTGTTAGTATATACTTATATTTTTTAATTTCTAAAATCTCATATTAGGTTTTAACTTTTTATGTATTATGTTGTGCAAATTTTATTGAACTCGTAAGTGCACGAATCTATTGTAGAATAGATTAATGGTGACGAGTGTCGATTCCACGAGGAGGTGAATTTTAATTATGTGTAGAATTAATTTTTCTAAATGGGTGATTGGATTTGTAGTGAAAATGATTTGGAATATTCTCAAATTTAAATTAAAATGACGAGAATAAATTGAAGAGAAATCTATTGAAATGAAGCGCTTGGGTATCTAGATCCACATCAATATACACCATGGGCCAAATATTCATTATTAGTGTCAATTAAATCATGAGGGGGGAATCAACACCTCATGAACCACACTCTAATCAATATGGTGCTAAGAGCTTATCATACTAAATAATTATAACCTTATACTACAGAGTCGATGAAACCAGGGCAATATCTAGATTCTCATCACAAGCAAGAGTAGTTCATTACAAGCAGGAGTGTTTCATAACAAGCATTACCGATTCTTCTTTGCTCATCACAAGCCATTACTTCAGCTCAACTCATGACCGATCTAGATCTTGAAGCAAAACACCCAGTTGGTAATTATCTGCTTATAAAGAATTTTTTTTTTTTTGGAAATATCATAATAATAGAAATGTGCCTGCATTTACTGATTAAATGATAATGTGTTTGATTTAGAATTTTTTAATTTAAATTTTGTTTGAACATAGAATTTTTTAATTTCAATTCTGCTCAATTTATCCTTTTTTATTTAAATTTTTAGAACTTTAATGGATTAAATTATTGTTGGATGGTGTTTGGAAAAATTTATAATAATTTATTCTTAATTTAAATTTTGTTTGAACATAGAATGTTTTTAATTTAAATTGTGTTTGATTTATCATTTTTTTATTTAAATGCTTAGAACTTTAATGGATTAAATTATTGTTGGATGGTGTTTGGAAAAATTTATAATAATTTATTCTTAATTTAAATTTTGTTTGAAGATAGAATCTTTTTAATTTAAATTGTGTTCGATTTATCATTTTTTAATTTAAATTTTTAGAACTTTAATGGATTAAATTGTTGCTGGATGGTGTTTGGAAAAATTTATAATAATTTATTCTTAATACGAATATTAATTATTTTGTAGAAATGGATAATTTGGAACATGAAGATGGAGTCAAAGATGTGCAATCAGAAAAATATGAGCCGACTCTTGGGATGTTATTTGATAGCCATGAGGAAATGTGGCAATTTTACAAAGCCTATGGTAAACAAGAAGAGTTTCATGTTAAGAAGCTAACTAGTAAGAAAGGGAGCAATGGAATTATAAGGTACGCGACGTTTGCATGTGGTCGTAGTGGCAAGTCATAAAGTAAATCTACTGATGTGTTGAAGCCAAAACCTATTGCAAAAACTGGTTGTGATGCTAGAATTGGAGGTTGTGTAAATGAAGATGGAAAATGGATTCTTCGAACTCTAAACCTTGAACGCAATCATGGATTGAGTCCGGACAAAGCTAGATATTTTCCTTATAATCGCAACATTAGTGCAAGTGCAAGAAAACGTATTGAAATGAATGATTGTGAAGGAATTAACATTACCAGGAATTTTAATTCTATTGTTGTTGAAGCTGGTGGATATGAAAACGTGTCTTTTTTAGAAAAAAGATTGTAGAAATCTTGTTGACAAAGCTAGGCAATTACAACTTGGAGAAGGAGATGTTATGGCAATTCTAAAGTACTTCCAGAACAAGCAAGCATAATGCAATGGTGTTGTTTTTTAGTATTGATTTGGATGAGCATGATTGATTAAGGAATATATTTTGGGCAGATCGGGAGAGTAGGGCTACTACAAATATTTTGGAGACGTCATCACATTTGATACCATATACCTTACCAACAAGTATGACATGTCATTCACTCATTTTGTCGGAGTTAATTATCATGGCCAGTCTATTTTCTTAGGATGCGGATTAATTTCACACAAGGATACCGAGACATTTACGTGGTTATTCGAGGCGTGGCTATCATGCATGTCTAATTCTCCTCCCATTGGTATCATTACAGACCAAGACAAAGCAATGCAAAAGGCAATCGAAAATGTTTTTTCTACGACTAGGCATCGATGGTGTTTGTGGCATATAATGAAGAAGGTACTTGAAAAGTTATGAGCTTTTAAAGAACGTGAAGGTATTATTTCTTCATTGCTTTCTGTTGTTTATGATTCATTGAGTCCAAATGTGTTTGATGAAGCATGGCATGACATGATAACGGTGTATAATTTATGGGATAATGATTGGTTGAACGATTTATATGAGGAGCGGTATCGTTGGGTTCCATGTTATTTGAACGACTGCTTTTGAGCAGGAATGTCAACAACTCAACGAAGTGAAAGCATGAATGCATTTTTTAATGGATTTGTTAATGCAAACATAAATTTGAAGCAGTTTGTGAAGCAGTACGAAAATACGCTGAGAAGGAAAATTGAATTAGAATGGTAAGCAAATGCCAAGTGTTTCAGCAAAAAAAACTCCTTGTGTATCAAGATATGAGATGGAAAAGCAAGTTGAAGAGGTGTATACTATTTCTAAATTTAAAAAATTCCAACAAAAATTAATTGCACTGATGTATTGTGACACAGTTAATTGTGTGGGATCAATATATGAAATCAGTGAATCATATGAGCAAGGTAAGAAAAAAAAACTTTCAAGTTGTTTTTGAAGAAGTCGCGGGTGAAGTTAACTGTATCTGTTCAAAATTTCAATTTAGGGGAATTCTTTGTAGACATGCCTTACAGTGTTGATACGTAACGGTGTTGAAGTACTTCCGAAAATGTACATTTTTGGCAAGGTGGAGAAGAGATGTGAGGAGATCCTACAGCAAGGTGAAATTTAGTTATGGTGTGTAGCATTTGTCCATTCACCAGGAAAGATATGACAAAATATGTAATGCTTTCAGTGATGTTGCAGACATAGCTGTTGATGATGAAAGTAGTTACAAATCTGTATTAAATTGGATTAATAAGGCACTGAAAGACCTGCCCAAGCAAAATCGGTGTGCAAGTGTCAAAACTACTATTTCACCAACGACTGGTATAGGTGAAGGACTTTGCAGCAGCAACAATATTGAACATGTAATCAATGATCTAGTAGCAACACGCCGTAAAGGTCGTCCTCCTTGCTTGAGGAAGCAATCTATAATTCGGAAGAAATCGACCTAAAAGAAAAAAATTGCAGAAAAAAATAAGATTGGTTGATTTTTTATGTTAAATTTTATTAGATTTTTTTTGTTGAATGTTTATGTTTAATTGTTTGTTATGATTTATAGGATTTAGAAGAAGATGCACCATTATCTTATCAAGTGCTTAAAGAATTCTCCACACAGCAGAGCAACATGGGCGTGGTAAGTTTATGAATTTTTATGTTAAACTTTTCTTTTATTTTGAATATACATAACTAAAAATATTGTTGAACGTATATAGACATCATAGGAACAAAGTGTTATTAATACAAATCTCAACCAACACAGAGCTTCAGGCTACTATAATGTAAGAATATAATTCGTGAAGAAATTTTAATTTTTAATTTTTAATGTCGATTTTACATATATAATTTTTTCATTTGTGGAGATACCTATATACCCAACCCAAGGTGGTGTGCATAATATTTATCAACAATTTCCTTATAATTGGCACCAAGAAAGCTTTTATCTGAAAATCACAATTTGTTAGTATATACTTATATTTTTTAATTTCTAAAATCTCATATTAGGTTTTAACTTTTTATGTATTATGTTGTGCAAATTTTATTGAACTCGTAAGTGCACAAATCTATTGTAGAATAGATTAATGGTGACGAGTGTCGATTCCACGAGGAGGTGAATTTTAATTATGTGTAGAATTAATTTTTCTAAATGGGTGATTGGATTTGTAGTGAAAATGATTTGGAATATTCTCAAATTTAAATTAAAATGACGAGAATAAATTGAAGAGAAATCTATTGAAATGAAGCGCTTGGGTATCTAGATCCACATCAATATACACCATGGGCCAAATATTCATTATTAGTGTCAATTAAATCATGAGGGGGGAATCAACACCTCATGAACCACACTCTAATCAATATGGTGCTAAGAGCTTATCATACTAAATAATTATAACCTTATACTACAGAGCCGGTGAAACCAGGGCAATATCTAGACAAGATTATTATTATTTATCGACGAAATGTCAAAACATCCACAAAAATTAGAGCGGAAGAGAAAATAAATTTACCAAATAAAGCCCATGGCACATGTTGAGACTTCACCTTCAACCCAAGATTGAAAGAAAATTAGCTACCATAATTGAATTATGGGCAAAATGGAAATTTATTAAAATACGTAGAAAATACAAGATGGAGAAGGAATTATATAAAATGGAGTCCAAAAATGGATTCAGAGATGTCAAATTAGGAGGGGAGGCCCCCTTTTTTTAGATACATTGAGTAAATCATGGCCATCGAATTAAAAACAGTTTGGACGCTCAGGATTGCGCCACGTCATCAGTCAACAATACGCGGTTTGAACAGTGATACGGTTTGACCACGTGGTTTGAACAGTCAACCGGCTTGAACAATGATGCAGTTTGGTTGAAAATAATCATGTGTATATGCATGTACCGTACGAGTGATTTTTTGTCTAATAACATGCTGCCACGTCACCGATAAACAATATATAAGAATTTTATCCAATAGAATCGTGACACCTCATTAGTCAATGCAACATCATCGGTCAATGCCACGTCATCGTTCTATATGTGTGAACAGTGTCCTGAACAGTAACATGGACAGTATCGTATATGGAATAGTGTCGTACATGTGAACAGTGACATATTTCCTTTTACGTTCCTCCTAAGGTTTTCGACTGTCCTGAGTTCAAAAGTGATGTCCATTTTGCCATTTGATTTCTCGTTCATTGTAAAATGACCATTATGCCCCTAAAATACATAAAATACTTAATTAAAATAAAACACATATAATTAAATTACAAGAGACTAAAATACATAAAAGTTGAAGTGTTAGTGAGATTTGAATGTAAAATGATGATTTTATCTTTTATAAATATACATTTTCTAACACTCAACATATTACAGCAACCACTCTCGCCGTATGCTTTGCAACCACATTATCCTTCTCATTTGATGACGTACGAAGGATCTGGAAGTGGAAGTTTCCAACATTTGCTACAACAACAGCATAATGAAGACAACAATGGATGTGATTGATGTTTGAATTTGGTTAAATCGAACTAAGTACAGTGATGAATATGTAATTGCACAATTGTAGTTTTTTTTCTATAATTGTTGTTGGTCTGGTAGCTTTTTTCGATGGTATTGTTTTCACAATTTTCCATGACATAAATCAATACAATAATAGCAATAAAAAACTTATAACTTACAACAACTTGAATCTTATATTTAGAGCGACAGTACAATTATATATGTCTACAAATTTTTAATGAAATAATTGTACAAATTAAAACAACTTAAAAATAAAACTTTAATATAAAGCATAACACAATAATCATAAACATTTTAATGAAATAGTAACTCGGTCCATATTTACTTCGAAGTTGCGTATGCTCAAGTTCTTTATGCAACAATTGAAATTTATCGGATAAGCGCTCAATTTCTAATGTCAACTTCCTAACTTTTTCCACTAACAAGTCAATTTTCTCATCGTTAAACTTACAATCTTCTACCCATTGAAAGTTTTTACATACTCTACATTTCTAAAATTTATAATTTGGATTTTTTGTAATATGTGATGTGAACAACTCCATTTGGCCACCACATTCATTGCATATTTGCAGTGAATTTCGACTTTCATTTGTGCTAGATGACATTGTCAATTACACTACTTTAACTACCACAACAAACAAAAACTTATTACCAACAAAATTATTTTTAAACCTAATCCAACAATTTTCACCAAATTATTACTAGCAAAATTTTCAACATGTACAATAAATATACCAACAGACAATTTTCACCAAGTAGTTACCAACAAAAACTTATATCCGACCGGCAATTTTGACCAAATAATTATCAACAAAAATGCTCAACAAAATAATTACTTACAAAATTACCAACAATTATCCAAAAATAATTATCCAAAAGTATTATCGAAATAATTATCAAAAAATAATTATCAACAATACAATTACCAAAATAATTCCCAACACAATAATCACTCAACAAAATAATTACCAAACAAAATTACCAACAATTATCATAAATTAATTATTAAAATAATTATCAACAATACAATTACCAAAATAATCACTCAACAAAATAATTACCAAACAAAATTACCAACAAGTATCATAAATTAATTATTAAAATAATTATCAGCAATACAATTACCAAGATAATTCCCAACAAAATAATCATCCAACAAAATAATTACCAACAATTATGATAAATTAGTTATTAAAATAATTATCAACAAAACAATTGCCAAAATAATTCCCAACAAAATAATTACCAAATAAAATTACCAACAATTATCAAAAAATAATTACCAACTAAACGGAGAGAGTGAGATGGAGAGAGACGAGGGAGACGAGGACCAATAAGCAGCACCACCGAGCAGCGACCACCGATTAGATCTAGAGCAAGAGAAGACGGAGACGAAGTTGGGGAGACGGAGACGAAGTTGGGGAGACGGGGACAAAGCTGCTGCTGGAGTGAGAGGAAAAATGGAGCGAGAGGGGGGGGGGAGGAGTGAGAGGAAACTCGTTTTTACGTGGGGGAAAAGGATGAACAAAAGGAAAAGGAATTGGAGTTCATGTGGGGGCCTAAGTGAAAATAGAAAAGAGTTGTGAAAGAGAAGGAAAAAACTGATATTTTTCACGTGGGGGGCCAGGCGTTACTCATTTCTCTTTTTCACGTGGGGGGCCGAGAGAACGAAACGACAGCACAAGCTGCCGTTTCTCTCAGGGTTCTCTCAGCCTTCCTGACATTTAGCATTTCTCTTTCTGAATATTATTCAAATCACTTTTGGAGCTTATGCCAAATATCTAACTTCATTTTCATCTTTTTTTTTTTTTACCTAAAGATCGATCTTTTATTAGGCGAGTCTTGGTCTAGAGTTGGGTTTTCGCTTTTGCCCTCAATTTCATTATGTAATATGTATACAAGTTCAATTCTTTACATGATGCAAACAATTTCAAGTCTTTACATGATGCAGATAATTTTTTTATCACATAAATGTAAGTATGGTCGATATCTTTTCAAAATATGAGTGGGAGCAAATTTTTAAGTTAATTTTGTGTCCTTTGTTCATTTGATTTATTTATTTATTTTTACTTTGTGTAAAGATAATTTTGTCTCTTTCATGATGTTTGTCTACCCAATCTTCAAATTTATTGTGGTTGTGATTATTTTTTGTCATAATAATGGTTTTCTTTCTGATCATAGATTCATATCAAGAGGATTTTAGCTAGGCTACAGCTTCTTGATCTTAACGAAAAAAATTCACGCTATATCAATTGAAATGACCTAATCCATTAAAGGATGATGATGCTTCGCAAGAGACGAGCAGATATCTTGTGGAGCTTAAATCAGATATCTCCTGAATATTTATTGGTAGAGATATTTTTTTGTAGAAGTACATCTGTTGCACGAGCTTGTATCCTTGATAATTGTCTGTGTACAGATCAATTCAGACAAATGTTACTATATTTGATGTTTGACAATGAAACGAATTTTTTATTTTTTCAAATTAGGCCCACATCCAAAGGAAAAATGAAATTAATACTTGTTCGTTTTATGTGCACGCTAATTCGTATAGGCCCCCCAATAGATAATATTATCTACTTCCTGGTCTGATGCCAAAGATATTGTATTAACAAAATTTTTAATTTATATTTTTTGAATCTTTGAGTAGCACACTGTAATAATATTATTTTGAACTAACTTATCAAACGTGTTTTCACTGATTTTTACCAATCATGTTTTCATATTAAAAATGCACATATCTATACTTACTATTTACAAGAAGCTGCTGGTATTAATTATTACTTGTTTTCTTTCGGGCTCAGCCCAGGAATTATGTCTAATTTTGTACCTATTTATGCCGTTTTCAATCTCAGCGAAGTTCGTGCTTCGGAGATCCATGCAGTTCTTTGGGCAAATGTCATTACTTGTGGAGTCCATCCACGTCATCAGCATTGAAAGGGGAACATCCTCTTTCACTTCCCCAATCCATTGAAATTTACATAAAATAATAAATTTTAAATTTTAAAAAAAAATTGACTTGACTTCATCCTTCTACACTAACGGTAGTAACACCACAGAACAAATATACAAATGCTCCTCCCGCTTTCAAGAACTCACCAACACTATCGCAACTGTTTACACTAAAAGTTTTTTTCAGCAAAAGGGAGAGAAAATGGTTAATCCAATCCCTGAAAGTGTCAAGAAGACATGGGATAACTGGAACATACGAGGTGTAATCTTGTTCAGTCTTTTATTGCAAACCGTCTTGATTCTGCTTGCTCCCCTCCGAAAAGGCATGGGCTATAAACTCATAATCCTGCTAATCTGATCAGCTTACTTGCTCGCAGACTCGGCTGCTACTTTTGCCATCGGACTCAAACTCCTACGAAGAGCAATGAGCTTCTAGTACTTTGGGCTCCATTTCTGCTGCTACACCTCGGTGGTCCAGACACCATAACTGCATTTGCTCTCGAAGATAACGAACTCTGGCTCAGGCAATTGTTTGGACTCATATTCCAGGCTGGTTTCACTTTTTACGTCTTCCTCCTGTCGCTTCCAGGAAACAAGCTTTTTGTCCCAACAATTCTCGTTTTTATTGCGGGAATTATAAAGTGCTTTGAGAGGACTCTTGCCATGTATCTTGCAAGCGGGGAGAAATTCCGGGAATCTACTATCATTGAACTTGCAAAAGATGTTAAGGTGAACCAAGGTGGGGATTATCTCCAGGTGGCTTGCGAATACTTCCAAATTTTCAGAGGGATAGTTGTCGATCTCTTCTCCAACTTCACTGATTTTCCTTTTGAAGGTCCTTCTTCATTTGGTATTTTTGGTCCAGAAGATGCGTTGAGAATAATTGAGGTTGAACTCAACTTGGTTTGTGAAGTTTTGCACACCAAGATTCAGGTAACACATTCTGTAACCTTGCGGTTCATATGTTTTGGTTCACTTGTGGCTGCCCTTTCAGTTTTCTATTTCCAAGTTGAGAAGCATGGTCTCAATGATTTTGATCTTGGAGTTACATACACCCTGTTCTTGGGCGGCATAGCCCTCGACATCATAGCTTTCTTCATGGGCAATTTCTCCGAATGGACGTTTGCTGCTTTCCGGAATCACCCCAATTCCTGCATAGTTCGTATTATCCGGCGGTTTCTCAACTTCAAGAACTCAAGGTGGCAAAGCTCACACACTGGTGGGAAGCACGATGTGTTTGTGTTTGCTACTCCTTTCCTGCTTCGCAGATGGTCTGGTTCTGTCTCAGGACTAAGAGCCATAAAAGCTCATCAAAGCAAGAGGTACGGCATCGATAAATTCTTTCAGTTCATAGCCATTAATACTTACAGGGTCATCAAATTTTTGCAAATAGACAAAATCATTGCTTTTTTCGGCCTAGCTAATATTGCCAGTGAGATGAGAATAAAAACATCTGTGTCTCAAGAGCCATTAACTAAAGAATTGTGGGTGTTTATATTTGACGAAATTAAACGAAAAGCTAAGAATGCAGATGAAATTAGAGGAAAAGCTGAGTCTGGACATTATACAGAGGTAAATGATCCCGAGGTGGGAACTATTAAAATTCCTAATTTTGCATATGATCCAGAGGCGGAAATCAGAAAAGGTTTGCCGAAATTATTTTCAACTAAAGGCGATTGTACTCTGAAGGAACTTGATACAAATGGTGATCTTATCCAATTCGTGGAAGTTTATTTTAGTGAAGTTAAGGTTAGTTTTGAGGAAAGCATTATATTCTGGCACAGTGCTACAGATTTACTTTACGAAGAAACTGCTAAAGAAGAAGAAATTTCGGATGAAAAGACTTGCAATGATAGAGAATTCAGCAAGATCCTCTCGGATTACATGATGTATCTTTTAGTTTTGAAGCCTACCATGCTGAATTCTCTTTTAGATTGGGAGCCTACCATGCTGAAATCTAGGCCAAATTTTAGATTCGAAGCTCTCCGTGCGGCGACGACAGGGGAACCGAGTTCATCAATTTATTCACCGGCGACGACAGCGGAAGCAAATCGATCAATCTATTCCATGCCGTTGGATCAAGCAAAAAGGATGGTCGATAGGCTCCAAAGTCTTGATTATTTAAAGGATAAGAAATGGGGGATAGTGAGCAAAGTGTGGGTGGAATTGATGTCATATGCAGCATGTCACAGCAGAGCAACAAGGACACATGTCCAACAAGTTAGTAACGGCGGGGAGCTTTTCACTTTCGTTTGGGTATTGATGGCTCATTTTGGTCTTGTGGAACCCACATCAGAAAATTGAATTCATATGCATTGTGCAAGTCACCAACATCCTTTCAATGTCAATGTTTCATCATCATTTTGTTGAATTCAATCGTGTATCATAAATAAAAATTTCGGGCTATTAAATAAATCCTTGTTTGAATTCCAGCCAATTGAGTTGGGCATAGTTTTTTGATGGATCAGATGTATCGAGGCCCATCAACTACTGTTTCTATAGCTATCCTAGACCCACGATAAGCATCCGGACCATGGGCCGGATGCTTGGCCCAATCAATCACATTTGGGATTTTCGGCTGAGAAATCGGAGATGATATTAATTTGCTTTTTATATATGGTGATAATTTTTTTTTTTGAAGTTGATGATTATTTGTTACCACCTCAATGGTTTTTTTTTTTAAATTGAAACACGAAGTTCATATTAGAATTTTATAGAAACTGATTTATATAGGTCTTATTCTCACAACGTTTTTTAGAATTAAAAAAAAATTGACCTTTAAAGTTCGCTCATGTTTAAATTGGCTCTTAGACATTTGAAAATTCACAAAAATACCTCGAAAATAGTTCAATTTATGAGGATAGTCTACGCACTATTTTCTTACTTTAATTTCCCTGAAAAAAATTGGGCTCTCGACACGTCAAATGTCTATCGATTGCTCTTCGCTTGTCGATTGGCTGTCGATTTCTATAGTCCACCATCTCTCTGGCGCGAAAAATTACTAACAACATTTATGTTTGAAATGTTCATTTATGACTGCTAAAATAAGAAAAATATTAATGTGCTATCATATAAATTGACACTAATTTTGAACTATTTCTATACGGGATGCTTAACCCAGCAGTTGGTCTTTCTGATGTAATGCAAGACAAATTGCTGGAACCTTTTAGTCTAAAGTAGCCGTTAGGGATGTGGGAACAATGAACAACAGGACGTGTGCAGTCGAGTAAAACAAATCGATGCCAGTAAATATTTTTATAATACAACCCATGCTGGCGACAAATATTCTATTATTCAACTCACTTTTGGAGCTTATGCAACATTTTGGGGCTTCATATTCAATACTCAACAACTGAAAGCTAGACAAATGGGGTATTGTCTTTGTTCATTATTTCAAGGATGTAACCAGGATTAATAATATAAAATGCTGCTCGTTTCAATGTCTTTATCAATTAATTCATCATTGTACAAGCCGAAGAAAGAAGGAAAAGGAGGAGAAGAGCAAGAAGAAAAATGTCATGTAAGAACTTTTGACTTTTCTCATATATTTTTTAAGCTTCATAAAACTTTTCAATTTTCTTTTTTATTTTATAGATATTTAAAGTGTTAACTACACAAAGTTTGTATCTCAGTTGTGGGGGGGGGGGGAGGGGGGGGGGGGGGGGGATGGGATTGTGTAGTTTTTACAGTGGTTTAGATCGCTAGGAAAAATTTGTGGTTTCCTACAATCAACTTGATGTGCCATTTACCGAGAATGAAAGTGACACACAACAAATGTGGAAATTCTTGATTTGAAACTGGGTGCCAGCAATATCATTGCTTGAATTACTGTCTCTTCTTTTTGTTCTAAATACATTGGATAGGATTATACAAGAAGAAAAGGAAATTTTGAAGCACACAATTATAGACTTATAGTTCTAGTTGTTATATGGAAAAGTTCAGCTTTGTTTCTTTTAACTCTATGGCTATTTTAAGGCTTCATGTTAATTCCAGATATAAAAGAGAATCTATTTTTCTAATGGAAGATATTGTTAAGATAATTCTGTTGAAATCGACATTCATTCATTGCAACTTTTTCTTTTCAACTGAAAAATCCACTATCATTATTACCACTACCAGCTCACTTCACAAAGTGTAAGAAGAGAAAAGGCAAGTGACTTTGAAAATATATCGACTCTTCAACATCAAAAAGGCTGAATCTTTCTTTGGTAATATTACCCGTTAGCCAGGACCATAAGGCCTCTATTTCTCCCACCTCATATGAAAAGCGTCTGGCCAATAGGTCATTGCCACATGTACAAAATAGTGCTGCGCGTGCAATCTTCTGTTCCTTCAATAATCCCAAGCAATCATGGAAGCAGAAGCAGGGTTTGGTTTATTAGTTTGTGTGGAAGGGAATCATGTAAATACTTTCTTTTTTCATCCTTATTCTAGTAACTAAGTTGATGTTTAGAAATTTGAAAGAGTTCATATCCAGTGAGTTTTGCTTGTTCTGAACTTAATATTTTATTTTATGTTCTTTTTTTTTGGAGTTTGTAATGCTAATTCATGATGTGGATTTTTAATGTATTCTATGCTTGCAAAGATTTGATTGAGTTCATGTTAATGCCATTAGAGTGATTTTATTGCTTTAATGAAGGTTTTGATGTTGATTATTGATGCATAAATTGTAATGAGTTGAGTAATTAGACAATTTTTATTTGGTGTTTCAGTTAATATTTTGACAGATTCAAATCAAGTGCTTGAGTGAGTGATAACCTTTATGATGCTTATAAGATAGGATGTTGGATACTTATCAATGAAGATTATCGATTGAATTCGATGCAATTATGGACTCAATTGTAAAGGGTTCGATTAAATCTTTGGATTTTAGCTCTACATTATGATTTTGCATATGCCACCTGGTGTGCTAACATTGTGTGTTCTGAAACTTTCTTATCTGTTTCGGTTTCCTCTGATTAGGCTTCTTGTTGTTAGTAGTCTGTAATTTTGCCCCATTTTCCTTAAATTACATTTTGAGATGCAAATGGCGTGATAAAAGAAGTTTTGAACTTCATGTTGTTTTTGCAGCTTTGCCATTGTTATGGCCTGCCATTGCGTTGCTCTTCGTTTCTCTGTTGGCTTCTACCTCAAGCATTGATGGTCTTAGTGGCTCCAACAAACACAGACGCGAGGTGATTGTTGCACACCATGGTGTTGTTGCCACTGATGATGGTCGATGTTCCAAAATAGGCATGGATGTGCTTAAAGCAGGAGGTCATGCCGTTGATGCATCTGTCGCTGCTGCTCTCTGTTTGGGAGTTGTTAGTCCAGCATCGAGTGGCATTGGTGGAGGATCCTTTATGCTGATTAGGCAATCCGATGGGAAGGCACAAGCATTAGACATGAGAGAAACTGCCCCAGCGCAGGCTTCCGAGGTACTCATGTTAAACATTGATGTGTCCTCTGAAGCTTATATTGCTCATCAGAATTGTATTAAATTATATGTTTCTGTTGCTCTATCTTCAGAATATGTATGGCGGCAATGATACTCTGAAGAGAAGTGGCATCCTCTCTGTAGCCGTTCCAGGTGGACTTGCAGGCCTTTTCAAAGCTTGGGAACAACATGGAAAGCTTCCATGGAGAAGGCTTGTATGGCCAGCTGAGGCTCTTGCTCGTGGGGGATTCAAGGTTTCTCCATACCTTCACATGCAAATGCAGAGCACTAAATCTGGGATCTTAGCTGATGAGGGACTAAGGGATGTATTCACATCAAATGGTGACATCTTGCAGATTGGCGATCTCTGCCGCAACAAAAAACTAGCAGAGACGCTGAGAAAAATTTCAAAATATGGCTTGAAAGCCTTCTATAACGGATCGGTTGGTTTTAATTTAGTCAGAGATATTCAGAAGGCTGGAGGAATATTGACAATTAAGGATTTGCAGAGATATGAAGTTAAAGTGAGAGAACCAATCACTGCTAACATTCTGGGCCTTAAACTAATTGGCATGCCACCCCCTTCTTCCGGCGGTGCTACAATGATGCTTGTAAGTGTATCCCCGCTTTACCTTATGTTTCATATGAAATGGTTAACAATAACAGAGCCTTTTCATTTCTACTGCCACAGGTGTTAAACATTCTTGCTCAATATGAAGTCCCTTCAGGTTTATCCGGCTCCCTTGGGATCCACCGCCAAATAGAAGCTCTGAAACATGGCTTCGCCGTGAGGATGAATCTTGGTGATCCTGAATACATTAATGTTTCTGAAGTTGTATCCGATATGCTTTCTCCTAAGTTTGCACGCGCACTGAAGAAGACTATTTACGATAATATGACTTTTGATTCCAGGCACTATGGTGGCAGGTAAATTGCTTTCATTTTGCTTTATTTATGCTTCATTCATTTCTCTGTTACCCAAAACTGAACATTCGTTTCACATACATGTGCCTATGAGCAGAGGATTTATGTTGATGAGGGGGACCTTGAAGGTTTTAATTTAAGTGTTCTGTAACCTTGGTCATGTTGTGGCCACTCCGCAGCGCTTGTAACGACCTTTTGTTCAACATATGTCAATTAATCCAGTTCTAAATATCCTAGGTGGAAGATTGAGCATTTAATTGCAATGAAGCCAAGTAATACGAAATAGAGTACATAGACGCAACAAATTGATCTAGTGTATAATGATAAGTCTTCAAAATTTACTGCCCATGAGTTTCACAGCTCAAAACTCATGGGCAGTCATGTGTCGATTGTAGATCAAAATTTATCCAGTTATACAATCTTACATTGCTATGACAACTTCTATTTTGTTCTTATGATTAGACCATTGCTTTGATTATTTCATGGAAAAAAAACAGCCAGATTTAAACCAAGTCCACTTTCCCTTGATTTCTTAAAGGTGGAATCAGATCCATGACCATGGCACTAGTCATTTGTCGATTGTAGATCATGAGAGAAATGCTGTTTCCATGACAACTACAGTGAATGCATACTTTGGAGCACAAATTCTGTCACCAAGTACAGGAATAGTCCTGAACAATGAAATGGATGATTTCTCCATGCCTATGAATGGCAGCAAAAATCTTCCACCACCAGCACCCGCTAACTTTATTAGACCGGGGAAGAGGCCATTATCATCCATGACACCTACTATCGTATTGAAGGTATATATGTTACCTTATCTTTCTGCTCAAATTGGCATTGATTTTAACAACGAAAACTTATTAAAGACCGCAATGCTTGTGCAGGATGAGAAACTGATAGCTGTGTTAGGTGCCAGCGGCGGAGCCAATATTATAGGCGGGATTACAGGGGTTCTCTTGAACCATTTTGTCCGGGGAATGGATCCTCTCTCTGCTGTCATGGCTCCAAGGGTCTATCAGCAGGTATGTTTCTCTTTTCCCTCTCAGATAGGAATTAAGATTCTCTCTTAATATGAGCTTACATAAACTTTGCTTTTAAAGGATACTTTAACCTGTGCAAATTTTTATCCATATTTAATTTTAATTTCTTAACTACTAAATACTAGTGCATATAAGTTAAAGTTCATATCATAAGAGAATCTCGATCTCTCAAATTCATTTCTAAGTGACATTGAGGCTCTTAATCTCAAAATCTAATTCAATGTTCATTTCGTGCATTAATTTCTTTTGTGTTCCTCTTCTGTTTACCTAGCTGATACCGAACATAGTGTACTACGAGAACTGGACAACAGTGATCGGCGACCACTTTGAGATTCCGGGGAATATCAGGGCATCCCTTCGAAAGAAGGGCCATGTGCTAGAGAGCATGGCTGGTGGAACAATTTGCCAGTTTATAGTTCAAGAATTTGAGTCTATAAAGGAAAATGAAGGTGTTGGAGAGCTTGTGGGTGTAAGTGACCCACGAAAAGGAGGCTTTCCGGCTGGTTTCTAAAATTGTACTTGCTCATGCACTATTGAATAAATAAATAATCTTCACATTTTTTTTCTAATTTTTCTTTGAGGCCTGCTATTTAGACTGAGAGAAGATAAAATGAAGATAGAAACGACTCAACTCTCTCTTGTCCTCTCCGTGGGCCCAAGAAGAAACAAATTATAAGTCACTAAACGGGTTTATGTCTTCATTTTATGATCCTTTAGTTTAGTTATCATTTTTCTTTTTCTTTTGGGCAGAATTTTTAAATTATTAGAAGGCATAGTATAAAACAGAGAAAAGAATTAGCAATACCATATAGATATATGAATATATAGAACCCAATACATGGTATTCACAGATATCTAAGCTTGAAATGAAATCAAGATGATCCAAATTGCAATAACACTGGAGCATATAGACACAAATTTGATAGTGAAATTATTATGCTTAATGTGAATTGGACAGACTGTTGTTGTTCGGCACCTTATAACATTTTTTTCCCTAAAATAAATATTTAAAAAAAAAGAAAAACCTGTATTTCTTTATATCTTACATGCAGACTTGTAGAAATAATTTAAAACATTACTGTACAGAAAATAGATTTTCAAGAAATTTTTGTGAGTCCTCAAAATTAAAATAGGATGATGTCGAAAAGGAATCTTAGGCAAACATTAACCGATCATGTGTGCGTGTGTTAGAGATGGCAAAACATCGGGCCGGGTCCGGGTATTGCCATGACCGGACCCTGCTCAGATGCAACCGGTCCGGGTCTAGGTCCGGACCGGGTTTTAATTTGGATACCCGAATTTTATATTTTTTAATATTTTATGTGTATATATTTTTTATTTTTTGGTAATTTTATAAGTTTTAAATTTATTTCAATAAAATTTGACATAAAAATATAAAATTTAAGTGTTTAAAACTTTATATATGTATAATAAATGAGTCAAATAAATATAAAATATTTAAAATATATAGATTTTATAATTTTTTAAAATAAAATCTGGGTTCCGGGTTTATCAAGTGATGCTCAAGACCGACCCGGCTTCATACCCGGGCCGAATAATGCCTGGCCCGCAGCGCCCGGGTACGGTCCGGGTCCGGACCGGGTGGGTATTTTTGCCACCTCTAGCGTGTGTGTGTATAATAATTCTCTAATGAAAATATTATCATTTTAAGAACAGTTATTTCAATCACTAATCTATATATTTTTTTATATTTTAATATCCATTATTATTATGTCGTAGATATTGGGATCGTACTTGTCAATCAACTCCTAATCTTTCGAATACAATTCTTAAACAAGGAGAAAAAGTTATCATGCACTCAATCTCACCTCATATCCATGTAATCCCTTAGATTAGAATGCGCTAAATCCTACCTCAAATTATTCACTGCAAGAAGCTAAGCCAATTAATTAAGAGCCTCTATAAATATTAATTATACATAATCTTGTAATAAAAATTTACCATTTAACTGAATCTTGTAACTGATAAAACCGATTGAATAAATAATGTTAATAACGACTACATTCAACAGAGTATTTTGAGATATAAATTCATAAATATACATAAAATCTCTTATATAAAAAGAGATTTATTTCTAAGAATTGTAAACCACAATCTCAGTAAGAGTATGTGCTACGAAATATACGTGAAAATAACAAGATAAGATTGAACAACCAAAAGTCTGTAAAAAGATTAACATAAAAAAAAAATCAATGTTTCAAGAACCACAATTATTTATTGAAAAAGCTTTTATTATGCCTTCAAATATAAATACTAATAATGGAAAATTTTCCAATCTAAAATTAAAAATTCGATTTGAGACGAACTTATAATGTATCCTTCTCCAATAAAAATTCGAGACCAATTTACAATGGATCATTCTCCAATTTTAATCCTGGATCTAATAAGCTCTCAACAACAATCATACCTCAATTTTTATGAGAATTCCCTCGACTCAAAAGCTTAAATCCAAAATTGGAAGAGCTTACATCCCAAAACAATCCGATCTCATCACCTGGTAGAAGATGCCGGCTCTGAACAACATCGGTCCAACCGAGAAAAAAAATGCCATGATTTCCTTGGACGAATATGTTCTCACTTTTAAACCTCTTAGGATTTCCTTCGTCAGTATAGTCCGCTATTGTAACCGAATACTGGTTACCTTGGTCCACATAGTTGCACAAATCCAACGTCCAATATCGAAAAACGCGGTCGAAAAATTCATAATGCGAAAGCACAAGCTTCCCGTTGTAGACATCGCTGCCGGTGACTGATTTTCTGATCTGCCATGGATTTTTTGGATCAAATTGCGGAGGATTGCCGAAGTCTCGCATTTCAACTATGGTTCTTGTGACCTCATAGGGCTTGCCACTGGCTATTGCTGCTTGCTCTACAGTTTTTGTGGCAATAAACTCGTATTTATATGCTTTCTTCCTGGGGGGTTCTTGGTGATGATTAATAACAATCATGTTGCATGCACGATTCAATAATGTTATAATGGAGAAGAAGAAGAGGAGATACGACTAAAGTTGATTCAAAAGGACTCTAGGGTTTGGACTTGAACTTATGGTAAAGGGTTTTATTCTGTTTAAGGAAAGAAAAGATTTCGAATCTTTTGTTTCCTATTGGTAGTGCTATAGTGTTGATTTGTTGTTGGAATTTTGCTTCTGTTTTGGTGCAACGTTTTCGGAAAGTGGATTTATGTCGTTTTTCACTCACTGTAATGAATGATTAATGACCTTGATTAATTTGGTTTGATTCTTGCCCATTGGACGGGTTTTTTTTTTCACTTTATGATTTTTATTTCAATTTTATTTGGCTAAACGTTTTTTTGGAAAGCAAATTAATTCCCTGTGCGAACTCATTATGGGTGTTTAATTGCCCCTTTATTTGATTCTTGCTTATTTGATGCGTTATTTTATAATCGGGAATCTCTCCAGATTTTATAATCGATTAAAATCAACGAAAGGGTGGTATGAATAATAAAAACAAATATCGAATTTGATATTATAAATGGTGATATTTCTACTCTTCAAATTATGTAAGTCAGTGGGGGACCTATAGTTGGGCTACACTGGCTGTAACCCGATCTTGATAAGGAAAAAATCATTTATTCTCATTTTTTCATCAACTTTATGGAATAATAGAGTTTTTATTTTATTTTTATATATAACCCTAGCTCAATTACCTTTATATTTTCTCAATTTTATATTATAGTAGAGTTTTTATTTTATTTTTAAATATGTCCTTAATCCATTATATTTTTTCCCATTGAAATTAGTGACTTATTTTATAAAATGATTAAATTATATATTTATTGCATAGATTGAAAATATTAGGGGGCTAAAATGTTATTACTGCATTAGTTTATTTTAAAAAAATTATAATTGAAAAAAAAGTATGTCAATCTAATATAAAATTGTCGCTATTATTAAAAATACTTACAAAAACAAAATATAATAGCAATTACCAACATTTTCATAAACTTTTTATGTGAATTTTGAGATTTCACTTATTAGTTACAATAACAAAGAGGACAAGTTAGAAAATAAAATTTGAGCATTTTGAAGAGTTTTTTATAGAAAAATCATCAGCATTTGATTCTTCGAAGAGAGTCAGAGTGTCTGCCAAAGAAACAACCGCACTTAAATATATTTTTACTGAATGAGTTTATTTTATTATTGAAACTTTTGACTAATATTATATTTATAATTTTAAAAGATGAACAAATTTTAGTCATTTAATTTATTTAAGCCTGATAATTAAGTACTTAACTTCAAACATTAAAGTTTACTTACAAGTTTTCATTGATTATAATTACATGTATTAATTTAATTTAGCTTAAAATTCTTAATTAACTTATTAATCCTTATATAATTACATGTTATTATAGGTCGCAATGTTGGATTCCATAATTGAAAAATAGTTCTTTTATATTTAAATTGTCTTTTATTTTATACACTTTTTTATAACTATTTTTGTCTAAAGTACATATTTATAAGGATAAGGTTCTTCGTGTCCTCCCTTATTTAATGTAATTCTTTCTACTTATGAATTTTTATGATCACTTTATAAATTTTTTAATTTTTTAATTTTCTCCGGGATGATAAAAATTCTTGGGTCCGCCCCTGCCATCCACTTAAAAAGATTAATTAAAAAAATTCACATTATTTTTAACAATTTCAAATTAAGAATATATTTAAACAATTAACCAGTTAAATCCTCATATTGGTGGTTATTAAGCTTCAAAAATGTATTTGTGATATAATATCAAAAAAATTATAAAATTTATTAGTTGTGAGAAGGATTTAATTGATTAATTATTTAAATTTTTTCCTATTTCAAATTGTAAAAAATAACGTGAATTTTTTATAAATAATATAAGTGAATTTACATAAACTGTAGGGTGAAAATATCCTCACTCAATATTATTATGGAAAATTATCTCCATACTACCTCAATTTTGTCAAAATTTCATACAATCAGTCATCAAAGAATTTTGACAATGTATCTGAATCACCTATACTTTTGATTTTTCTATTAACCAACTACTTTGGCATATAAAAAATAATAATAGTAAATAATGATTTTAAGTATTAAAAGATTAATTTACCTTCAACTAGCTCAAACCATAGAAACTAAAGTAGTGGTTGATTCCCGATATTTAATCAAAACTAAACATGTATATATGAAAATCTCACCTATTTACATTTTAAATACCGAATCTGGCCCTAATCTCCAAGATAAAACTATATCCGATGGCCATCCTGGTTAATATTAATTTCAAATCATGTATCATTGTGATTGCATTTATATATACATTTCTTGCAATTTTTTTTTAAAGGTAGAGGGTTCCGTAAAGCTTATAATAACTTTTTATGTCTTTATTTCTTATAGTATTCAAATTTAAGTGGTCAATTAAATTGGTTAGAAACCAATTAGGACTTTCTTACGAAATTGAAAGCCTGATACCATCATAAATTATATCTCAGGAAGTCATATAAACAATTAATAATAATAATAATAATAATAATAATAATAATAATCATCATCATCATCATCTAAAAATAATTTAGATGTATTTTTTAAAAAAAGAATTTAGATGTAAAACTTCAATGATGATCCAATAGCAAATGAAAAATTAATTAAAAGGATAATGGTAGATAGGTCCTCCAATATTTTTAACATTCAAAACTACAAGCCATCATGGAATTAATCGGGCCAAAACATATAGCCCACCATTTTTGAATCCACCTATTATTTTTAAAGAAAAAAAAAAGAAGAAAAAATCAGTCAAGGTGAAACGTGAGAATGATAAATGAAGCTGAAGCTTGAGTGAATTCTATGTAAATGACACAGTATAAGTCTGATTATATTTTAACAAATCTTATTATATCCGTACTTAATTTACAAAGCCTCATATAACATACTAAATAACTCTACTATAGAGTTCGATATATAAAAGACTTCTAAAAATAATTAAAAATCTAATAATTTCATCCCAGATTACATTTTATTTTTCGTTTAATTTCTCACATCTCTCCATCTTTCAAATTAGACGAAGCTGAGCAACTTTCCCCGAATTATTATCCTTAACACTACAAGAATTATGCTTACAACCGAAACTAAAGAAACCCTTCATCATCCCTGGCTTATTATTTTTATTAGAAGATTTCATGCTGCAGTTTCTAGGGTTTTTGGTGCACTCCTTCAAGGCTACCAAAAAGGGGTCTGGTTGATCATGCTTATTATTGTTCCAAAGACCTAGACCTTTTCTTGAAGAACTTTCTGGACAGGTGACCGAAAATTTTTTGCTCTCCGCCTGACATGGTGGCGGCGGCAGCTTTGACGAACAGTGCCCGTCGCCATCGAAACCGTTGTGGATGATCACCTTGGAGACTCCAGGCTTGTTCTCCCACGAAAAGGGCACATTCCCTTTAGAGTGAAACTTGTTACTTAGGCTCATTTCTCATAAGCTTTGCAGTTAAACTCAAATTTAGCCAGGATTTATATAGAAAAAGTCATTCTCGTGGATGTTTACAAGTTATAAAATTCATATTTGTTTGGATGCTTACAAGTTATAAAATTCATATTTATCAATAAGAGTCATTTTCTAGTGTGGATGTTGACACATTATATTAAATTATGTTATTAATAAGAGTCCTTTTTCAGTGTGGATGTCGACACATTATATTAAATTATGTTTTGGTGCTATATGCAGGTAATGTATAGCCGTAAATAATGCAGCTATCTCGTTATGTGTAAAATCTGATAATTTGTATTTTATAATGTGCGGACGTTTTCATATAGAAGGAAATATATATATATATATTCGAGTGCCTTAGATGATGAGGGCCATTCATATAAATTTCGACAATGAAAGTTGGGTAATTAGAATTTTTAAACAGAAGTGATGGACAAAAAAGACACGCAAGTAGGGAAAAATGAGACCATGTTCGTATGAGTCTACATCATGATAGAGAGTAAGAACAAAATGGAAAATTTAGGCGATATTCTTCTATACTTTCTTGTGCATCAAGTAGATGGTGAGACGATGTTATAAATTAATAGATTAATTATTATTTATTTGATAAATGAAAATGTATCTACATCACATTATATTTTAAGGGGAAAAAAGAAAAAATAGGAAACATGCAATGAATTATGCAGATTTATTTCTTTCCTAGTTATCTTGTCCTAAGGAGAAATTTTAGAATACCTCAGATATATTACAACTAATTGATACGTACATGACATATATAGTTTAATTTAATACAAACACCACTTGCATAATGGTGTTTTAAAATAAGTACACATATGTCATGATATTATTTGTTTATTCTATAACTGACATGATAATTCAGATGTATTAGAATTTCTCTATCGTAAGATGCTACTCAGTGCAAGGAATGATGGATACGATTGAATGTTATAGAAACGTCCTGAAAAAAGACTAGATATTATTTTAAGAAAAAGAATTGGAAATATGCAAGGAATTGAAATACAAGTGTGAAACCCAAGAGGGGGGGTGAATTGGATTTGTAAAATCTATCCTAACAAATTCACACAACAAGCAATCTAATGTCTTAACAATAATTGAAAACAATAAGTTCAATAATAGCACAATAATTAAAGAGTAAGGGAGAAGAGAAACAAACACACGAATTTTTACGTGGTTCGGCAATCCCCGCCTACGTCCACGCCTCCAAGCGATCCAAGCTTGAGGATTTCACTATCCAAGCCTTTCCAAGGCTTCAACAATTACAATTGACTTCGAGGTGTCAATAAACCTTTACAACAAAGAGATTATCTCCCAATCTCTTCACTCAAGTGTCTCACACACTCAAATTCTCACAAATGAGATGAACAAATGATTATTACAATGAAACTCACTCAATGAGTAGATATACAATGATGAAGAACAAGAAAAGATTCAATGTTTGTATTTCGCAAATTTGAACACTCAAGATATCACGTGTGCCTTTTGTTTTTGCTTGTTGGAGAGCTTCAAAATGAGTTGGATTTGAGTTCTTATAGCTTGAGCTCGAAAACTAGCCGTTACTCACATTCTGGGCTATCCGGTTTGCCGTTTAATGGAATCCGGTAAGCCGGATTTATGTTACCGTTAAGGCAAAATTCAAAATTTTGCCTAACCGGCTTGCCGGATTTGGAATCCGGTAAGCCGTTTTCGTTCTGGTGCTTACTGCCCGAATTCGGCCTGCCGTTTATCAGTATCCGGTAAGCCGCTTGCTACAGTAACTGCTACAGTAAAACATTTCCCGAAATTTACAGTTTGACCCCAACACTTTATAAAACTGTACTACGGCCCAAAACGTTATGAAACTTTGCAAATAGGTCCAATTTCAGAATTTTTAAGTAATGCTTCGTTAATCCCAAAACTTTCTGAAATTATGACTTTGCCCAAACTTTGTGAAATTATATAATGACCCCAAAAACATTTAAATAATTTCAAATAAGTCCAAATCCGAAAACTTTAAAAACATTATCAAAGCTTTTAAAATACATGTGGTTTGTTATCATCAAAATCAATATTTATAGCCATATAGGCTAACAATCTCCCCCTTTTTGATGATGACAAAGCACATTCAAAACTTTAATTTTGTTATGAAAGAGCTCCCCCTTAATCAATGCAAGTTAAAAAATGATTTGAAAATAGTTTAATAAAAAACTCCCCCTGCATATATGCTCCCCCTAGATACATGCATATTTTCATAACACATATTAAATCATTCTCCCCCTTCATCATCAAAAAGAATAAAGACTCCCCCTATCAATCATCAAAATCACAACATAAGAAAATCCATATAAAATCCATATAATCCATAATGATCAAGCAACACAAAATCCATAACATCAACATAGATAGTCATAACAAGTCCATACAATCCAAAAAAAAATACATAAACCGAAGAGCATAACAACCATCCATAGAATCGAAAATAAAAGAACACACAATGCAGTAAATAAAATGTTGGTGTGTCCAAGTACAAGCACAAAATACTACTCAGGTGGTGAGGATGGAGGTGATGGAGGTGGAAACGGATATGGAATGCCGAAGTGAAAATGATAGAAAATGGAGGATTTTGGAGAGAAAAAGAGAGAGAATAGAAACGGTTTTTAGAGAGATAATGGAAACGGATTGCCGAAACTTAGGAGATGATGAATAGTGTTTAAAGAGCTCAAATTCGGTTTACCGGATTTTCTAACCGGCAAGCCGGTTTGTGGACAGATTTGAACAAAGCCGAAAGCGGCTTTCCGAAAAACAAATCCGGAAATCCGGAAATGAACCGAGAGTAGAAAGAAGCAATTCGGCTTGCCGGTTGTGGATAACCGGTAGGCCGGTTGTGAACCCGAGAACAGCCTTCTTCAGCAAATTTAAAAGGCACGAATCCGGCTTGCCGGATTTCCTAACCGGCAGGCCGGTTAGTATGCAGAAAAGGAGAAAGCCGAAACCGGCTTTCCGAAATTGAAATCCGGTAAACCGGATATGGACCGAGAGATGCAAGAGGCAATTCGGCTTGCCGGTTTCCTTAACCGGCTGGCCGGTTTCGAGAGCCTCCAAAAATAATCGGTTTTCCGGATGTCTTGAACCGGAAATCTGGTTTTGCTCCAGCAAAGCATGCATGCGAATTCGGTTTTCCGATTATTGATAACCGGTTGACCGGTTATGAGGCAGTAAATATCCTTCCAAATTCGGTTTTCCGGATTGAAAATCCGGTCATCCGAATGTTGTCCAGAGACCAACCAAAGCTAATCCGGTTTTCCGGATTGAAAATCCGGTTTTCCGGAATTTGTCCCGAGAGGGATCAATAAGGAGAAATAATTTTCCGGAAGAATGAAAAGGGAAAAATGCTAGCTTTTGTACTTGTATTACACACCATTTTATTTCCGGCTTTAAAAATTGATTAATTTTAAATCATTTCAAGATTTAAAACTTTTCAATAAGCCATCTAATGCATGTAATATAAAATCATAAAATCATAAATTTACAAGCACATCAAGTTATCTAATTCATGTAGCATAAAACCATATGATAACAATCATATCAAGCCATGAATTAAAACATGAATTAAGATTCAACATTCATCATTCCAAGCTCATGCCTAATCTTTATAAAATGCTCTTCGCTAAGAGGTTTTGTAAAGATATCCGCAAGTTGATTTTCAGTGGAAACAAATTTAATTACAACATCCCCTTTTTGAACATGATCTCTAAGGAAATGATGTCTAATCTCTATATGCTTAGTCCTAGAATGTTGAATGGGATTCTTGGAAAGATTTATAGCACTAGTATTGTCACATAAGATAGGAATTTGATCAAGTATAATGCCATAGTCTCTAAGGGTTTGTTTCATCCAAAGAATTTGTGCACAACAACTACCTGCGGCAATATATTCTGCCTCGGTGGTTGAAAGCGCAACTGAGTTTTGTTTCTTACTAAACCAAGAGACAAGAGAATGACCTAGGAAGTGACATGTTCCACTAGTACTTTTTCTATCAACCTTATACCCAGCAAAATCAGCATCCGAATAACAAGTTAAATCAATATGAGTTCCTCTAGGATACCAAAGGCCAAGATTAATAGTGCCAATTAAATACCGAAAAATGCGTTTGACAGCAAGCATGTGAGACTCTTTAGGACAAGATTGAAATCTAGCACACAAGCAAACACTAAACATAATATCAGGCCTACTAGCAGTCAAGTAGAGTAAGGATCCGATCATACCTCGATAAGTCTTGATATCAACTTCCTTACCTTTCTCATCTTTGTCCAGCTTGATGGTAGTGCTCATAGGAGTGCTTTTTGCCGTTCCATTTTCATAGCCAAATCTTTTGAGTAGATCTTTCACGTACTTGGCTTGGTTTATGAAAATTCCTTCCTCGTTTTGTTTGATTTGAAGACCAAGGAAGTACTTCAACTCTCCCATCATACTCATCTCAAACTCTTGGCTCATACATGATGAAAAATCTTTACACAACAACTCATTAGTAGAACCAAAGATAATATCATCAACATATATTTGAACAATAAGTATGTCTTGGTTCTTATGCTTAACAAAAAGAGTTGTGTCCGCTTTTCCCATTGAAAAATCGTTATCCAACAAGAAATTTTTAAGCCTATCATACCAAGCTCTAGGTGCTTGTTTTAAACCATACAAAGCCTTGGATAACTTATACACATGATCTGGAAATTTTTCATTTTCAAAACCAGGAGGTTGTTTCACATAAACTTCCTCCATAATGTATCCATTTAAGAAAGCACTCTTGACATCCATTTGATACAAAATAAAATCCTTATGACATGCATATGCTAACAACATCCTAATGGATTCTAATCTTGCTACAGGTGCAAAAGTTTCATCAAAATCAATTCCTTCTTCTTGGTTGTAACCTTGAGCCACTAATCTAGCTTTATTTCTTACAACCACACCGGATTCATCCATTTTGTTTCTAAATACCCATTTAGTACCTATAATGGATTGATGTTCCGGATTAGGAACTAACTCCCACACATTATTTCTCTCAAATTGATTCAACTCCTCTTGCATTGCCATAATCCAAGATTCATCATTTTCCGCATCCGCAAAGGATTTTGGCTCAATTTGAGAAATAAATGCAGCATGCTCACATGTGTTTCTAAGAGATGATCTAGTGGTAACACCTCGTGAGGGATCTCCTAAAATTACATCCTTAGGATGAGAGGACACATACCTCCACTCCTTGGGGAGTGTTTGTGAAGTACCTTCATTTTGCTCTGCATTTGTTTCTTCATGATGTTCCTCTTGAATTCCAGGTGGTGTGTCTTCTTGGTTGCCATTTGATGCTTCTTCTTGTTGTTCTTCTTCTGCATTATCATCAACAACAACTTTCTCCGTAGAGGAGGGGTTAGACTCATCAAATGTAACATGCATAGATTCTTCCACAACTAAAGTTCTTTTATTATAAACTCTATAAGCTTTGCTTGAATTTGAATAACCAAGAAAGATACCAACATCAGATTTTGGATCAAATTTACCAAGATTATCTTTTGTGTTTAAAACAAAACATTTGCATCCAAAAACTTTAAAATAACCAATGTTGGGTTTTCTATCTTTCCAAAGCTCATATGGAGTTTTATTGAGATTAGGTCTAATCAACACCCGATTTAAAACATAACAAGCGGTGTTGACGGCTTCGGCCCAAAAATACTTAGGCAAAGAATTTTCATTCAACATGGTCCTAGCCATTTCTTGAATAGACCTATTCTTTCTCTCTACTACTCCATTTTGTTGTGGAGTCCTAGGTGATGAAAATTGATGTTCAATGCCAAGGTCATTACAGAAATTTTCAAATGCATGATTTTCAAATTCTCCACCATGATCACTTCTAATACAAGTGATGGAGTAACCTTTTTCATTTTGAACCTTTTTACAGAAAATTCGAAATGCATCAATGGCATCATCCTTATTAGCTAAGAACAATACCCATGTGTATCTCGAATAATCATCCACAATTACACATGCATAAAACTTACCACTTAAACTAGCATGTCTAGAAGGTCCAAATAAATCTATATGAAGCAATTGAAGTGGTTTTGAAGTGGAAACATGATTTTTGCTTTTGAATGAAGTTTTGATTTGTTTTCCAAATTGGCATGCTTCACAAGTTCTATCTTTTTGAAAATTGATTTTTGGAAGACCTTTTACTAAATCATTTTTCACGATTTTTGAAATCAAATCCATGCTTGCATGACCTAATCTTCTATGCCATAACCAACCATCATCATGCAATGCGGAAAGACATTTCTCATTTGTTGATGCACAATCTATATTAATGGTATAGACATTAACACATCTATTTCCTACAAACAAGACTTTCCCATCACATGCATTCTCAATAACACACTTTGATTCATCAAAGATAACTCTATACCCTTTATCACATAATTGACTAATACTAAGCAAATTGTGTTTCAAGTTTTCAACCAAACACACATTTTCAATGAGAGTAGAGGATACATTACCGACATTTCCAATCCCAATGATTTTTCCTTTTGAATTATCCCCAAACGAAACATCTCCGCCATTTTCGATCTTGGTAAAGCTTGAAAACCAAGAATAATTCCCTGTCATGTGTCTTGAACAGCCACTGTCCAAGTACCACTTATTCTTCTTCTTCTTTGAGCCCTGTAGAGAAAATCTCAAGCTTTAGGTACCCAAACCTTTTTGGGTCCTTGAGAGTTAGCAATGGTTCCTTTCGGAACCCAAACACATTTCATACCATAATATGCATTTCTCTTCACTGCACATCTATTTTTCATATGGCCATCTTGATTGCAATAATGACATACAATTTTATTGTTAATAGATGTATTCTTCACAAAATAATTCTTGTAAAATTTTTGTTTCAAATTCGGTTTATAACCTATGCCACTTTTGTCAAACACACATTTTTGTGAGTTTAGCAAATTGTCCAACATCTTTTGCCCATTTGTAAATTTTAGCACAATTTCATTTAATTCATTACTCTTCTTTCTAAGCATTTCATTCTCATTTTTCAAGTCATTCATGTGTGACTCTAAGTGCTCATGTGAAGTGCTAGAGTTCTCAAATAATGCAATACTATCATGTAATGTTTTGTTTTCTAATTCTAGGCATGTAATCTTTGCACTAAATGAATCATTTTCATTCTTAAGCTCTATCATCTTCTTTTTAAGACTTATATTCTTTTTACCAATCTTCATTAGCTCATCATGCAAATCATTAAAAGCATCATGCAATTCATCATATGTAGGAAGAACACTTACCTCATCAAGTTCATCACATGATTCTTCCCCAATGGCCATGAGAGCTAAGTTTGTCATTTCTTGTTGCTCATCATCGTCACTTGTTTCCTCATCACTATCATCCCATGTGGCCACCATAGCCTTCTTCTTGAATTTGTTGAGAAGAGGACATTCTGGTCGTATGTGTCCGGGCTTCTTGCATTCATAACAAGTGATTGGCTCCTTCTTCTCCTTCTTATTCTTGTAGCCTCTGAACTTTCTCTGCTCATTATTCTTCTTGTAAAATTTTCTGAATCTTCTAGCTAACATAGCCAGCTCCTCATCATCCATTTCGCTTTCCTCATCACTCTCACGTTTTGAAGCCTTGAGAGCAATGTTCTTCTTCTTTTCCTCATGCCCTTTTTCAGCTGCCAAATCTTCTTCATATGAAATAAGAGAGCCAATTAAATCATCAATAGGTAACACATTTAAATCCTTGGCTTCCTCAATGGCAGTCCTTTTTGGTCTCCATTCCTTAGGTAGAGACCTAATGATTTTCTTGACTTTTTCGCTATTTGAAAAAGTCTTTCCTAGGGCTCCTAGAGTGTTCACTATGTCCGTGAATCTAGTATACATAGAGTACACATTTTCATTTTGTTCCATTTGGAACAATTCATATTGTCGAGTGTACCTACTTATTTTAGATTCTTTCACTTGGTTTGTGCCTTCATAGACAACTTCAAGTTTGTGCCAAATCTCATTAGCACTTTCGCAACTAGACACTCTATGAAACTCTTTCTTATCTAGTGCACAAAATAAGGCATTCATGGCCTTGGAATTTAGAGAAGCTTTTCTCTTTTCAAATTCATTCCAATCCCGTGAAGGTTTTGGAATATCTTCTCCGACTTCATTTTTAGTCAAAGGCATGAAAGGACCATCATTAACGATTTCCCAAATCTCATAATCTAAGGCTTGCAAGTAAATTCTCATCCTAGTTTTCCAATATGGGTAATCGTTTCCATCAAAGTAAGGTGGTCTAGAGGTGGACTGCCCTTCCCTAAATGTGGAATCATTTTGAGTTGCCATTGATCTTTAGCTCTAGATGGTTAAATCTAAATAAGAGCACCTCGCTCTGATACCAATTGAAATACAAATGTGCAACTCAAGAGGGGGGGTGAATTGTATTTTTAAAATCTATCCTAACAAATCCACACAACAAGCAATCTAATGTCTTAACAATAATTGAAAACAATAAGTTCAATAATAGCACAATAATTAAAGAGTAAGGGAGAAGAGAAACAAACACACGAATTTTTACGTGGTTCGGCAATCCCCGCCTACGTCCACGCCTCCAAGCGATCCAAGCTCGAGGATTTCACTATCCAAGCCTTTCCAAGGCTTCAACAATTACAATTGACTTCGAGGTGTCAATAAACCTTTACAACAAAGAGATTATCTCCCAATCTCTTCACTCAAGTGTCTCACACACTCAAATTCTCACAAATGAGATGAACAAATGATTATTACAATGAAACTCACTCAATGAGTAGATATACAATGATGAAGAACAAGAAAAGATTCAATGTTTGTATTTCGCAAATTTGAACACTCAAGATATCACGTGTGCCTTTTGTTTTTGCTTGTTGGAGAGCTTCAAAATGAGTTGGATTTGAGTTCTTATAGCTTGAGCTCGAAAACTAGCCGTTACTCACATTCTGGGCTATCCGGTTTGCCGTTTAATGGAATCCGGTAAGCCGGATTTATGTTACCGTTAAGGCAAAATTCAAAATTTTGCCTAACCGGCTTGCCGGATTCGGAATCCGGTAAGCCGTTTTCGTTCTGGTGCTTACTGCCCGAATTCGGCCTGCCGTTTATCAGTATCCGGTAAGCCGCTTGCTACAGTAACCTGCTACAGTGAAAATTTTCCCATATTTTCAGTTTGACCCCAAAACTTGATAAAAACTGTAGTATGGCCCAAAACGTTATGAAACGTTGCAAATAGGTCCAATTTCAGAATTTTTAAGTAATGCTTCGTTAATCCCAAAACTTTCTGAAATTATGACTTTGCCCAAACTTTGTGAAATTATATAATGACCCCAAAAACATTTAAATAATTTCAAATAAGTCCAAATCCGAAAACTTTAAAAACATTATCAAAGCTTTTAAAATACATGTGGTTTGTTATCATCAAAATCAATATTTATAGCCATATAGGCTAACAGGAATGATATATTCTTTCGTTGTCCTTGTGATCATTTTTATTTGATAACACATCCTATAACAATAAGAGAGATTATCAGTCATTCACCCAAAACTTATTTTGTTATAAAAAATACTACAAAAATTTTATTTTGTTCAAATATATTACAAAAACTTTAATTTGTTCAAAAATATTGCAAAAACTTTAATTTGTTCAATTTTCTATCTATTGTTTATAATGCGTATCAATTGTCCAACCAATAGACATAACTACCCTCACAAAATAATTACTACTATAAGTTGTGTTTACTTTTGTTTTGTCATTTCATTAAAGTAATTATTATGTCTTTTTAGCAGATGGTTAATATAAATTGTGCACATTGATTTTAAAATTAAACAAATTCAGATTTTTATAATATTTTTTATAATGGGATATGTAAAATTAAATAGATTCAAACTTTTGTAAATTTTTTTTTAATAATGGGATAAACCTCGGGTGGACGGATAATAATTTTTCTAGATATAATAACTCTTTGAATAATTAGATATAACAATTGTAGCTTCATGCAATCTTTTATTTTGTTTACGTTTTGGCTTACGCTTTTACTCTCTTAGCCATTTTTTAAAGACGTTTTCAGAGAGTTTCTTCTTTCCTCTTTCTGTCCTTATAACTCTTTAATTTTACTCTTATGTTTCTAATAAAAATACTTTATTTTGATTCTGAATAAAGAAGAAAGTCTTAGATGGTTCAGGGCTAGCACAATGACTAAGTTTGAAATCAATCAATATTGTTTGCATGCTCATATGAGATATTCACTTTGCTTGCTTTTATGTCTTTAGAGTTGTTGATGGCTTGGCAAATCTGAGTATGTGAGAATGATTCTTGTCTTTTTCCTTTTTATCTTTAATAATTTTACCACCATTTAAGTAACAAAAAATTGACAATAGTTATTAAAAAAAAAAACCAATTAACTTCTTATAAATATTTTTCTTTTTATGCAATCATTTTCATATGAAAACGCCAATTAATTTATTTCAAATATTTTTCTTTATATAATCATTTTCATATGGTCATGAGGTCATCAAGCATTTCTTCAAAAACACTTATAAATCTTTATTTTCATTTTATTACAAAATTAATATCAGCAAAGATGTTTAAAAACTCTCTTTTATATACAGAAGAAAAATATGACTCCCCACATCCTTGACCGTTAGCCACAAGCCATATCTTAACGACTATTTCCCATTTCCCGCCCGCCAATTCCGATATTTTCTTTTTGGGGGGTTTTATCTTTTTCTTGATTCCGAAACCTCCTCAATAGATTTTGAATGAAACAAAACCTACTAATTTAATCTTTAATCCTAATTAACTCACTTAATAAAATCTCAAATGGAGACCCCAAACCCGCCTTCTTTGATTTCTCCATTGGAGTTCTACGCTCATCTTCTCCAATCAAACCTCAAATCCAGAAACCCATTTGTGGGGAAATTGGTTCACGCTCGTATAATCAAATGCGGGCTTCACTTAAGCGTTTTCTTGAAAAACAGCCTCATGAATTTCTATGCAAAAACGGAGTCAATTTCTTACGCTAAGAAAGTGTTCGATGAAATGCCTGTGAAGACCTTATGTTCATGGAATACAATCCTTTCAGCTTATGCAAAACAAGGTAGACTAGATTTGGCATGTGAAGTTTTTAATTTGATGCCTACTCGGGATTCTGTTTCTTGGACTACAATCATTGTTACGTACAACGAGATCGGTCATTTTAAAAATGCGATAAGAATGTTTGTAGAGATGGCTAAGGATCAAGTTTTACCGACCCAGTTCACAGTTACTAGTGTACTTGCTTCGTGTACAGCTTTAGGAGATTTGAGTGCAGGTAAGAAGGTGCATTCATTTGTGGTTAAGACTGGCCTTAGTGGGTGTGTTAATGTGACAAACTCTTTGTTGAATATGTATGCTAAGGTTGGTGATGAAATGATGGCTAAGGCTGTTTTTGATGGGATGAGATTGAAGAACGTATCCAGCTGGAATGTTGTGGTCTCATTGCACATACACTCTGGTCGGTTGGATCTTGCTCGTGCTCAATTTGATCAAATGATTGAGCGGGATGTTGTTACATGGAATTCAATGATAGCGGGTTATAGTCAGAATGGATATGATTTTGAAGCTTTGGGTATGTTTGCAAACATGTTGAAGGATTCTTCCTTAAAGCCTGATAAGTTCACCTTAGCTAGTACTTTATCCGCTTGTGCTAATCTTGAGAAGTTGAAACTTGGAAAACAGATTCATGCTTATATTATTAGAACTGAGTTTGATGCCACAGGACCTGTGGGAAATGCTTTGATTTCATGCTATGCAAAGGTTGGTGGGGTTGAAATTGCTCAAAAGATTGTAGAGCAGAGTGGGATTTCGTATCTTAACGTTATAGCATTTACAACGCTACTAGATGGGTACATCAAGATTGGGGATATAGGCCCAGCTAGAAGGATCTTTGACTCATTAAGAGATCGTGATGTGGTTGCATGGACAGCCATGCTTGTGGGATATGAGCAGAACGGCCTGAATAAAGATGCTGTGGAGCTTTTCAGATCAATGGTTAGAGAAGGCCCCAAGCCAAATAACTACACTCTGTCAGCCATGTTGAGTGTCAGTTCAAGCTTGGCTTCTTTGGACCATGGCAAACAAATTCATGCAAGCGCCTTAAGATCAGGAGAAGCATCATCACTGTCTGTGAGCAATGCTTTAATCACCATGTATTCGAAAGCTGGAAACATCAATGCTGCAAGGCGAGTATTTAATCTTATTCATTGGCGCCAGGAGACTGTCTCTTGGACTTCTATGATTGTAGCTTTAGCTCAACATGGTCTTGGAGAAGAGGCAATACAACTGTTTGAGAGGATGTTAGAACTTGGTATAAAACCGGACCATATAACTTATGTTGGCGTGCTCACTGCCTGTACCCATGGGGGATTGGTGGAACAAGGGCGGAGATATTATAATATGATGAAAAATGTGCACAAAATCAAACCCACCCCAAGCCATTTTGCGAGTATGGTTGACCTTTTAGGGCGTGCTGGTTTGCTACAAGAAGCATATAATTTTATAGAAAATATGCCACTTGAACCAGATGTAGTAGCTTGGGGTTCACTTTTGTCTGCTTGTAGGGTTCATAAGAATTTGGACCTTGGAAAAATTGCAGCAGAGAAATTGCTTCTTATTGAGCCTGACAACAGTGGGGCCTACTCAGCCCTCTGTAATTTATATTCATCCTGTGGAAAATGGGAAGATGCGGCTAACATTAGAAAGTCAATGAAGTACGTAGGTGTGAAGAAAACTCAAGGATTTAGTTGGGTTCAAATCCAGAACAAAGTTCATGTCTTTGGAGTTGAAGATTGGCTTCACCCTCAGAGAGATGCAATCTACAACAAGATGGCAAAAATATGGGGCGAAATAAAAGAGATGGGTTTTGTTCCAGACACTGTGTCTGTATTGCATGATGTTGAGGAGGATGTGAAGGAGCAGATGCTTAGGCATCACAGCGAGAAACTTGCTATTGCGTTTGGTCTAATAAGTACTCCGGAGAATACTACATTGAGGATCATGAAGAACCTCAGAGTCTGCAATGACTGTCATTCGGCCATTAAATTTATCTGCAAACTTGTGGACAGAGAGATTGTTGTGAGAGATGCTACTCGGTTTCACCATTTCAAGAAAGGGCTGTGTTCATGTCGTGACTACTGGTAGCTTAAGGATTGGATATTTGATTTGAAGGAAAATCCCAACTCTCCATTGTACAGAAGTTCATGTGTATCCATTGGTTCCTTCACATGTAAAAAATTCCCTTTCATTTATTTGTCAGCTGTTAAATGTTCCAGATGTCTACTTTGATGACCTTTGTTTGGAAATCCGCTGTTTGGTGGTCCACTGGAAAACAGCATCTTTGTGACATTGTCTGCCAGTCAATCAGCTCAGCATTTGAAATCTGGTATATGCTTGCACTGTCTTGTTCTTCTGCACACAAGTTTAAGGCTTCTTGCATCTATGTCTTGACTTCTCTATTCGAATGGCGCAGTCAAATCAAAGCTGAAAAATTGTCGTTTCACATCTTTGGCAAGAAAACAATCCCAGGGCATAGTTGGCAGAAGCTAAAAACGGTGTCCAAAAAGCACTGCCAAAGAAGGAGCATAAGCTTCGCCGCAGCTGCCTCCCCGCACAGCAAGGCGTTGCAAGTGTTGGAATTTCAATTTAGAGTTGACGTTGTTGTGGTGTTGGCTTGCTTCTTCTTTTATTTTTTCCATGCCTTTTCCTCTCCAAGTAAGAGCAAAGGATTACGAGGGATTAATTTCAGTGTTGAGCTGAGCTTAAATTAATGATTAGAATTGTTTTAAATTTTTATTTTTTATTTATCTTATTTAATAACCATTAATTTATCACTCACTAAAAACTCAGCTCAACACTTAGAACATGTATCCGATTATGAGATGCTTACATATATGCCCCTCTTTTGGCCCATGTTTCCTCTTCTATCAGATATTTGATCGACCAGCTGGTGGGCGCGAGAATGGGAATTGGGCCTGGTGGACCAACTCATTAGGGGTCCTTCACAAGGCAGTGAATTTTCTGCGTGGGCTGAAATGCTCCTTTCCCATTGTGGGCTTGTCACATAATGCCGCTTGTAAGTGAAAGGGGAAAAAATGGTTATAGTCGTATCATTAGAAGTTCCATAAATACTTCTTCGTTAATCTTGTAGAATTCTTATTCTATTACAATTACATTTAAGGATAAATACAAATAAAATAAGGACACGATTGGTAGTGAAGTGCTGTATATTTTAAGATATAGTTGAAGGATAACATTTGTCCATAAGATTTCTAAAAACACAACTTTTGCACAGTAAAATTAAAACGAATGGCGAAAGCTCTAAAAACCTCGGGTAGGCTTCATTCAAAATAAAAAATTAAGAGGAAAGACTGAAGTTTAATTACTCACTTGTAGTTTTAGAAACAATTTCGTGAGGTAGGAGAAGCACCAAAAACAGAAAGTTGTGAACATTGTTTAGGAAACACATCACTGAACGAATAGTTTTCTGTTTTGTGTGATTTGATATCCTTAAAACACTCCAATTGTGATGTCTCTAATTAGTCCATACTTATAAATCTTATAAGAGTTAATAGGATTCAGAATCACCAAAATTCGTTTTGAAATGAGAGAAATAATGAAAAAACATGAATGCTAGTTCATGATCATTCATTTAACCAAACAAAATCATCACTCGCTTTTGAATAATGGCACCAAACGTTATCATGAGTTAGACCCACTCACTAAGTCTTTCTTTATTGTATGTGATCTGATCACTCTAATAATTTATTTAATTAAATTAGTTTTGAATAAATAAATAGTCTAATTACATAATTTTGTCTTTAACAAATTAAGCTCATATTTTATAAAATCAAATGGCTAATTGTGGGCTTATTTTTTGTGACATGTTTTTATGTTTTTTTCTAATCCATATTAGGTTCAATAAAATCCCAAAATTCTATACCCAAAATTGGTCTAGAAGTCCATAATCATTCATGAACCGAAACATGACCAATATGGTTATTTTACATGCTTGATTTTAATCCTAATGTTTGATTAAGGATTTATGAAATTTATTTTGTTCTTTAAATTGTTTATGGAACATCAAATTTTCTATGTTAAATCATATTTAAGATATATATTTATTCTTTAATGAATATCGATTTTCCTAAAATTAGAAAATTTGGCTTCTCATATTCTAGTAACTTATTTTTCATTTCTATTAGTTGTGTGACATTTTAAGTTCTTTATTATAAAGTAGTAGAACCATTTTAATGATAACTCTTTATTTATTAAAAGATGCTAAACTCTTTAGTCATCGATTATAACTGTTCTGATGACCTTAAGATGAATTGCTAATACCCTTTAGCACTAATGATCTTAAAGTTTCTATCTTTAGCACTAATGATCTTAAGGTTTTTACAAGTTATGAGTAATACCAAATAGTAGTTCATAACCATCTAAATAATAAAAATTGTTGGATTTGTTGAACATATTTCATTGTTTCTCTATGTTATGGTCTTTTCATTATCTATGTCCAGTGAAAAGCATGGCTTATGGTTTAGTGTGTTACGGACTTATGCTTTATCTCAAAATCAATCTAAATGAACTTGGCATAAAAAATGTAATTTGAACGCCTTCAAATATATTTCACATTGGCCAAGGATTTCTCATGCCAATCCATATAACTTATAGGGGACATTCTTTTTGTTTATTACAAAATGATGAATTTCATATTAGCCATATACTTGTTTTCTTTCACAGCCAACCATGATAGCTATTGTTGGATCTCATCCTTGATTAGGAATCAATCATTATGCTTTCACATAAAATAGATTTCTATTACAAGACACTGTGATGCCTTCGATCTAAAGACCATTACTAAACATAGTGTCTATTACAATATATAGAAAACCATTAACACTCAAAACCATATGGCTTATTATTATTTGGTCAAGTTTAGTAAACTTGTTCTTGCAACAAGTAACTATATGTTTGACTTGACATTTCATGTTAATGACATGAAATTCATCATCCATTTTAGTATCACATATCGTAAAGGAGCCATAAATCTATCGCTAGGAAGAGGAACTATTTTAAAAATATAGTACAAAGGCACAAAGGATACACGTTTCATATTCTCGACAATCTCGAGAATGTATTCTTTAACTATTTTACTTCTTGGACTAAATTAATTATTATAATTAATGAATATTGATAACTTTGCCATTTTACAAATATAAAAAATACTAATTAAATACAATAATTCCCTAAAAGCCAGCGCCATTTGATTGGCCTTCAGGGCATATCACTAATAGTAGTTGTTATAGAGTAAAAACTATAGTTGTGGAATAGAAGTTAATAATCTTAATACATAGCTAGGAGAAAAAAATTATTGAGCTACCAAAGCTGAACTACAATGTGTAACCAAACACCTTAGTAGCTCAACTGTCGCAAACCAGTCCCAAACACACATACTTATATTTATTTTTTTCTTTTATCTTTACTAGGACTAGGCAAAATCGGGTTCGAATCAACCCAATCAGATTTCGAGTTGATTAGGTTAGGGAAAACTCTTCTGAATTTAACATGGATTTCAAGTTTGATCGGATTCGATTATACTCAAATTGGATCAAATCGGATCTAAAATTCATGTTGAGTTTGGGACAATGGGTTTAAGGACAATTCTAAGCTATTTTTGTTAATTTTGAGGCTTTTTTATATTTATTTAGTTATTACAAGATTACTTTTATGTAATTACCTCATTTTAGTCTGTATCCACTAATTTTCATAAATAAAAAATTTGAAATATGAATTGAAAATTTTCGGGAGCTCGGAGGACTTGGTGATGATGGCTATCGGTCTCGACCTCGGTGGAACAACTGTAGATGGCTTTGCGCATGTTAAGCGGGAGCCGATAGATCAAGCAGCAGCGAGTCTCGTTGATGGCTTTGCAGGTTTCGTTGGTGACTGCGGAAAGAGCAGATCCAGTCGAAGCGAAGAGGAGCAACCATTGATGCAACAATCAGCAGATCTGGTCGTTGGCGCAACAAATCTGGTCAAAGTGTTATGATGTCACTGGTCTGTTGTTGTTGCTTGTTAGTTGTTTGTGTGAGCTATGAGAAAGAAGAGAAGGAAAAGGGTGAATTGTGAAGTGTGTACATGTTTCACGGAGACATGTTTCAGTCATGTATAAGGCTCTGATTGACCAAGAACCATCTTAGCAACATCGTGAACCACTGAGTTACAGGAGCTTGGGTACATGTTTCACGGTAAACAAACTTAAAACATGAATCTTTCATTTTTATTATGTTGATTACCTTGATTTTTGAGAAGTTTAGTATTTTTTAAATTTTATGGAGAGGGAAAGTATCTGCTTTAGTTTTCTAGAGAGAAAATGGAACACGCCACAGTAAAGAAGATTGTACACCATTCTAGAGAGAGAGAGAGAGAGAGAGAGAGAGAAAGAACAGAAATGGACACTCATCTTAGGTTACACTCATCTTGGATGCATAGATTTGTCTCTTTTCCTGCTCCACTCCACGTCAGTGTAAGCATTTGGTTTCCTTATGAAATTATATTTTTGCCCTCAACAGCAATACAGATGGGTTCAGAATCCTGAATCGCGAATCCTACTCAATGAGTAACAAGGAGATTAAATTTTTGTTAGGCAAAAATATATATATATATATAGACGTGATACGTTTGGTTGGGCTTATCTATTTGTGAACTTAAAAATAATAAAATAACAATAACAATAAAGGGAATCACGTTTATATATCATGCTTAGTCTTACTAAGAGTCGACTTGTAATCATAATCCAATCAAATTAAAATATAATTAGTGGGATTGTTTATATAAGCACGATAATTGAGAGGTTGGTGTGATAGGGCCATGACCCATGATGAATATTCTCCTAATATTAAAATATACACATACTATGAATGACAGCTTATTATGATTGCATTTAATTCATTTACCTACATTTCCAGTTTTATACTCAACATGTATTAAAAAATAATAATAATTCTATTAAAACACATATGTTATGTGAATTTAAGTTTTCTTAGCGCTGGGTATGACAATAGAGTTAAGCTTTGGTTTCAAACTCAACATTATAACTTATTTTAGCAATTTCAAATTAAAAAAGAAGGTTAAAAATTTAAATTAGATAAATTTACATAGAAGTGTTTTTAAGAAAAAATACATTTAAAAAATTTAACTATCAAAGTAGCAATAAAAAAAAATTAAAACTTTATTTTTATACGAAACTAGTTCTATACTTATTAAAATTTTTATATATTTTGTTGGTTTAAAGAATTTGTGTGTGGAAGAGTGAGAGGAGACATTGAACGTCTAAATATAAGTGTACTTAAGTTGATAATGACTTAATTTTTATTTACTAATTCTTGTTATATATTACTATATATACACGTGTGATAAAAAATTATAAACGATTTGAGTATAGATCAGTTTAGCAACTATATTTTTATAGCTAATGGTTGTGAAGGTTAATAAAAATAATGCATGCGACAAAAAACAACATTAAAGAATCTATTCTGTTCTGTAACAAGCGCCAAATCACCAAATTATATTTATTAAAATATTACACTGTTCCGTTCCACACTCACTTAACTTTGAAGTTAACTGTTCTGTTCAGTCAGCGTTCCAATTCCACTCAACTTCCATTGTCGATTTTTCAATCCATACTTTGGCAAACAAATAAAAATTCGAAATATTTTCATTAAAAAAAATCTGTTTTCTTTCTTTATCTCTGCATCATCATCAATCCAATGGCGTTTTTGCAGAGACAAATCTTGAAAAGAACTGTGAAGGAATCCAAAGCCAAGTTGAATATTTGCACTTCTTTCTCAACTGCTGCTTCTGCTTCTGCTGTTGCTACTACTCCGCCGCAGCTGCCGCCTTTTGATCATGATCCTAAACCCTACACGGGTCCCTCGGCTGATCAAGTGTTTCAAAAGCGAAAGCAATTTCTGGGTCCCTCTATTTTTCATTATTATCAAAAACCTGTTAGTTTTTTCCCTTTTTTTTTTCTTTTTCCTAATGTGATTCTTTTTCTTTCTTTAGTAATAAAATGAATGAAAGTTTTCTTTTTGAGCTTAAAAGTTCGAGCTTTTTAGACTTCTATAGCACTAATATGAAAAATTTGTGAATTCTTTTTCATAAATATATTTTTTAATCTTTAGGTGGATTTATTAGGTTTATAAGTTGTGTTATTTGTAATTTCTTAGAGATTATTAAGCTTAAATGCTGTTTTAATGAAGGTTTGATAGAATATATATTTCTCCAATATATGATTTTGCTGGTAACGATCAGTGCAGGGAATTAATCTTGATGTGGGTCAATTTCAATGTACTTAATTTCTTAAAACTTTGAATTTCTGGTTAGATATTCAACAAACGCAATTCACTAATTTGTTAATTTTCATTATACAGCTTAATATTGTTGAAGGTAAGATGCAGTATCTGTTTGATGAGAATGGTAGGCGGTATTTGGATGCATTTGCTGGAATAGTTACTGTGTCCTGTGGTCATTGTCATTCTGATGTTCTGAATGCTATTTTTGAGCAAAGCAAGCTTCTCCAGCATGCGACAACCATATACTTGCACCATGCCATAGCTGATTTTGCAGAGGCTTTAGCATCGAAAATGCCTGGAAACCTAAAGGTTCTCTCTCTCGAGTTTAGTGCTTTATGTAATTCCTCCCGGACATGTTTGTGTTTACAAATTTAAATCCCCAAGAAACACGGTATCATAAGCTTCCTCTAATTCAATTGGAAATGCAGGTTGTATATTTTGTCAATTCTGGGACCGAAGCAAATGAGTTAGCAATGCTAATGGCCAGACTTTACACAGGTAATCTTGGCATGATTGCCCTGCGAAATGCTTATCATGGTGGAAGTTCTGGTACAATTGGACTGACAGCTCTAAATACATGGAAATATCCCATTCCACAGGTTTGTCTACCAATTGTGTTTTCAGAGTACAAACAGTTAGGATGGCATTTGGATTGGCATACATTCTCTTAGGGTATGTGAGAAAGGTACCAGGCAAGGCATGCTAATTTGTTGAAACTTACCCAATCACTCTGGCCATTTGCAGGGTGAAATTCATCATGTTGTAAATCCTGATCCATATCATGGAAGCTTTGGTTCAGATGCTGCCCGCTATGCCCAAGATTTGCAAGATCACATTGATTTTGGAACTTCAGGAAAAGTTGCTGGTTTTATTGCTGAAACCATTCAGGTGCCATCTATAATTTTTCCCAAACATTTGTAAATTTGGCATTTATGCAACCCTGAATTGGTTGCTAGAAATTTGTAGCTTTAATTTTTTGTTACTAAATTTTGAATGGCTTCAGGGAGTTGGAGGAGCTGTTGAATTAGCCCCTGGATACTTAAAGCTGGTCTATGACATTGTGCGCAAGGCTGGAGGTGTCTGCATTGCTGATGAAGTACAAACTGGATTTGGTCGCACAGGAAGTCATTACTGGGGTTTTGAGACACAAGGGGTTATTCCTGACATAGTTACCATGGCAAAGGTTTATATACAGATTGTTTAAGATAAGATAAACCGTTTGTTTCAACTTAAAACTCTCATTTATTACAATGTCCTTATTCTTAGACATTTCTTTTAGTTGGTTATGTTTGAGTATCATCATGCTATCATTCTTTTACATTTCACTAAAAACATTTATCAGGGAATTGGCAATGGTTTGCCATTAGGAGCTGTAGTGACCACACCAGAAATAGCAAATGTAATGGCTCAAAAGATTCAGTTTAACACTTTTGGCGGAAACCCGGTGTGTTCTGCTGGTGGACTTGCTGTGCTCAGGGTCATTGATAAAGAAAGGCGGCAAGCACACTGTGCTGATGTTGGTTCCCACTTGCTTGGACGCTTGAGAACTTTACAAGAGAGACATGATAGTAATTGCTCTTGAACTAGTCCATTTCTTTCTTTTCTTATCTATTGTCCTTGGTTCGACTATTTATTAAGTTGATATGAATGTAGTTTCTTCAGAGTGGTGATTTCATTATGCTTTCTTCTCACACTTTCTTAAAATCTTGATTCAGTCATTGGAGATGTGAGAGGGAGAGGCCTAATGGTGGGGATGGAATTGGTAACTGACAGGCAGGAGAAGACACCCGCCAAGGCAGAAACTGCAGTCTTATTCGAGAAGCTTAGAGGTATCAACAACTCTCATAACCTCATGCGACTAAAAAGTTGCTCATTTTTCATTACTTTTTTACCATCTTGTGCCATGAATTACACTCCCCTTCAAATTTCCTCCGATGCTAACTGCTGACTGGTCTCTGATTGAAGAACTCGGTGTTCTCGTTGGCAAAGGAGGACTACATGGAAATGTTTTCAGAATTAAGCCACCAATGTGTTTTACAAAAGATGATGCAGGTACTTGTTACAGCTCCCTCCTGATGAACAAACTTTTCAATAATGATTAATTTTCTTTTTCTTTTTTTTTAAAAACTCAAACTTTAGGAAATAATCATACCTTTTTTTTTTTTAATGAAATACGCAGATTTTCTAGTTGATGCTTTGGACTATTCCATGTCAAAGTTGTGAAGATAAATCTGTTACAAGCTGGGGAAAATCATGTAACATTTCAAATCCTCTGAATATTGGACTCTATAGAGAGCTTAGTTTCAATAATATCAAGCAGAATGTCCAAACATTTCAGCTCATTGTTACCATAGTGAATTGGATGTGTGTTGTTTCTTCCTCTTGCTGCCCAAGTCCCATTTTCAATTTCTGCTTCTTTGAAACTGAAGTGCTGTGTGACTTTTTAATCTACCTGTCCCTAACTACCAAGTTAAAATAGATGAACGTGTGATAAATATTAAGTAGGTGTTTACTGCAAATTTTAATTATTTTGCAATTATGCTAGGATCACACAGCAATCACAAATGGAGCCTAAATAGAGTAGTGACTAGTGAACTTCAGAAAAGAAACAACTAATGCTCACGGGCTGACTAAGCAAAACTTCATTAAATTTCACTGGTTTTTCCAGTATAAGTATCTCTTGCTCATTCCTGAACAAGGACAGTTTATTAATCAAACATTTAGAGCAGGAAGGGGAAACTACAAAAATTTACACAACAAAGTTCCATCTGTAGATGGGATATATTACCCAAAGAAAACTGTTCCAAGATGACCGAATGTACAACACGCGTTGAAAATTGATTTAATTACAAATTTCCTCTATCATTAAAGGGCTATTTGTATTTACAATTCCTCAGGATGCATGCGGCTGCTTGAAAAATGTTAGCAGCTAGATTTCTGGAAACTTTGTTTATGACAACATTACCCAGATGTACCACTGATTCCGGAAACAATGTTCAACCGGTAAATATTGATCTCCCAGAGAGTGCGAGCTAGCTGTAAGGCTAGGTGGGCTCCCGAGGACGATTAGCCCAAAGTGAGCTCAGAGCTCTGAGTCGAAGAAAGTACTCACCCAAAGCAAGCAACCCTCGAGCTGCCTGACGAGTTGTTAGGATACGAGACATTTGCTGCAGAGTTTCCTGGCGAAGATGGTCAGCCTGCAGTGCAAAAACTTGTCGAGTTGTTAAACATATCAAGAAGAAATTGGAATTCGGAAGTGCAAAGAGAAAATGGAAGAAAACCACTTGAGTGGGCAATGAGAGTGCAGATTCTTACCTGGCTTACAAAACTGACAAGAGCCTCCAATTTATCCATTGCAGTACCTGTACGTGGATTGTAACCAACTTCCGCCAGCTGACCAGCTGCTACAGTCTCAGCAAGCGTTTGCTGCAGTTTATCCATGCCTTGTGAAAGTGCATCTTCTGCTTGCTGACATGATTGTCTTAGGTTACAAACATCAATAAGTTGCTGCTCTGTCAAGGGTTCAAGCTGAGGAACAAGAACCTGTTAAAAACACAAACGTGTTAGTGACATTCGGTGAAATTTAGTCCTTTTCAAATAAGCGTAAAAGTAAAACACTGCTTCTATAAATGTGTAGAAGTTTTTAACATATTAAGAACTAGGACCATATTATAAGAAAAATGCTACGACCATATACTTTACTGAAATTACAAAGACTTGGGAAACCCTAACATGATCGTCACAGTTTGAAAATAATAAGAGAAAAAAATAGATAGCTGGGTAGGTGCAGGGCGGTGATGTGCTTATAAATTAAAGAATTATCTCTATGAAAATATAATACCTAATAAATGGTGCTTTTTTTTCCAACATCTAGGCATGAAAATCATGCCAAGTCTTAAAATTCAGCCTAGCACATTTAGATCCCACAGCTTCTACCACAAAATCAACATGCCCTATGCACCAAATAAGACAACTTTTTCAATTACAAAAGAAAATGAAATAAGAATTACCTTGAGAAGTTCTGAAGGTCTGAATCCTCCTATCCAGAAGAAAAAACGTTCAGCGGGTGTTTTCCACATGCCAGACATTACATAGAAGACATCTGCTTTTGCAGCTGTTGTTTTCATGCGGAAAAGTTCAAAATAGTGGCTCATGCCAGCATCTACAAGAATGCGGAGCTCTACGTCACCAATATGTGCTTGCAAAGCATTCCTCAGTTCACAAATTTGTCTGCTTTGTTCTTCCAACCAGTGTCCATACTCCATCTCAAAAGCTGTAAACCATGCAGAATTCTCAATGAGGACTAATTATTGAATGCAAAAACACGAGAGAACAAAAGAACAATGCGCTGTAAGCAACAGGTGCTTCAGGAAATGAAAACAAAGGGATATACAATGAATGGCGATGGTAAGCTAGGAGCATAAATATATTTCATATACATTTTGACCACATTTATTAAAATAAGTTTTACTTTAATTGCCCATGCAAAATTTAATTATTTTTCTTTAGACAATTCTAAAATAAAATTACAGTGCTATACATAGAATTTAGCTATGGCTACAAATCACTACAATTTAGTATACCGTGTTCACAACTAGTTCCTAAAAATTCCAGTTAAACAAAACATATCTATTTATTACTGGAACAGATTGAGGATATTAGAGGTCCTCAAGCAATACTCAATCAAGTTCCAAAATTCTAGAAGAGCAAAGAGAATTTCCAGGGACCCAAAAGGCAGATAGTATGTATTAGCCTTCAAATGCTTCCAGATACTATTTCATAGCAGGACTATTTGACAGTAAACTTAGCTGTGCGGCATTCTTCTTACTCCATAAGAATAGCAACTACAGCTTACGATTAGAATGCCACAGCCTTACATTTTATATCGGGCATTTAAGAATGTCAAATACCATAATAACCACAAAGTATCAGAGACGAGCAATTTTTAAGGCATAGCAATGTTTGTGCACGAGGACATGAAAACCAACATACAGCATTTTGACAAGGAAAGATATCAAAACCAACCATCATAAATGCTGCAGTTTTACAAACAAACCTGAGTTTACAGTTCCAGAGAACCCCATATGCACACCTTCTACTCCACTACCTACATACAGACCCTGCAGTGCAGCATTTACCACTTGAAATATACAAACATTTTTAACTTTTAAATTAAGAGGAGAAAAGGGCCCTCTTCAATCATCATAGCAATAGATTAAAAAAAAAAAGGCACATCTTCTCCACACCTGCTGTCTAGCTCGGTCAAGCTCCTGCTCCAGCTGAACTAGCTTTAATCTACTTGTTTCTAGCTGCTGAACATAGGCCTGCAAACCAAAAGATTAATCAAACAGAAAGTTTGAAACCTCTAGTTGCACATACTATATCTGTTTGGATTCAGACCCCTTTATACCTTTTTCCGCAAACGGCTTTTACGAGCAGCCTCACGGTTTTGTGCAAGACGTCTCTGTATCTGCAAACATCAGCAAAAAAAGATGCAAACCAGAATCATCTCATGTTGAAGAGAAACACTCATGAAATGGATAAAATTGGTAAACCATTATCATGTATGCATTGACTAGAGGAAGGTCTATGAACTAAAAGGCAGTTCATTACAAATCGTGCTATTATACAACAACCAAAAGGTGTCCAAACTAAATCTCAACAGTTAAAATGAAGGAGATGCCATAAGAAACTCCTCCCTCATACTAGCTGAAACTTGCCGTAAGAAACTCCTCCCTCATACTAGCTGAAACTTCAGTCAACTGTCTTGAGCAGAGGTAGATGAGGGAAGACAACATGAAAATCAAAGACTTAATAGTATAGAAATAAGAGAACTTTAGAAGGAAATAGGAGAAATTTAGACAGGATAGGAGGGAAGAAATGGAAAAAATTCCAAACTTTGATTCATTTATTATAAGATTTACAATAAGGAGAAAAAGGAAACTTCCATTTTTATACACACATACATCTTCAGGATGTTCTACATCACTTAGATGTCGTGATTGTGTCAGTCTCTGGGTGTTTATACTCAAATGAATGAGAAAGTGAATGAGGCACAAACATACAGAACCAGTATATGATTGGAGAATTCATTGACAGGAGAACGTACGAAACTTTAACTGAAAATTTCTGTTACTGTTAGTTTCTGAGGTACAATGGCCATTCCTTATATTTCCCCAAATTCAGACTGTGTACGTCAGTTGTGTGTAAATCTAGAGGAAGTGGATTATTTTCTAAGTACAAAGATAAATAGCAGGAACTCGAAGCTAAATAAATTAGAACAAGAGAAGAAATCCTTGATCATCAAACTTACCTTGTCAAAAGGTTTACTTGCTTCTTGTTCGTACTTGCAGAAAGGTCCTTGCGATCCATGAGAAGTATCCTCCGACTAGAAAGTTGAATGAAAAATATGAATCAGTTTGGAAACATCGCCTCAACTTCCAGATCAAAAAGAATAAGGGTCATAATTTGCACCTGATTGTCTAGTCTTGTATCCACCTCCACAATTATAGGTGCTGATGTATTTGGATTGCCATTACTCTTAAAATTTTCTACCCATGTGCTCATCTGGTGGATGGGCTCATAAATGCCCAACCTTCTTGGGGTGACATACTGGGTGGATGGAGAGTTCATGCTCTTCAAACTAATAACAGGAGCAGGTCAAATAAGCTTTTGGCATAGGTAACAAAATATAGGCACAAACATAAAGATAAAACGGTGGAATGAAAATACCACAAGAGGTAATGGGAACCTACAAGGTTCAAATTAAACAGCAGTCTCCACTTATAACTAAAATAAGAAACATTAAACAGCTAATGGAAGACTTCAATTAGACAGCACTCTCCACTTCAACCAAATCACCAAGCCAATAGGTTTGTAAGGACACAAAGCAAAAGAGTGAACTAAGAATGTAGCACCTCACCTATGTTAATCTAGCCTCAAAGGTGAAACAAGAAAAAGGCTCTGACAGAAAGTCACTGATATAACGGGCTATAAAATTATGGGATTCCATGCTAATGATTAGAACCAGTTAGCCGCTAACGTCAAAAAGCAAAAGACAAGAAATCCAAGAATGGCATAATTTTTTTTTTCTCCCATATAATTTAACAAATTTAAGTCATTAAAACATCACGAAGTAACAAAGTGTCAATATCTTGGACACCCTATCATATACTTGCAGCACCTTTTCCTTCTCTTGTCTGTTTGCTATGTCATCTGTCAATTGCTGCAACAAACGTCACGAAGATTTTCAGATTATTTGATATTGCCAAGAAACTAAATGAATTGATACCACCAGACTTGTAAATGCAGATTTTTCTTAAGTCTGCATAACAATCTTAGCGCTTCTTCAGCATTATAATAACCTGATGTCTAAAATGGAACAGTATATCCAAACTTTCAAACAAATAGAGAATGAATAGCACTTTTGTAACTACTACAAACCAACTAAGTTGCTAAAAAAGCCAGTCAACAAGCTAGAAGCAACTTGGACCAAATGTGCTTTTGCAGAACACACAGCATGTAGCCAAGTTTATCCAAAGTTTGGACAATAATCATTACATTTTTTTCATTTAATTTTTTTTAAAGGTCCAGATCAGCTCTAAACAGCCAAGTCATTCCATAATTGAATTTTACTGTTTGCTTGTCCCCATTTATTTGTTAATGGTGGACCAGTACGCACCACAAATTCTTATTGCTATCTAGACTTAAAAGAATATGACACTATGTAGAAAATCATTCATAAAATATATCAGAATCATTAGAAAAATATAAACAAATAATAATAATTCAAAATTTGGAGGCAGATCATAAATTTCCCCACAAAGGAAATTGAGGGGGGTAAAAATTTCCCTTGTCAACTCAACTGCTCTATAAAATGAACAAAATACAAATAATCCCAAGAATTTTTGTTATACTCATGTTCCAACCCTCAACTCTCTTTTCTAGGTTCAATGTGCTACCCCTTCCTTTTTGAAGTTTTCTGCTTGCTATTCCTTCGAACGTGCAAGCAGAGATAGCGGTGAGGTGACAGTAAACTAGGAGAGAACAGGTTCAAACAAGAACTAGTGAGAATCAGAGAGCGGCTACACACCTAAAATTGCCAATTCAGGAGTTGGACTTAAATCAACATTTCATAGACCACAAAATAACCCTTCAAATTGTTTGCCTCACAATTCTTGAAGCTTTGAAACAAGGCATACGTAAAAAAGGATTTAAAAAAAAATTCACTTCTCTTGCAATTAAGAAATTCAATTTCAATAAGCCAAATAGTAGATGAATCCAATAGGAACATTCATGACAAACAAGTTACCGTTTCATTCATATATAATAAAGAAACAAGTAGAAACTGGAATTGAATGTCCAGCTTAACTATTTCCAAAAAAAGCGTAATCAAAGCAAGAAAATGTAACAAGTGCAAGAACTTTTAGCTAACCGAAATGAAATAATTTCTACTCTCAAACTACCTTTCAACATATTCATCACTAAATACACATAATAAAGTAAAACCTCTTTTACCTTAACAAAACTCAAAAAAAGAAAAAAAAAGAAAAAGAAACCTTTGTTGTTAGTCATAAAAGCAGAGCAAAAACAAAGCAATATTTTAAACTTTCTTTCATGTCCTTCCCTTTTCTTGGCAACCAAACAGGAAAAAGAAAGCAACCACACCCACAAAACAAAAGCAGAAACAGAAACAGAAACAGAAATCAAACCTTTCAATTCAAAAGTTGCTGACAATACATGCATATGACTATATGAGAGAGTCAAAGAGTAACTTTAATTAATTTCCCGCTAAAAATCTTCCCTCCCTCTCCTCAACCTCAACCACAAACAGCTCCCAAAACGACAACTCCCAACAAATGAAACGCAAACCGAACCAGCAAGAGCAACCGTTTATCTTGTTCTTCAACTCCTCCCACTATCAAAACCCCAACAAGTTTAAGTCCCATCATTTCTTAGAAGAATCAAACTAACAACACGACAGATTAAAAGAGTCCCTCAAACAGTACTTCCCCATTTGTTATTATTTTTAAGAAAACAAAAATTATATTACAAAACTAATAATTGGGTATAAATTAGAATATGTTTTTGTGTTTATCATAAGCTACATGGAGTCAAAGATTACGTAATATTATAATAATCTTTACTATTATTATTATTTATTACAAGACATATTTACTCTTGTCACCTTTCCACTATCTACTGAATGTGCGTACCAGATAGATTATGATTATATCCTCCTTATACTTCGCCGGTTCCTCCTCCTCCCCTTTACGCGCCCTTTCCTGGAGTGTGTGCTTACAACGCCTTTTTGTATCTGTTTATAAATTTATATAAATTGATATAAGAGGAAATAAATTTTGTGCTCGGTTCTTCGGAGCTTGACTGTATAATTGCAAACTAATTTTCTTTGACTGATCTCAAATCCTAAGAAAAAAATAGGTTAAAAAATTGATATAAATTCTTCCCATTGTTATTTTAGAAAATTTGAAAAAAAAAAATAAACTAATTTTCTTTGACTGATCTCAAATCCTAAGAAAAAAATAGGTTAAAAATTTGATATAAATTCTTCCCATTGTTATTTTAGAAAATTTGAAAAAAAAAAAAGATAAATCTTATGTCGAATGTGAAACTGAATATTTTACTAAATTTAGTAATTGTTATAAGCGATGTAACTTTATAAAATTGTTGCTCAACTAAAAGGCGACCTCAATAAAATTGTATATAAAAAGTACAATAACTTTTGTGATTTGATGTATAAATTGATATTAATTTTTAGTATATATGATGAATACATAATACTGGTGCATTAATTATAGTAATTGATGCTGAAAAGGTTAATACTCGCACCTTGTAAGAATTTAATTAAAATGGTCCGGCATATGGGATTACCAAAATCTATTAGGTGTTTTTTCTTTCCCAAAATTCTCTTTCTCGTATTTTTTGGGCGAGTGAAGCTCAAATGCCGGTGACGAGCGTGGGAGAGAATGATTGTTTTCCGGGGGAGTGTGCGTCAGCAAATGAAAGGGTCGTTAAATAGCGAGGTGATACGCGCCTTTTTGTTTGCGGATTCATAATAAGATTGAGTTTCTTTCTTTACTTTAAAGAAAATATTAAGGAGCAATCAAATAACGAGAAATTATTAGTTTTATTTGCAGACAAATTTGGTAACTTCATTGTATCCCTTCAAATTCTGTAATTAATTCAAGTTTTAATTAATCAGTTGTTCTAACTACAATTGAAGTTCTTATATGGTACCATTTTTTTTTCTTAGACATTTTCTCTTTTATTTATCAAATTTTTATATGAATTTTGGTCAACGTGTGACGAAATTGATGATGCCACCTCAAAGTCTGTGCTAATGCAAATTGCAAAAGTGGTATGAATTATTTCCCATTTGAAGCTTCTTGAAGATGTCATTTTCTTATTCTACTTTTAATTTGGACAAGTCGATTGCATATTCGTCTACGGAACACAATGTCAAATTGATTTGATCTCCAAGAACTATGCGAAATCACATGGATTCCTGACTTTCTCTCTAGTGTGGTTTATATTAATTCATGCTTAACAGTGCTAGTCATGTCATCATTTCCATGCTTAACAATGCCTATTGCATCATCATACAAGATTTAGTGCGTATATAAAAGTACTCTTTAAAATACTATTAAGAGAAACTCGAGGAGTAATTAAAAATTATTACCATATCAATTTAATTTGTAATGTTGGCTAAGTAAAAAACTGCTTTTTCTTTAATAATGTTATTACATTTTTTTTTTATAAATACGTCATTTAATAAAACTGTTTATAAGTGGGGTATGTCTTAACTGAATGAACGTGTCTAAATTAAGAAACATCAAGTATGCATGAAGTGCAATTCAAAACAATGATCATTAACTTATCGATTATCCCACTTATAATTTTTCTTGAAATTAAAGTATAGTTCTTCATGCAAGTACATTTATTAAAATGATTTCCCCATGCATCTCTAAAAGTACTTAATAATTCTGAAAGTACTAAGTACCTCTCACTAGCATGAAGGGGTTATGTAAATTATTGTTGGATTTCATGGGACAACTCGACAGTGCTCCATACCCTTCCAAGTCATTTAAAAGCTAAAACAGAAGCTGTGCCAATCCATTAGTGATTAGGGAAGCTTCTAAACCCTAATCGCCAAAAAAGAAATTAATTATTTGTATCATCTCTGACTCTCCTTTTAACAAAATATTATTGGGAGTTTGGTTATCTCTTACCTAACACCAACCCTAAAATTGGCTCTTCATATCCAACTGGAGACAAGAGTGACCTCAACTTAATTACTGAAGTAGCTGCAGATTTTAAACATTTATTATTAGTAGAGATAAAATTTAAAATATAAATTCCTTGTCGTTATCTTCAGTAACAGATATATTAGCATGACCTAGCTGTGCTAAAGCTAAAAAACAACTTACTGATAAGCAGTTTATTCAATTCATTCTAACAAATTAAAGCGTCGGCATTTTCTTTTCATAGCAAAGAATAGACATATTTTATTTTACAGCATGCAATAATGTATTATTTTGATTTCTATTTGCAGAATGAGGACAACCACGTATGAGAATTTGATGAAAATATAACATGTACGTACAGAATTGGTTGTATTAAATAAGCTAGCTTTATAGAAATCCCGGTACCAATTATTTAATAATCTTATCAATATTGGAGCAACTTGATGTTATGCGTAGTATTTAATTTATATTAAACACTTTACACTTCTCTCGATTATTTTATAGCAGAGAGACTGCATTTAAATTCTCTTTTGATTTATCCATATCTCTGAAGAATATCTAGGCCTCCAATTCTAAATTAACTACTGCAATCGCTTTTCATTGTGTAATTACTTTTGCAAAGTGATATCCTAATAAGGACATTTAACCTTTAGTTAACCCACAACTAGATTTAAGGATATAATTTTTCTTTTTCTTTTCTCTCTCTTTTATCATTAATTAGAGATAAAATTAATTGGATTTTTATGAAAGAAACTCGATAAAATAAAAGGACTAAAATTCTCTCTTAAATTTTTAAAGATTTTATACCACCTGTTCATTAAATTTTTCTAAATTTTAAAATATTGTGCATAATCTATTCATTAATTTTAGTATATGATTGAGATTTAATTACCTATTCTTAAGTTGACTTTTTGGCGCAGAACATCTAATCCTAAATAAAAGCTCATAAAATTTCCTCATATCAAATATACAAATTGGACATGAAAGATACTTTTATGACCTTTGTGTCTTTTTATAGCCATAGGGATCGCATACTGTTAATTACAAAAAGTTTACCTTCCTTTTGAATTTTAGAATCTTAAACCGACAAATGGCCAACATATTTGCCTTGTCACTGGCATCACTCTCGGTTCGGCTGCTCAATTTTGCTAATATTACATTAATATAAATGCTGCGGATTCCTAAATATTTCGAAAATGGATTCCGAATAATGTGTTCGTTGATTTGCACCCGCCATAATTAATTAATATAACCCATTAACATTCGTGCATAAATTACTTTTTTTAATGAGTGGAATTTAAATTTCAAAATTTCTTTTCTTTTTTTAATCATGAAGAGCTCTCTATCACTTAAATCAACCAATACCCACATAAGGTTTCACAATTAATGTTCTCATGATTTTAATATGAAATAAATGGATTATCTAATAGGAAATAAATAGTTAGAGATATATACAGGGCAAGATTAAATGATTAGTTAATTAGGTTATAGTGGCAATGATGTGTACTAAAAAAAGATAGAATATATAATGGTGGGGGGTGGTGCCAAACACTGCTTTGCCTTGAAATGGTTGGCTGATTCCATTAGTGATTTTCCTTTTCATTTATATTCTTTCTCTTTGTGCAAGTGTGCGCATTTGATTTACATAAAGAGATATATAAAAATTCACAAAGGAAACGTCACGCAAACACTTGCCTTTTATTTATTTATTTTCCTATTTGTAGTGTTATTCTTGAGTGCAATCCAAAGACGGTTGCCACTCAGAATGGCTAATTGTTGTCATCACAAAATTTTGCTGATTCAATCAAAAGAAACAAAAATAAAAATCATCAATCAATCATGTATGGCGATTTTTTTTTCCTTAATTTGCTTGGTTAATATATATACAAGTGGATATCCTTGTATTTGCCACAAAAAGAATTAAAAGCATTGTCACATTAATTAAAAAAAAGAAGAAGAAGAAGAAGAAGGTGATCCAACAAAACTGAATGAAGACAAAATATAACAAAACATATCTAGTGATTCGGATGTTAATATTTTGTAAAAATTAATGTTAATATTTTGTAAAAATTAGACTTCTTAATAATTCAATTCAAAGTAATTCAACGCTAGCTTCTTGGACTTAGGTGAGTGATTTTTAAAATTTAAGTATTTTTATGTAGTTAATCACCCAAAAAAAAATTCAGTTCCTAAGGAATATAAGAGATAAATAATTAATAGGAGCTGTGCCTACCCTTCTACATTAAAAAAAAGAAGAAGATAATTCAATATTGAGTGGAACTACTTCGAATCTGTATTGTATGCCCAAATCTACGTTTTATATTATGGGTATCAACTGCTTTTACTGGAAAATCTCCCATTATACAAGCTGAAGGTTAAAATATCAAAAAGGTAAAGTGTCGAAAACTCAATTTTATTGGTTGAAATTACATCACTATATTTGAATCTCTTTTATATTGGGCAATATTTGAAAAAAAATGCAAAAAAATCCGAATAAATATTGTGCACCGATTTATTTAATTATCAATTATCAATATAAAAGACTTTCACTATTAGAAGAGATTTAAAAAAAAAAATCCTTACATGCGTTTGCTTATGGTACATGCGAATTATTAATAAAAATATTAAATGTATTTATGTATGTGGGTACAAGTCATTTTTGCATTCAGAATGCAGAGATTTGGAGACAAGTCGAAGCCAAAAAAAAGCAATGTTGATAAAATGATAATCGCTTCTGGACCATAGACAATATATCTACAAGTAAATCATTTTATTTATTTATTTAGTTCAATGATTGGGCAATTTTTTCAATCATCATGCGCGTCATGGAGCACCTCTTTGATTACTCACTTTTAGAAATTTGTAACAAAATTACAATCCGGTGAGTAAGGGAAGTTATTGGCTTTCAAGAAATTGAAAATAAACCAAAATACCCGTGTATATATACTTAAGTTTAGGTGAATTCTGAATTTGGGATCAGAATGCAAATTTTTTCGACACACAAAAAATATATGACAAACGTTGATACAAATAGGTTACTTCAATTTTTTGTTTCCACAAAATTAAAAGCGTACACAAATGGATAGGAAATCTAATATATTAGAGGAAACTAATATTCAAGGAATATCAACGAATCCTATCAAAATACGTTCTTTTAGCTTTTAGTTAGTTTTTAGTATCGATTTCTTAGTTTAAGATCCCTCTTTCTAATTAGAATCAAATAATTAGTAGATCTTTTTGGAACAAAATGAGAATGGGTTAGAATTATGAACTTATAACATTTAATTTGATAATTGAGTTGATTCCATAATTATAAGTTCATTCCATACAAGACTAGTTCATAATAAGATTATATACATTCTCATTATGAAAAAGGGTCATTCGAGCGTATACTATGTTGACATTTGGATCCTTAAATTATTACATTGTATTTAGGATTAAGCATAATTAGGCCTCTTTTTTTTTATAAATTATTTGTTTGGCACTTTATTCATCTATTTGGACTTCTATTTGATCGAGCTTAATGTGAGTGTCTGCTTTACAAAGAATATATATTATGATTACCACATTTCTCACAAAAATAACCCTAATCAAATATAGTTTCATTTAAAGTTCCATAAATATCATATCATCTGTATCCATCAAATTAAATAAAATCAAATACGTTTATCTTGGATAATACCTTTTGCACTAGCTCGATTTTCTGAAATGACGCAGAAGTCTCTATTGTTGGTTAACGAATATCCTAAATGTTACAGTGTTAATGCATTTGTATGCTTTCTCGAAAGAAGTGCCTACCAATAACAAATGGTGAGGTTGATCTGAGGAGAAGATATTGAGATAGAAAGAGAGTGCTGAAATGATCCCCACTCAACTTTTTGTTGCCACCTGATTATCTCTTTTAGTGGAGAAACACCACTTAAATCAATTTTATTTTTCTTCTTTATATAGATGCAGCCACTGCATGTTCTTAACAGTTTTCTTTTCTTCTCCCTGTGTGATGACGGCACATATATATAAGACGTATATATATAAGCCCAAGTTCCAACATACCCAATTAGCCCAATATTCTATAAGTTCTAATAAGTAATAGATAGATTCACAAAGAAATTCAAAAGCCATGCAGCTACAATTTCTCTTAGCCCTAAATTCTCCCTGCCGCGCATTTAGTAAACCTAAATATAAAAGGCTTCCGATATTGCATCATATTGTCACAGGTCGCTTGAATTTGTCACCAGCGAGAGCTAAATTAGCGCGTATAGGTTTGCTTAATAAAGATCCGCCCAAAGACAAGATATGCTTAGCAGCACAGTGTGCTCAGCAGTGGGCTGCCTCGTATAATTAGCGAACCGTGATGCACTTAGCAAGTGGACAATTCAAATTCACTAGCCAAAGCGATTAGCCCCGACCTGATTCTAGAAATCTCTACAACACACTAGCACTTGTAAATGCCTAGATAATTATACACTTATATATTCTAAAAACTAGGGAATATTTAAGCAAGTGCAAGTTGCACAAAAGACTCTAGACCTAGGCAAGCCACTCTATATATAGGGCATGACACTCACCAAATAAACCGAACTACACCGAACTGCCATAATACAGTTCGGTTTAGTTTGGTTCGAACAAAATCAAATCGAATCGAACACCCACCCTTAGTTGAGACTGATGCACTACCGAAAACATGAAAACAACTCTAAGCTGGAGTAAGTATATGCCAAAGTTGTTTCCATGTTTTAGAGAGTATACTGGCTGTCTCTTATACACATCTCTCTTGCCTCCAATATCTTTCTTGAAATAGTATTTGGACTTTCCCGTTTTGTTCCTGTTTAGCTCTCTCTGAAGAGCTCCCTTTAATCAAAAAAAGAAATAGTATTTGGGCTTTCCTGTAGACTTTAGATAGTATTTGGGTTTTCCCGTTTTGTTCCTGTTTAGCTCTCTCTGAAGAGCTCCCTTTAATCAAAAAAAGAAATAGTATTTGGGCTTTCCTGTAGACTTTAGATAGTATTTGGGTTTTCCCGTTTTGTTCCTGTTTAGCTCTCTCTGAAGAGCTCCCTTTAATCAAAAAAAGAAATAGTATTTGGGCTTTCCTGTAGACTTTAGATAGTATTTGGGTTTTCCCGTTTTGTTCCTGTTTAGCTCTCTCTGAAGAGCTCCCTTTAATCAAAAAAAGAAATAGTATTTGGGCTTTCCTGTAGACTTTAGATAGTATTTGGGTTTTCCCGTTTTGTTCCTGTTTAGCTCTCTCTGAAGAGCTCCCTTTAATCAAAAAAAGAAATAGTATTTGGGCTTTCCTGTAGACTTTAGATAGTATTTGGGTTTTCCCGTTTTGTTCCTGTTTAGCTCTCTCTGAAGAGCTCCCTTTAATCAAAAAAAGAAATAGTATTTGGGCTTTCCTGTAGACTTTAGATAGTATTTGGGTTTTCCCGTTTTGTTCCTGTTTAGCTCTCTCTGAAGAGCTCCCTTTAATCAAAAAAAGAAATAGTATTTGGGCTTTCCTGTAGACTTTAGATAGTATTTGGGCTTTCCCGTAGACTTACTCTAAGCTGGTGTAAGTATATGCCAAAGTTGTTTCCATGTTTTAGAGAGTATACTGGTTTGAACTCATCAGGTTCCACCTCCCAATCCCATTTATGATAGTCCATCAAAATCTTTTTTTCTTTATAAGTAGGGTTTAAGACCTCTTGCCTCCAATATCTTTCTTGAAATAGTATTTGGGCTTTCCCGTTTTGTTCCTGTTTAGCTCTCTCTGAAGAGCCCCCTTAATAAAAAAAAGAAATAGTATTTGGGCTTTCCCGTAGACTTTAGATATATATGAAGAATTTTCACTTTAAAAAAAATATGAAAATGAAGATCTCATCAAATAAAGTATATATGTTCCTTTCAACAAAAAAAAAGTATATATGTTCAATATTGTTAGGACTACAAGCTTTCTTTCAAGTTATGCGGTATTCAACTTAAAAATATTGTTGATGATGGAATTTAATTAATAAGATAGTTTGTTTGTGAATCATTCTTTTCAATTTGTTTATGCATTTCTTATTACAACATGTTTATCTCGGAGATAAGATCTAGAATGAAGACTTTCAACTCGGTACCTTTCCAGGAGTGTGTCATCACTCAAAAAATTTCAAATTAACGTGAATGACTAATAATTAAATATAAATAAAATTTTATATAAATTATGATTCTTGTTTTTTAATTTTTTGGATGCGGACTCGATGTTGAGATTTTTGATATTATGATGACTATAATTATTGGATAGCACATAATATATAATTAAATCTTAATAATACACTTCTATAAATATAGATGCGCAATAAGATTATAAAAAAAAAATCAAAACAATGCAGCTTAATATTGGATACGAATCTATTTCTTATCCTATATTATTTTGTGCTTCCAAAGAAAAATTGATTTGTTTAAATCGCTTTAACATAGAGGTAAAACTTGTTGTAGCCCAACATATAAAAATGAGTCAGATGTAAGAAAAAAGAAGAAAAAATATTTTGTCAAGGGTGAAGTGAATTCATTAGAGCATACTTCAAAATGAAGTATGGATGCGCTCAACACTCAACAAATGAGGGTTAGCTGATTTGTATTAAGTTGGAAAATATAAATAGAGAATAAAAGAGAAATAAATCTTTGGCCATTGATATATGATGTGTCGCTTATAATTTCTTCATATATATGCTATGTCGTGAATGTTTATAAAATTTGCATGAAATGATGTTTATTATTTAGGACACTGATGATATTATGTATAAATTTATTTTGGAGTAAGATTTGAATGATATGTTGCCTATAATCTAATTATTTTATCATAATGTAATCAGCATAAAAGAAAAACCACTGAATACAAAAATATACAATCGATTAAATTAAAAAATATTTTTAAAAAATATAATAACGTACATTTTAGCATTACATTTGGTATTTTAATTTTTATACCATTATTAACTAAAAAAGTTTTAATGTTATTTATTATTAAAATCACCATGAATGGATATTAGTACATTACTTTCCACAACCGCAGGGGAAGCAAAGAAAACGAAAAATGCCCAAAAGAAATTGATGGTGAAAGGTTGGGGGAAGATTAATTGTGTTTTCAAGTGAAGTTACTCGATGAGATCACTTAGGTGAGACTCTCGTGAGGGAATTAAGTAGCTACAACTGTTTGGCTATAATGTTTTAACTTATTTAAATTATTTAACAAGCAGTTTTATTATGTTATAGTTTCTATTAGTAACATATTGGTTAAATAAATCGTTGGATACGGTGAACAGAATCCTACGGCTGTAAAATAAAAAGAATGAAAAATTAAAAAGGCAGTGATACCCGAGTATGGTGGTTTGTAGGCAACTGGATAGCATGGGTTGAAAAAGAAGACGTGAATTCTAGTTTTCATATTTTAGGGCTTTTTCAATTCAAACAGTCCCACATTTATAATTTTATTTCCTTTACTTTTTGCTCTCAATATATACTATTTTATTTTTTCCTCAATTTCTACTGATGATCCTTTTCCATCTTTCAAAACTGTTTACATAGATTTCACGTCTCATATTGAAATTAAAATAATTTTCTCTTTCACTTTCAACATCATTTTCTTTTTCTTCACTAATTCCATACATCAAATCATTTTTGACGTGCATCGAACATCTTCATTTAGTAATTGCCATCTTAAAATTTCATATTCTCTTCTTGAACTCATCTCACATATTATATAGACCGGTGGACATGGGTTGGTTTGGGTTGAGTTGGCTTTTGAGTCAACCCAAACCGAATCATAAAAATTTAGGTCAAATCCAAATTAACTCAAATATTTTCAACCCAACCCAAACCAATTCATTTGGGTTTGATTTGGGTTTGGTTTCAATTTTATTATCAAATTTTTTATTTTGATAAATATTATATTAAATTTATAATAATTACTAATTTTTATTAATTATTAAATTGATATTAAAATATGAAAAACATATAGTGGATAAAAATTATAAATAATAAATTTTACAATAACTTCATCCTTAAATTAAAGAATACTAGAAAATTAAAATAAAGTTTAATCATGAAAAGTATTATTTTCACAATAAATGAGAATGTAACTTCTAATAATAAGCTTTTACAAACATGACATCAATAAATAAATTCAAAGAAGGAAAAAAAATACACATAGAGTAAGTTTTTAATAATGTTTTTTTTGTTAAAGTAAGAAATAAATTAAATGATAAGCTAACTCACTAAGCATTTCTCTCTCTAGATCAAAGCAAAATCATTTAAGAATAAGTCATTGATCAAGCTCACTTATATGATTAAATTAATTTTTGAAGAGAAACAAGATACATAATGTGGGGAAACATTAAGATGCCACAAAACTGCAAGGTAAATTTACAAAAGTAACCCAAAAACCTTTGTTATTTTCACAATTAGCTCTCTAAACTTTTTTCTATCAACATTAGCCAAACACAAAGTTTTCTCCCCAAATTATCCTTATTTACAAACTAAAAGCAACTTTCCTTCTCCCCTTTTATCAAACCAAATGCAGGCTTACACTCTTGAATCATCACCGGCGACGGCAAACACCGACGGCGAACAGTAAAAGTGAACTCCGATCATAATCCATCCGAATCTAATACCAATCAGCATCACTGAGTGGTAAGAGTTATTTTTTCAACTTGCGAGAGAGTTTCAGTGTGATTGCATCTTGGTGCGACAGGCTACCTATCGCATGAAGAGACAGATTCACCGACTCTGCCTTTTGGTGCAATAGGTGTCTGTCGCATGAAGAGGTAGATTCACCGACTCTGCCTTTTCGTGCGACAGGCAGTCTGTCGCATGAATTTAGTGCAACAAGCAGCCTGTCACTTGAAGAGGCAAATTCATTGTAACTAACTCATTATTAGTTTGATAGTGCACAATTAATTTTTTTTTTTATAATTTCAAGCTTAATGGATTTAGTTGTGCTTGAATTGTGTTATGATGGTTGGTGGGAGACATTAGAGGATGGCTGTATCAAGTATGTGAATGGTAAAAATAGAGTTTTTTTTGTTGGGAAAAATTATCTGTTTGATCAGCTTTTGGCAAGAGTATATGAGGTATTACAAATAAATCCTCATGAATATAGTATCACAATGAACACAACTTTGAGGTCTAGTAACACATTATATCGTATATGTGAACTGCCCATGAATATATTTGATAATGAAATTGTGAGGGTTGCGTTGCATATGACATCCAATGTGGCCAAATATGAATGCATTTCTATATTCGTTACCACATCACCTCGAGTTCCGAGCGAAGATGTTGTGCCACCCGTCGAAACATAAACTTCCTTTAGAGCAAATATGTCTGGCCCTGATAATGTCGTTGTAGTAATATTACTCTCTAAACCACAACAATAATGACAACATTGATGACAACGACATTACGTTAGAGGATGTTGGAGAAGATGTATTACCACTAACGATGTCGTTGGAGCAACGATATTCTCTGTATCACAACAATAATTTCTGGGACAATGATGATCCTGTTGATGAGATAGAGGGGGATAATGTTTGTGCAGAACTTTTTAATATTCTGAGGAGCACTCATTTTAATAATGCAGGTGATGATGGAGGAACCGATCCTTCCAATATTCCGTCATTTCAACATGATGATGAGTGTAAAGACGATATTCCTATGAATAATAGAGACAATCGATCTATTCCTCCAATAGTTGGATCGAGAAGGAGGATTGACCCCTCATAAGTCTTGCTCTAATTTTGCCTTCGAACATGGTTGCTCTAAGCTTTCTTAACAGTTGTGACTCAGATGATATCAGTGTAGGTAAGCTATTCGAAGCTATTCGCTGAGAAGAATGAGTTAATACTATAACTGTGCAAGGTTACCTTTAGGGATAAGTTTGATTTCAAGATTGCACGGTCTACAACGATACGTTTCGAGGCTCATTGTTGTTCGAAATCATGTAAATAGCGTATTCAAACAATTAGAAGTTCGAACGAGTATAATGTTCCTTGGGTGGTGAGGAGAATTGACAATGTACACACTTGTCATAATGAGGTATTGGTTGATGATCATCGTCAAGTAAGGAGCCGAGTTGTTGGTCATATTATCGTAGATAAATATATTCAAAAAAAGAAGATTTATACTTCAAATGACATTAGAGCATATATGCAGCAGGAATATGGTGTTCAGTTAACATACCAGCAGACATATCGGGCTAGAGAAGTTGGTATTGAAATAGTTCGAGGCAACCCTGCAGAGTCATACAACTTGCTCTTTAAATACTCTCACGTACTGACTAAAACGAACGAGGGTGCAGTCACTCACCTCGAACGGGATGGAGATGACAATTTCTTGTACTACTTTGTAGCACTTGGATCTTCCATCAAGGGTTTTATACAGTACATTCGGCCTGTCATTGTTGTAGATGATACTCATCTAACGGGGCTATATCGTGGAAGCATGTTCGTAGCAACATGCCTGGATGGCAACAATCAATTGTATCTGTTAGCCATTGGGGTCATGGATTCAGAAAATAATGATGCTTGGGAATGGTTTATGATAATGTTACACGAAGTGATTGGTGATAGGTTAGAGTTAGTAATTATCTTTGATCGATGCACTGCCATAAGGAGAGCCGTTCTGAAAGCATTTCACAATGCAACTTCATGGTGTTTGTTTTTACCATGTGAAAGGTAACATTAAGTCAAAGTTTAGGATGTACAAATCTCTTTAGGATAAATTTGAGCCTGCCTTTATTAATGCAGCAAAAGCATATGGACACGAGGAATTTAAAAGACAACTTGAAGGGTTGTGGATGCTCCACTCGGGTGCGGTTAATTACTTAGAAAATAATGTGGGTACATGTAATTGGGCAATGTCCTAGTTTGAAGGTAAGATGTACAACATACTTACCACCAACATCACGGAGAGTGTTAATTCTTTCATGAGGGAACCGAGAAATTTTCCTGTTACTCATCTTGTTGATTACTTTAGGAAAATATTACAGCAATGGTTTTATGATAGAAAAATTATGGCTGAATTAATGACTACTCGGCTAACAACATGAGTGTTAATTCTTTCATGAGAGAACCGAGAAAATTTCCTGTTACTCATCTTGTTGATTACTTTAGGAAAATATTACAGCAATGGTTTTATGATAGAAAAATTATGGCTGAATTAATGACTACTCGGCTAACAACATGAGCGGATGAAATAATCACTGAGAGAAAAACTATAGCTGAAAGAACGATCGTTCACCCAGTGTCTCTGCATCGATTTCAAGTTGTAGGTGGTGGGATTAAGAAAGGTTTAGTTGACCTGCAAAAGAAAACTTGCTCTTGCAGAGTATTTCAGCTTGATCAGCTTATATGTGCTCATGCAATTTCAGCCGTAAACATTGTACTTTTCTATTTTATGATTTGGTTTTTCCAATCGAGTCGCCTTAAATTTCCCGTCTTTCTCGTATAGTGCATTGTCAAGACCCTCGTATATCATTTTCCACGATAAACAACCCCATGGACGATTTTGGAAGTAATTTATATCATCTACTTCGTTCAACCTTGAGAAATTGATTTGACAGTGGCTCTTTCTTCCATTTAGAACTCTGTCCGTAAAGTAAAAGAGCGCGATCTTTAATGCGTCAATGTCGTCCATACTCTCGAACTCCAACTCCTCAAATAATGCATCGAATTGCTTAAGATTGATGTTGCGAAACAAACCACCAAAATACCCGTCTTGTTATTTGTTAGTGTGGTATCTTCATCATAGGAAAGTCCAGTAACCACACACCATTATCCAATTGACAAGCATATCAAATACTTACCAATTTGAAACTATAACTGATCATCCTCATTGTATTCTCTATGGGCCACTTGCCTAAGCAAAACATTGTGCAAAATTACACCACTAAACGCAAAGTTTCGGCACTCTAAGAAAGGCCTAAATATGTATTTCTTGAACATATGCAGCTGCCATTTTGTTAATTTTCGCTCGATGACTTTTACGACTGTAGAAAAGTTACACATGCTCTAAATTCATCCTGGGAAGTGATCGGCATAAGTTAACTTCATCCTACCCAATTCGTTTCCTGACACTTCTGATTTCGTCATGTATCTATAATATTTTTAACATTATTAGAATGCATTTATAAGAAAATAATAGAAAAATTAACTTCACGTTAAAAAAAATAAAAACTGTAATTTGATGCGATAGGGTCGTGCCTGCACACATTAGTGCCTGTCGCTGGACAGCAAATCACGCCCAAAACAACAAACTAACAAATCACGCCCAAAACAGCACACTCCCAAAACAACACACTCTCAAAACAACAACCACCACTATAAGCACCACCACCACCACCACCACCACCATTATTCTCAAACTACAACCACTATTATTTTAAAATTTCATTTTTAATTAATGAAATATAAATAAAATGGCTAACTTAGGTTTTGTTGAAGTTAAATAATGAATCTAGTTGATTTTCTTCGTCGTAGAAGGTAGATCGGACGCCGATGATGGGTGAAGTCACTGCCGTTGATGGGTGAAGTTGCTGCCAACTATGAGTGTTCTTGGCTTTAGGAGAGATTACGTGAAAGAGAGAGTCTTGGGGGAGAGATGTGAGAGGGGCATTTTGGTCTGGAATTTTTTTTGGGCTAATGTTGATAGAAATTAATTTATGGGGTTAAAATGAAAAAATCAGTAAATTTTATGGTTATTTGTGTAAATTCCCCAAACTACAAACTAAAGCTTTCCAAACGTGAAAAACTTAAAATAAAGTTGAATTGAGACCGGTGAGCATTAATATTGTAATTTTAGTTTAGTTATGATTTTAGACAATAAGTTTAAGTGTTGGGGTTTTGTCTATAAACCATGAGTAAACCATACCCAATCCATAATGAATTTTTTTTATATATAAAACTCATATTTAATCCATTTTCATAATTTATCCAATCCAAATCATTTAATTTAATTTGAGTTTGGGTAAACCTATGGGTTGTGGGTTTATGCCCACCCCTATTATATAATTCACTTTTATAATCACGGAAGAAATTAATTTACAAGCATTTAAATTCGGTTGAAGCTAAAGAAATTATTCACCAACGGGGGATCAAATTAATACCATTTTCTCTCACATCATGGGTTATGGACCTTATTGAGGTGGGTATGGTTGGTGGTCCAAATTTGATGCCTAAAGATGCTAGACACTTAGATATGAGTTGTCTTCAAGTTTTTTTTTTTAAATATTTATATTTCAATAAAGTCATAAATAATTTAATATTTTATTTAAATATTGAAGGACGATGTACAATTTAAATGTTTAATTTAAACATCGTTTTCTGTTTTAAATCCTTAATATTATACATTCAGTAAAATGAATCAAAACTTGGAAGACTGTAATGAACTACGATCCTATCCAGAAAATTACAAGTTTTTTAAACACCATCACTCGTGATAACGAAGCTGCTGATGGATCTCCTACAAGTATTTACAACAAAAAACGATTGAAATTTACTAAAGACTGGAGGGTGGTAACCAAGCATTAAAATTTGGTCGGAAGTCAATAAATAATTTTCCTCACAGATCATGAAATACAGTCAGATTTACAAGAACGCAAACAAACTACCAGTATATCTCCTTTCCCATCTCCTTTCACTTCAATAATTGCACTCAAAAGTTGCACGGACTTAGCCATGAAGCTTTATTGTTCACCTTCGCAAATTACAAGCTTCATATTTCCGTTTGTGCCGAGCCATAAATCACGAACTTCACATAACCTCCGTCCGGTCCTGCTTCCAGGTGAAGTCAACCAAAGCTGTAACATCAATCTACTATTTTTCTCAACGGATCGTCGCTATTGTTTGGAAAAATGCACTTGCCGCACGTGACTGCTCGCTCGCCGGGATAGGCGTACATTTTACTTCATTTCTTACATTTTCATGCAACCGGCAGGCATCCGGTATTCGGTTGCTTTCATACCGGATATTAACCGACACCTGCAGTTTTTTTTTCTCTCTCTCTCTCCCCCCAGGACGTTTACTTGTCTGATCTAAATCTGTTACTCTATCTATTAAACAAAAGATTTATTAATGGTAGTGGACTTTGACTATTATGAAATTAAGGTTCTAAATATTTCTATTTTATTGGGCATCTCGTTTAAAATAACATATATGATTTGGGAATTAAAAAATAATAATCTCGAAGTAAGATTTCAATTTAATTCTTTAACTATCTTTAATTCTTTATGGTAAAAGTCTGTTTATATATATATATATATATATTAACCGACAGCATTTTAAAATTGACAACAGACCAAACTACAACTTTTGCCACCATCACCCTTCCTCTAAATACATCATCAAATGTCAATATTTGCATTCGATTTATAATACACAAAACTCACACCACCTTTTTATTAAAAAAATATCGTGGGCTACTTTTTACATCATTTTTTTAAAGTTATTATATTTTTGTTTAATATTAAACTACATACAACTCAATAATTACTATGTACAAGACTACAAAGAGTGAGAATATCATATATGTATAAATGTTAAGATTACGTTTGTTTTTTTTGGTCTAAAATTTGAATATTTTTAAATTATTATAAATTCTAAATAGATTGAATGTCTGAATCTAAATAATATTTTTCTTAATATTTGAAAATAAGTATTGAATTGTTTGTCTTTTAAACTTAAAAAAGTAAAAAAAAATGTACTTTTACACTTTTATCCTTAATAAATTCAAAGAATATAAATACTATAATATTTTAACATATATTTAAGCAAAACCACATTCAATTGAATAAATAATGATTTTGAAATTATAATATATAAAATACCATAAGTTTCACATTTTATTAGCAATTCTCAATAATAATAGATAATATAAGATGAGATTATTAATAGGTGAGCGTGTATTGGTGGGTTTTAGAATAGTCATGAAAAATAATTTAAAAAGTAGGGATATTTTTTATATTAGAAATTAATTGGCTTATTCAGATTTCTCTATTAAGTAAAAAGTCAAAAAAATTAACTTATTTTATTAAGCCAAAATTGTCTAAAATGTCCCATTAAATTATAAAAACAAACACCTCTAATTAACTTAATTAATGAAGTTAAATCACTTTAAGTCATTAAGTTAAAAAAACAAACACACTCTAAGTCGACCATACTAGCTATCGCCTATGGGTATTTTAGATGCACCTCCCTTCTTCAACAAAGAAAACCAAAAGAAATAAAATCAATAGGATTTTTCTCCTCTCACTTCCCCTTCTATGACACCTTTGGAGAAACGAAACAATTAGGATTCTTCTCATATCACTTCCCCTTCTATGCTACCTTTGGATATCGTCTAAGTTAATTTTCTCCAATATTTCAAAACTAAAATTTTCTCCAATATTTCAAAACCAACCATTAAATGAAAATATATAAGAAAAAGGGAACTGAAATAGAAAAATTATGTGTAATCAATTATTTTAGTGCAAGAATGTAGAATTTTGAAAAAATAGATTTTCAATTCCATCAAATGTATGAAAACTCATGAAAAATATATAGTTAATCAGCTATAAAAACTACATGAAAGTATCAAAACTACCTACTCAATGCATAAGTTTTGTACTTTCATGAAAATTTTAATTTATTGCAAGACGATCCCCCTTGGAGGGATTTTCAAAACTTTGTAACCTACTTAGATGTGCATCGACTTACTATTATGTGTTCATATCACGTTACTTCAAATCCCAAGTCAATGAAAACAACAACATTGTGTTATATATTTGGTTTTATTTTTTTTAATAATTGGTTGCCGTTAGCAGATATCCTATAGTCCTAGTCTAATGCAAACTGTTGCTATTTTATTATACGAAGTAGTTATAAAAGGTTAGTGGCAACTCTTTAGCTATTTTTTAGGACATGAACGTTGTAATTTTTTGGCTACTTATTCCAAGCCACTAGAGAATAAAAGGGATCAGACAAGTTTCATTCCAATATTTCAAGTACAGAGGTCATAGGTTCCTCGATCAACCAGATGAATTTCAGTAATTTTTAAGTTTTCACAATAGGTTCCAGCAAACAAAAAGGGAACAACCCCCAGTACATACCACAGTAGTATCAGAGCATAGGCATGGATCAAAGGGTGGAGAAGTTAGAGTTAGATGTAAGTTCTCTCTGAAATTCTAGTAGTGCAACCCAAGAGGGGGGGTGAATTGAAATTCTAAAAATTATTCAATTTATAAATAAAAACTCAATACAAATATGAAATAAATTCAAAACAATCACAATTAAGTTAACCACAACAAAAAGGATAAGGGAAGAGAGATTCAAACACCGAGACTTTTACGTGGTTCGGCCAACCTCGCCTACGTCCACTCCTCCAAGCTTTCCGAGCTTGAGGATTCCACTAAGCAAGCCTCCAAGGCTCCAAATGCTTACACTTGACTTCCAAGGTGTCAATAACGTTTACAACAAGAGATTATCCCAATCTCTTTAACCCAAGTGTATCCCAACACTTACAATCACTCAAAATAAAAAATTACAAATTTGTTTTACCTCTCACAATATTTAAGATTACACAATGATGCCCAATGTGTGAATAGATGAAGCAAGAATGTGTTCAAAGCTCTATGAAGATTTTATTCTCGAGTATAAGCTCAATAGTCGTGTTGTGATCAATCTTCTTTGAATTTGAATGAGCTTATTTATATTTGGAGCTGAAAAACTAGCCATTACAAGCTGTCGGCCCGAAAACAGTTCGTCGTTAACCATTAACGGTTAACCGTTTAGGCTGGTCAAAAGTTACCGTTGGGCCAAATTTCAAATAAACGGTTTGCCGTTTAGGATTACCCTTTTGCCGTTAAATTCCAGAGACCTGCAAGATGAACATCAGTTATCCGTTTACATTAAACGGTTAAGGAGTTGCATGAACTGACCTCTCTAGATATTATCGGTTGACCGTTTGTAATAAACGGTTCGCCATTTGTTTCCAGTAACCTACAAAGCAATTTAGCCTTATCCGGTTTTGTTAAACGGTGTCAGAAGAGTATAACCTTCAATTCTGGATTTTATCAGTTAACCTTTTAAATAAACGGTTTGCCGTTAAATTCTAGTAGCCTTCCCAGCTTTTTGTGTTTTCCGTTTTTCTTAATCGGTTAGAGCTTAGGTAAAATATTGCTCTCTGGTTTTAATCGGTTAACCATTTGAAAGCAAACGGTTCACCGTTTATTTCCATAATCACATTTTAAACCAGATTTCGCAGAGAGTCATTTTCTAATTTGAAAGTCCATCTTTTAAGAGAATGATTGGAATAATTATAAGGTTTTTATTTATTAAGGGATAGCTCCAACATTTTAATCAAAAACCATTTAAAGTTTATTATCATCAAAATCAATATTATTAACATATTCATGTTAGCACTCTCATGACTGGTCAACTACAGATTTTGGAGAAGATCAATGAACTATTTGGAAAGCTTAATTAAAAAAATTCCCTGTTATAGACCAATATAGAATGAGAGGAAGGAGCACACTTTAATGTCTCACCCTATAATTAGGGGCAATCAGGAAACACCATGGGCGGTCGTCAAAGCAACACACAACATTCATATATTCCAAGGCTGATTAAATTTGATTTTCCATGGTTCAATGGCAGTGAAGACACGATTAGTTGGGTTTGTAGAGTTGGGCAATTTTTTTTATCTTTATCAAACTCTAGAAGATGAACGTGTGGCACTTGGTTCATTCCATTTAGAGGGAGATGCTCAACTATGATTCTAATTGATCAAACAAGAAGAAGACATTATGACTTGGCAAGAGTTTTGTGATTGTTTACATGCTAAGTATGACGCCACCCAACTGCATTAACATTAGCCATTGGACTAGCCTAGTTGTATAAAGCTCAAAATAGCTTACAGCGACACAAGATTACCACTACTAAGGTAAAAGAGAACTATTCTGTGAAAAAAGAACTCATTCTTGGCAATTCAGCCCTTCCGATTTGACGATTAACACTAGAAGAAATGCAAGAAATATGAGCTAAAGGATTATGTTATAATTGTGATGAAAAGTTCACTCCAGAGCACCGTTGTAAAAAATTATTTTTGATTGAAGCATGTTATATATAATGGTCACAATGATGTTGTTATGGATGAGGATGAAGCCATTATAGAATATTCCAAGGTAGTGCCAAAGATCTCTTTACACGTAATTTTTGGAAGCAAATGCATCGAGTACAATACAGGTAAAAGAGACTATTAAGCCACTTACAACAATAGTTCTGATGGATTCAGGAAGCACTCATAATTTCATTAGTGAAGACATTACAAAAAAGGTGGAATTACAAGCCGAAGTTGAAGAGCAATTTAAAGTGGTAGTGGCATCAGGAAAAAAGTTTTCCAGTCGTGGCAAGTGCACCAATGTTAAATTATTATTACAAGAGATTTTTCCCATTTTTGTTGATTTTTATATTCTTCCATTGGAAAGATATGATAAAGTGTTAAAGACTCAATGGCTACGAACATTGGGGTAAATAATGTGCGACTTTACAAAACTACAAATGAGCTTCATAATATAAAATAAAAAGGTTTGGCCTTACCAATGCTCTATCTATCTTCAAGCTCTAATGAATAAGGTATTCCAAGACTACTTGCATAAATTTAATCTTGAATTTTTTATGACATTATTTTGTATAGTAAGTCTTAGAGTGAGCATTTTCATCATTTAAAAATTGTATTGACTATATTAAGATCTCACCAGCTATTTGTCAAGTAGGAAAAATGTCAATTTGGCCAAAAAGAGGTATAATACATCGGCCATGTAACTTCTAAAGCAGGTGTTGCAGTAGATCCTGACAAAATTGCTGTAATGGTGAATTGGTCAAAACCAAGTACATTTAAAGCCTTTAGAGGGTTCCTTGGATTAACTGGCTATTATCGAAAAATATTTAGAATTATGGTAAAATAATTGGACCACTTATGAAGATGTTGAAAAAAGATTCATTCTCCTAGATGTCATCGGCCGAAGCAGCAATTCAAAATTTAAAGAAAGCTATTACAAAGGCTCATGTACTTGCTGTTCTTGATTTTTCAAAGGAGTTTATTGTGGAGTGTGATGGAGGTAGATCGGGAATATGAACTGTCTTAACGCAAGAGCAACCCATCACTTTTTTCACTCAAGCCTTACAAGAGAAGAATTTGTTGTTGTCAGCACATGAATAAAAAATCTTTACTATGGTCCTAACGGTGAAAAAATGGCATTCATATTTATTGGGTCGTCAATTCATTGTCAAGACAGATTACCAAAGCTTAAAGTATCTATAGAGCCAAAGAATCACTATTATAGACTAACAAAAATGGTTGTACAGGTTGATGGGATTTGATTTCATAATTGAGTACAAAAAAGAGAGAAAATATTGTGGATGACTTTCTTTCAAGGAGACAAGAGATAAGGAAAGCTAATGATAAGAAGAGTGGTGAGAGATTAGCAACAAATACCCAATCTTGTCCTAATTAGGTGGAGGCTATTAAACTATTAAATAAGAAATTGAATACAGTATGGCTTTGCAGGAGATACTCTATTGTATTAAGGTTGGGGAGGCAGTAGGTCTATGGAAAATAATGGATGGGGTAATTTTTTTAAAGGAAAAAACTTATCTTGAGGAAAAGTCTTATTTATTTAAAGACATTTTAAAACAATTTCATAATAGCACTCATGAAAGGTACCATAAGATATTTTAGAGGATAAAAGCCAATTATTTTTAGAAGGGCATGAGAAGTGCAATTCGCAAATTTATTGCACCTTGTGACATTTGCCCAGAACACAAGGTAGAACATCTTGCTCTTGCTGGATTGCTTCAACCTTTTCTTTTTTCATAACAGATATGGGAAGATATTTCTATGGATTTCATTGATGAGTTGCCAATCTCAAATGGAAAATATTCTATTTTGGTTGTTGTTGACAGACTATCAAAATATGCACACATAGTTCCCTTATCTCACTTTTATACAACCATCGGAGTTGCAAGAATATATTTTTTTTAATATTTTCAAGCTGCATGGAATGCCAAGAGCTATTGTTTGTAATCAAGACTCAACCTTTACAAGTTTATTTTGGTCTAAATTATTCAAAATGAATGGGACAAGCTTTAATTATAGCTCAGCATACCACCCTCAAATTAATTGGCAAAACGAAGTAGTGAACCGTATGGTTGAGATGTATTTGCAATGCTTTACTAGTTTCAGCCTAAGGAGTGGAGTAAATGGCTAGCTTGGGCTGAGTATTGTTACAATATCAATTGGCATTCAGCCATTAAAACTACCCCTTTTGAAGTAGTGTATGGAAGACTTCTGCCTAACTTATAGTCTAACATTCCAGGAATGACTTAGGTGGATGTTGTTGAAAGACAATTGATGAGCAGGAACCAAGTTATAAAAGAGCTACAAGCAACTCTCAAGGAACCTCAAGCACGTATGAAGTAGGTATATGACAAGAGTCATAAGGAAAGACAATTTGAAGTAGAGGAGTGGGTTTATTTGAGGCTTCAGTCGTATTAACAAACTTCAATTTCAATGAGGAAGACTCTTAAGATATCTCCTAAGTACTTTGGCTCATTTAAAGTTTTGAAAAAAAATTAGAGTTGTTGCTTACAGATTGGGGCTACCAAAGGATTCTAGAATCCATCCAGTTTTTCATGTTTCCTTGCTAAAAAAGAAAATTGGTGACAATGTTGTAATATAGGAAGAACATCCAATAATTGATAATGATGATGACAGTCTCCATCTTAAGCTGCAAGCTATTTTGGATCAACAGGTACGTAAGCAGAAAGAAGAACTTCTCATTCATTGGTAAGGATTATCACCAACTAAGGCAACTTGGGAAGTTCTGGATGTTATTAAGAAACAATTCTCTAATTATAGCCTCGAGGACAAGGTTATTTTTTAAACGGAAAGGAGTTGTTATGTATTTGGTCCTATTGTAAAAAAAAAAAAACAATTAGCTGCCATTAATAAATATCTTGTAGTCCTACTCTAATGCAAATTGTTGTTATTTTATTGTAGGAAGTAGTTACAGAAGGTTAGTGACAACTCTTTAGTTATTTTTCAAGACCTGAACGTTGTAATTTTTTGGCTACTTATTCCAAGCCACTGGAGAATAAAGGAGATCAAACACGTTTCATTCCAATAATTCAAGTACAAAGGTCATAGGTTCATTAATCAATTTTTCCTTGTCTATCATAATTAGCCAAACACAAGATTTCTTCCCTAAATTACTCTTGTCTATCAAACCAAACACAACTTTTCTTCGCCCTCTTTATCAAATCAAACACAGTCTTATACTCTTAAATTATCACCGGCAAATAGCAACAGCAAACGACGACGATGAATGGTAAAAGTGAACTCCGATCAAATATAGACGAATCCATCTGAATCCAACACCGATGCGACACGATTCTAATAAAGTGAAATAGAGCCCAAAACCTAAGTAAACTAATTGAAAGCTAATTGTAAAAAATATTGTGTATTAAGTGTTTGATGAAATGTTTTTTAGATTGTTTATACTTTGTTTTTGCATCACCGAGTGTTAAAAGGTGTTTTGTCAATTTGATTTCATGCGACAAGAGAGATTCAATGCCCGGATCATGTGCAATAGGTGCGCGGTCGCACCTGATCGAGCGCGATGTCTCCCGGCACCAAGCCCACGCCAACTTCAATCTTCACCCATGCACTACACCAACAACTTCATCCATGCCATCAACATCACAAACACTTCAATCTTCACTCATCATCACCAACACAACAAGAAAACCACAACATAAAAAAAGAATAGAAAATAGAACATGCTTTAAAATCTAGAGTTTTTTTATCTAACCTTTGATTTCAGATCTTAATCGAAATTTTGGTGATGTTGGCTATTAAGGATGGACTCTAGGAAGTCGCCGGTGATGAGTGACCACCTTGGGAGAGAAATCGTTGGTTAGAGAGAGATAGATAAAGAGGAAGGAGAGAGAGGAAGCTTGGTGAGATTAGGAGGGGTATTTTCGGTAATTAAGAGGGTTTTTAACTAAGTTGATAGGAAAAAGTTTGGAGGGTTAAATGTGAAAATTACAAAAAAAATTGGGTTACTTTTTATAAATTTCCCTTAAAATAAGTAAATTACATTTTACCCCCTATTAGATTGATATATTTTAATTTATCCTCTAAGATCTTGGAGGAAATAATAGGAAAGAAGAGGAACGGAAAGGAAAGAGCATGAGAGACAACGAGTGAAAAAAGAGAGTCAATCTCATTTTTCATTATTTGGTTGGACATGAAATTCGTCTTTTTTCCTTTATTTCTTTCCTTCCCCTACTTTCCTCTCCTTTCTTTTCTTTATATTTTTTCAAACCAAACATGCCATAAAAGTATAAAAACTTCAATTTGTCCCCTAAATATTGTTTTTTTTTAACATTTGACTGATGTTGACTTAGTAAAATACAAGAATGCATATAACCTAACTAATTAACAATTTTGTGGGATTAATAAAGATAATTTCATTTCCCCTTTAGATTCAACATATTTTAAGTTAGATGACAAAAACAAATTTATTAATGAAAATTCCCTTAAAAAGTAATAAACCTTTAAAAATTTAAATTAATTGTACTTATTTTAATTTATAAAATAAATATAATAATCATGAATTTTTTTTTTTTACAATATCACCACAATGAAAATAAAAAAAATTAAAATTTTCTTATCTTGAGTTGAAATATTTTAAGAATATAAATCATTAATCAAGTAGTTTACTTTTACCATGTAAAAAACGAGTTTACACTTCAAAGTATCTAAAAGATAAATTAACCCATAAATTTTGTTTACATTCTATTACCATCTAAGGGTTACTAGTATAATTCAATGGATTAAAAATTAAAGACTATATAAAATTTAGGGAAATTCAAAAACTGTATCCTTAACCCTTAATCCTCATTTGTTTTAAATTTTAATCTTAATTATTTTTTATTTTTAACAATAATTTTTTTTATTAAAATCCAGTTTAATATATTTTTCTTCCACCCCATTATTTAAAATGATAATTGACAAATTTTAATGTTGATTACTAAGTGGTTGGTATAATTACAACTTTAGTCCCCATTAGGTATCAGCATTCTTCTAAATGCATCATCATCAGATGTCAATATTTGCATTCCCATTCGTGATTATTATATTGTTCGAAATTCACATTACTTCCTATTTTTATATAATACTGATTACAGATGTCTAACACTACATTTTTATTAATATAATATCGTGTGCTTTTCTTCAGTCATTTTCACAAAGCTGTCATTTCTTCACATCATTATAATGTTATGCCAAGTTTATATGCATATTATTATTTAAACAAAAGTTTGGGATAACAAATGTGAATCTTATTCAATTTATAGCTTTAATTTTACAATAAAGAAAGATGCTAAACCATTTGATCTTAGTAGCCAAAAAAAAAAAAATTTCATGAAATGTAAAAAAATTGGGTAACATCAGCTACATCTCATTAGCTCTTTTAATTTATTCTTCGCAATTAGATTTCGCTCTTCCATGGATTTTATACCAAAAATTAATCGTACTAAAACTTAGATACTAGCCTTCAAGGAATTTCATCTAATTATTTTTAATTTTTTTCTTAAATTAATAACTCGTATTCGAATAAAAAAAGGATAGGGACTAAAAATATGGATTTCACTTTGCTCACTGTACTTTGACAAGAAGAAAGAAATTTGAAAAAAAAAAACAAAATTTCAATTGCATCAAATGCATGAAAGCTCATGAAAAATATATATAATGAATGGGCTATAAAACTACATGAAAGTACGAAAACTGCCTATTCAATGCAAAAGTTTCGTACTTTCATTGAATTCTTTTATTTACTGGATGACAATCCCCGTTGGAGGGGTTTTCAAAACTTTGTAGCCTATTTATTTACGAATGTACCATGGAGAAGTAGGAAGATGAACTAGATGAGTATCGAATTATTATTATGGACTCATATCACGTTGCTCTTTCTGAAAAACCAGATCAACGACAACATTGTAAATCTCTGCATAAAGACACACACACACACACACACACACACACACACACACACAAAAGAGGAAGAGCCAAAACAAATAAAAAAAAAACCCCATTTAAACTGTTGCTCATGACCTTTGAGCTCTTGAAAAAAAACAAATAAAAAAAAACCCCATTTAAACTGTTGCTCATGACCTTTGAGCTCTTGAAAGGAATGGAAGAGGAACTGAAAGGATAAGGTCAGAATAGAAAGATCCCGAAAAATGAGCTTCAGCCACTCAAGCTGCCTGAGAATTACAAACAATGTTTCCTACAACGCATCAAAGCCTCCACATGTAGCCTTGGACAACAGAGACAATGACAGCTTCACCAAATGAGACCACACCACATCATTACAACATCGTCCCCACTTGGGCTGTCTCCAAATATCTCACTATAAGCCACAAGAGTCAGATATGACAAAGGGGAACTGCAAATATAGTCACTTGTTTCACCTCTAGTAAAATCAAATGCTTCTCTAACTCAATTGGTTTGTTCGGAATGAGCTAATCACGATTGAGGACAAATCGCCAGTAAGGATAGTCCCTCAAAGGACAACTGTTCAACTCAAGATAGCTCAAGAGTCTCAACAAGAAAGGCTAAATTACTCTTAAATCCTCATCGGAGGAGGAAAATAACTAATAACGGTCCGTCACGTGTCTAAAAATACACAAAGATGTCCTAAAGGGCACCCCACCAAAGAAGATCAAGTTAGTCTTACAAAAGAGTCAAATTCTCTCACTATCATAAACACTCAACTTTTCTCCTATAAAAATATCTTTTTTTAAACCCCTTATCCCCTTCAACCTCCAATTAACATCGTTGTCGGTCACTGTTAGCGTTACCTCTAAATAGTTATTTTTTTTTAATTTCAGGTTCATCTCAGTCATCATTGTTCTTATAAAATTGTTTCCAAATGATTGAGCCTCCACCATTGCTAAAACCTTCTATAGAAAAGGAGCTCTCATAATGTTTTTGGGTTGAACCAAAATTGGACCGAAAACTTTGCAATGGCCATCATATTGGATTTTGATTTGAAAATACAACATAGAGTAACATAAGACAGTAATTAAGTAGCTGCAGTTGTTTGTCTATAATGTTCTAAATCATAATATTTAATATACAATATTATGAAATTACGATTTTTATTAAATGAGTAATGATATGATTATAAAATTTATATATTTGATGACGTGATACTAACCAATGATGGCCATTATTTTTGAAATGATCCACAATATTAATAAATGGTGGCACGAACTTCATGTGTCACATCATTTAGGACATAAATTTTGTATTAAATTTTAATGTTTTGAAGTAAACGTCGATTGAATTTTAATTTAAAAATACAATATCGACTAACATAAGACGGTAATTAAGTAGTTAAAATTGTTTGGCTATAATGTTTAAATCATTCTATTTCATATGCAATTTTGTGAAATTAAGGTTTTTATTGAATGAGTAATAATATGCTTACAAAATATGTATGCTTGATAACATGATACTAATTAATGGTGGTAATTATTATTGAAATGATCCACAATATTAATAAATAATGATATGTTATGTACCACATCGATATAAATTTTGTATCAAATCGAATGTTATTAAGTAAACGTCAGTTTTTTTTCCATTATTTAAAATGATAAATGACCAATTTTAAGTTGATTACTTAGTAGTTGGTATAACTACGACTTTTGTCACCATCACCGTTCTTCTAACCGCATCATCCTCAGGTGTCAATATTTGCATTCCCATTTGTATTATTATTATTTTTAAAATTCACATTACTTCCTATTTTTCTAGTACTCATTACAGATGTCTAACACTACATTTTTATTAATATAATATTATGTGCTTGTTTTTACGTCATTTTCACAAAACTATCATTTCTAAATTTATTCACATCATTATAATGTTATGCCAAGTTTATATGCATATTATTATTTAAACAAAAGTTGGGGCTAGCAAATGTGATTTTTTTTTTCAATTTATAGCTTTAATTTTACAATAAGAACCCTAAACCATTTGATCTTAGTAACCCAAAAAAAAAAAAATTTCTACGAGAGTAAAAACAATGGGTAACAACAGCTACATCTCGTTAGCTCTTTTAATTTATTTTTCACAACTAGATTTCTTCCACAAATTTTATACCAAAAATTAATTGTTTTAAATCTTAAATATTAGTCTTTAAGATTTTCATCTAATTATTATTAAATATTTTCTTTAATTAACCACTCATATTCAAATCCTAAATGGATAGAGACTAAAAGTATAGATTTCACTTCACTCACCCTACTTGACAAAAAAGAAAAGAAAAGAAAAATCGAAATGCAACAAAACTACAAAAGTAATCAAATGAAATAAAAATAAAAATCCAATAAAAGTTTTAGGAAAGTAGAAGAGAAAAAAAATAATAGTGGGCCCAAGAGTTGGAAGTGGTTGAATTGAAATCACAATCGATCTAACTCAACTATACATTCGAAGTAAGTTGACTCTAGTTAGATTAACTCTAATCCAAAGTCAACTACACCAAAACTACGGTCACGCATGCCAATAACGGACAAAACAGAATAGGCCACGTGGCAAACGTTTAAAGCACGGTAAGTAATAGAAGGAAAAGTCATTAAATAATTGGAATAATATAATAAAATATCACAGAGATAACCCACACTTGTCCTTACCCTGAAATCCGGGCAGACAGAACCCAGAGGTGATTTTAATACGATGAGGACGCTGCCCGCCCTGCCCGTTTTTGCCCGAAACCTGTGACTGGAAAATTACGGGCAGCAATCAGCCAGTCACTCACCAGTACTCGCTTCCACCCCACCCGCCTCCCCCTTCTCTCTCTCGTGTGCAATAGATATTATTCTCTATATCTCTTTGCTCACCCCAGCGTCTCTTCGATCAAGATCGGACGGTCCAAAATGAACGCAGCTGCTTTTGCTTCTTTTCTTCAGTTTTAGAGCTTCAAATCTTCAGATCTCGCTCCTCCTCCCTCAGATCTTCGTCTCCGGTACGCTCTCGCTCTCCGATTCGCTCTTCTCTTTCAATTTTACTCTCGACTTCCTCTAAATCAAAGCTTGATTTCGAGCTTCAAATCTTCTGCTCTTGCTCTTCATTTCTCTTTCAAAACGGGCTTCTTCCATGCGAATTTCGTTTAATTTTGCTTATTTTTCTCAAAATTCAAGTTCAAATTCTTCTGCACCGAATTAAAGTTGTTTCTTGTCGTTTCTATATTTTCAAAATTACTTTTTAAAGCTTTAATTTCAGTTTTATTTCTTCTATAAAAAATTTATGCAAATTTCTATTTTTTGTCGTCGTTTTGTCGTTTAGTGATAATGGACTGTAGGAGATCTGATGGCTGAAAAGCTGCTCATAAGGGGATCTAACGGTTACCGGCTTACAATTATTTTGCAGGTTTTTTTTTGTTAGTTATTTGTTTGTCTGTTCTTTGCCGTACAAATGGCGAGTCGCCACGGTTCTGTGACAGTAACGGTCAATAACGGTTCGGTAACGTGCACGGTGCAGGCGCTCGTGACTTGGCTAGTTTCGTCTCAGGTCAAAGCTCAACTCTTAACAGCTCAGGTAAGTTTTTCCAAAGAAACTCGTTATTTTTAGTGTTTTTTTTTTACGTTGCTGATGCTATCATGCGCCTGTATCTGGTGGTGTCTTTTCAACGCTTCTTTCTTCCGTTTGTGTGCTTTTTTTGCTTTGCGCGGCAGATTTTGGTCATCATATTATTTGTTGGCTAACGTGCGCCGTTTAAAAAAAATTCCCTCAACTGAAATTTTCTTTTTTTTTATTACGTGATTTTAGTATATTTCATTATTTTTGGATTTATTTTTCTGACAAATTTGAACAAGCTACTGTTTTTGTTTAAAATTTTTCAAAAGTTCGGAGTTCTTTTAGATAACGAATTTTGTGAATTTTAAGGTAAGAAAAATGAAAAATGAAAAATGAAAAATAGGGAAAGTCATGGTACGCTGTGTGGGCTAACATGCGCCTCCCAAATTTGGGGGAAAAATGAAAAGCTACGGAACTTGAGAGAAAGATTTAGTTGTTGTTTTAGGATGGTTTTGAGTTCCAGGGTTTTAAGCGTCGTGGGGCCCACTTGAAATAATTAAAATATGTTTTTATCGGAACATAATAATATGCAGAAGTCCAAAGTCAAAATGTCTTCACAAAAAATTATAATTGAACGAAGATGGGACATCGAATATTCCATTCGGCGATGCCGTCCTTGTCGTCGAACACGTGTTATTCGTTGGTGTAGAATTAATATTTACAATTTTTATGAAATATAACATTTTTTATTACTTTTAGCCAAAAGCCTCTTCATTGTTTGTTCCATAATGATTCGCTAACAAACGCTTTTAGAGATTTTGTTAATTTTCTATCAAATCAGATGAATTAGTATTTAATTTCAGGCGTGTTGGACAAAAATATAAATCGTTTCCATAAAATAATTTTCAAGTTATAAATATTGAATTAATGGGAATTTCTCCATTTAGATATCTTTGATCCCCAGATAAGGGGATATTATTCTGCCGCCATTTCTTTTCTTTCGTATACAAGTATCTGACCCATTTTAGCTAGGAATCGATGAAAATAGCAAGGGACCTGCCTAGTTCTTGTTCTTCTAGTGTCACTATCTAAATTATATTCTTCCGAAAAAGAGCATATGGGTGGGACTGTACTAATTTAATGCCTCAACTTACTTTTGGGTAGAATAAAAGCACTTTTTTCTTTTCCTCAAGTGGCAGAAACATATATTCCTTTGCCACCAAGGTCATATAGTGACCAAGCTTTTGGGATGATAGAATAAAGAACTTAGAATCTTAGATTATTTGCTCTCCCTTGTTTAATTTCATCAATATTCCAAAAAAAAATATAGTTGCAACTTTCTATTCATTTTACCTTATATAGATGTTGTAAAGATCAAACTTATTCTGCTTGTAGGACCGTTAACTTGTACCAACTCAATAAATATCATAATTTAATGCTTTATTTTTAATATATTATAATTGTTTCATCCACCCAATAAAATCGGCTTTTGGTTTTAGGATCTCTTTTGGACCTTGCTGACTATGAAACCTAGAATCAAGGAAGATCCAGAAACCCAAGGCAAGCCATCTGATGCAGAGGGGGATGATGGCGATGATGATGATGGGGATGATGATGAGGATGGAGATGGCGGGTTCGGGGACGGTGAAGAGGAGTTGTCATCTGAAGGGGACTATGGCAACAATAACTCCAACAACAAGAAAAGTAACTCCAAGAAAGGTCCTGGAGAAGCGGCCGGGGCAGGGGCAGGGGCAGGGGCAGGCGGTGCCGAAGAGAATGGTGAAGAGGAAGACGATGAAGATGGAGAGGGCGAAGACCAAGATGATGACGATGATGATGATGACGATGATGACGACGACGATGATGGGGGCGAGGACGAGGATGAGGATGAAGTGGAAGAAGTAGAGAATGAAGAGGATGAGGAAGACGAAGATGACGAAGCTCTTCAGCCACCAAAGAAGAGGAAGAAGTGAACTAGATGAATGGCAGGGCCTCCTCCGAAATACTGTCTCTTTGTGACTTGTATTAACTTTCTATGATTATGTTTAGCTTATGAGGGGGCCATTTTTAGGGTAATGGTTTTAAGCATAATTCTCTTATTTCCTTGTACGATTTAGAGTAATGTAGAACTTCGAGCTGCGGCATCAACGATTTAATCCGAAAAAGAATGTTATGATTATGATTTAGCTACTTTAATCTTGGTTTCTCAGAACTAACGGCATGGTTGTTGATGCTGAATCACTTTCAAAATGACAATTAGCAGATAGTCCGAATTCCGTCGTATAAATCAAGTTACTTCCAATTTTAGAAGCACAAAGGGTTCAGAGCATGTGTGCGATGTTTTTAGCAAATTATATCTCCAAATTTAGGGCATAGAATGAAACAAGTGTCACCTTCACTAATATGCCTTTGCAAAGTGCTTTTAGTAGAAAGCTCTCTTCTCATAAAGTACTCTAAATGCATCATAAGAAACAAGTGTCACCTTCACTAATATGCCTTTGCAAAGTGCTTTTAGTGGAAAGCTCTTTTCGTAAGAAATACCAAAATCATTGCTCTCCAAAGCAAGGACGCCAAAATCGCTGTTTCCAAATGCCAGTGGTACTTCTCTCATAGAACAATAGCGGGCTGATACTCTGAAACAGTGTTATAATTTTTTTTCTTCTTAATATTGATTTGAAGGATTATTGTTGATATTACAATAGATTACAATTGATACAACTATTTTTACAACTGAAATAACTATTATTTACAATAAGATTATACTACTAGAAATCATATACATTAATCTTATGAAAAATTCTTAGATTTTTTACCCTCATTAATAAAAGAGATATTTACTCTACCCATGATTCGTGAGGAAAAAAATTATTTTTATTTAATTATAAAATAATTAAGAAAATACTACAATTAACTCTCTTAACTCCAACCTTTATTATAATGTTGACTGTCGAGCTCCCATGGGTCTTTTTGCCCTTTTCAAAAATATAAAAGATGATTCCGCCCCATATTGTTAGTGACATTAGGTTTTCAAACTTTCTCGATAGTCCTACATAGTAGACCTCGAATATAATATATGGGTCCGCCTAACTTACGTTCAACGTAAGTTACGCTCAGTCCGTCCAATTTCATATAGTCCCCCTATACTCTATACTATTTATATTTTATTCATAAATATTATAAATTTTTTAAAATATAAAATTTCATTAACCCTTTCTACTCAATTTTATTTTATTAAAACCATAGAGTATGAATTCGCCCCCATAATTTTAAATTCTCAAAATAACCTCCATTTAATTAAAAATATAATTATTTTTAAATGAATTATAATTATAATTATAATTTTATTATAATCATAAATATTTTTTAATAGATTATTGTTATTATTAATAACAAGAATAAAAAGCATTATAAATTGTTAATAATAATAATAATAATAATTAATGATTATCTAACTAATAGTAAATATATTGCTAATGCTACCTTCGACTTTAAATACTCATTATCGGGTTTCAAGAGACCAATGAATGATAATTTCTGTCAGAATTTTAAGCTTGACCCAATAAAAATAATTTTGTATTTAAAAAATAGAAGCAAGAAAAATGTGTTTACATCCTCAAATGTGTAACAACTTAGCAAAAAGCACTTAAAAATGACCGTTTAATAATGAGATGCCTACAAAATCATTATTTATGAAGGTAACAAAAAAATCCTAAAAGTACTTGAAATTAAAATGTATAGAAATATAAAAGAGTCTCCTATATAAATATAGACTCAGTGTTTATTCCATTTTATTATAATCATAAATATGTTGATTATCATTAATTATTATTATTACTAACAATTTAATAAAAATATTATTAATTATTGTTAATAGATTAATTAATTATAATATTTTTTTATTATCGTTATTAATAATAACAATAATCTATTAAAAAATATTTATGATTATAATAAAATTATAATTATAATTCATTAACAATAATAATAAAATTGAGTAGAAGGAGTTAAATGAAATTTTACATTTCAAATAATTTATAATATTTATGAATAAAATATAAATAATATAGAGTATAAGGAGACTATATGAAATTGGACGGGCTGAGCGTAGGCGGACCCATAATATATTTGTGGATTGTAATCATTAGAAAAAATTAAAAAAGCACTCGCCGATTTAATAAAAGCCTAAAAGATGAACACGAAAGCATTTTTGTCCGCTTGAAAATTGAATGCAATTCCATTTTTCCCTTGCTCCAAAGGAGTTCAAAGTCAATTTTGAGGGCGCTGCTATTCCCCCTCGGTCAAACCCTGAAAATTCCACAAAAACAATGTCGTTTTGATGTTTTAATTTCAGATGCCAATACTGTATCGAGCAATCCAAACAACGTCGTTTTTAAAACACATGACGTCATTCTCCTTTAATTAGTTTCAAGCACACTGCAGGTATATGCTTTGTCTTTCGATTTTCTTTCAACCTCAACACTCCAACTACAAAACCTTAAGTACAGAATTTCAAAATTACAAAATCCCAATTAATTCCTCAAAATTGAGTGCAGAACCCCAACAAATTTGTATGTGGACTTTAGCATAAGGTAACGTATTGATTTTTCAAAGTTTACTTGAATCTTGAGCTGGTTCACATGATGGCTGTGATCCGTCATCTGTGGCTCGTGTGATGGCTATGAGTTGTGAGCAATATCAATTGCGGCTGGAGAACTCGAGGAATGTTGAGATTGCAGATTTTGTGACTGTAAGAGTTTATTCAAATCGATTCGTTTTAGCTTCAAAAAACAAAACCAACCCAAACCTAGTTCATTCAAAACCAACGGTTCATTTTGTTTCGGTTTTGTTCTGCCATGACCCAACCCATACATGGTAATATATTGTCCGCTTTGGACCTTAACAAAGTCCGCACGGTTTTGTGTTATATACACCCCCTTAGGGACTCAACATCCTCACTGAGATTTGCCTCACTATTGCTCAAGCGTACACGCGAAGTCGCTCTGATACCATCAGTCATGACCTAACCTAGACCTAACAAGATATTGTCTACTTTAGGCCTGCCAAAATGAACCGTTTTGAATCAACTCTCACAACCACAAAATCTACAATCTCAGCATTCCTCAAGTTCTCCAGCAACAATTGTTGTCGCTCACAACTCATAACTATCATGCGAGCCACAGACCACAGCCATCACGCGAACCAGCTCAAGATTCAAGTAAATGTTAAAGAACCAATATGTTACCTTATGCTAACGCCCACATACAAATTGAAACTAACTTTGAAGAACTAGTTGGGGTTTTGCAATTTAAAAGTTCTACACTCAACTTTGAGGAACCAATGGAGGTTTTGCAATTTAGGAGTTTTGTACTTAGGGTTTTGTAACTGGAGTGTTGTGGTTGAAAGGAAATCGAAGGACAAAGAATATGCTCGCACTCAGTGTGCTTGAAACGGATTAAAGGAGAACAACGAACGACGTCATGTGCTTTGAAACGGATTGAAGGAGAACGACGTCGTGTGCTTTGAAACAGATTGCTCGACACAACGCTAGCAACTGAAATTAAAAGGAAAAAGAGCAAAACGAAACGACATCGTTTTTGTGAGATTTTCGGGGTTTGACTCGGGGAAAATAGCAACATTGTAACACAAATGGCTACAAGTATAGAACACAAGGCAAGAGAGGAAAGAGACCTAGAAGTGGAACCAACCATTTCGAGACAATAAACATACCAAAATCATTTTTTTTTTTTAAATAATCTTTGAAAATGCAGAAGCAAAGGACATACTTATATAGGGCCACAACGCAATCTAACTAATATCTAAACACTTAATTTTTTTATAACCCTATTTGCAAAAGATTAATAACCCTATTTGCAAAAGACGACAAGATGCAACACATAAACCTATGTATTTGAAACGGAGAGGTTGTAGCGATCACAATTGAACAAGACTGCCAGTAGAGAATAAAATGCAAGAGAGGAAAGAAATATGGAACCAACAATTTGAGATCAGCTATTTGAAACACACCAGAATCATCATTTTTATCATGATATTACAAAAGCAAACGACATAATTTGTATACAATTACAGGGCCGTAAAAAAGTCTCACTTAGATTCTGCTAATGAGGAAAGCTATATAAACATATTGAACAAAGACAACTTGACACAACAGGCACAACTAAGGCTATAAACATGTAACAACGGTGAAGATTGCATTTGAAACAAAGGGGAAAAAGGTTTAAAGCTTATATGGCTAATTGAATTTGTGGGCAAGCATGTTCATAGTTGACAGTAAGCTGATCGCTATAACCATCACCATAAAAAGAAAACGGTGAATAGTATGTTATTATACTAGAACTGATTGAATCTGTGCTAAAAACATAGCTTCATCACAAAATATAACAGGAAAATGTGGAAGATTTATATGATTATATAAAGAAAACGGTGAATAGTATGTTATTATACTAGAACTGATTGAATCTGTGCTAAAAACACAGCTTCATCACAAAATATAACAGGAAAATGTGGAAGATTTATATGATTATTCTTTTTTCAGATCTACCTACCCGCATATAACTGGCTTCATTGGGCTTGGATCTTATACATTTTAATTTGGCAAAGAGAAAATATCAGATTCAAGGAAACCATATATAGAACTGCCCAATAAAAATGTTTAAAGTCCATCTATAAACCCATTAGATAACCACAAAATGTGGTTTACATAATTTCATTTGGAAACAACCTTAGTCTCACACTCGACTAAATTGAAAATATTTAAGATATATTATTGGAATATTCAACTCTTAAAATACATCAAGCTTCATAGATTAAAAGGCATAAGACTTTCTTAAAACCAAAAGCTTCAAAACTTAAGTTTTTGGTTGATCCATCCCAAAAGTTTATAATTTCGGATCCAAAAATGCAATTCGAGATCCAACTAAACCAAAAGTTCAAACCATACACATACTTCATCAAAGGATGTTCATGAATAATGAATGACAGTGCATGGCAGCGACTGCGTTAACTAGTTGCTTTGGTATACTAAAGAATTAAGAGAAACGCAGGCCTATGGTTTGCTTTTATTTATTGTAAGTGGTTTTTTCGACAAGTACGTCCACAACACTAACAAAATGAACATGAATAAATAATTACAGATAAACAAGTATTTACAGATGCACTGAAACACAACTATACATCCCTTCAAATGCTTTCACCGAGTGCATATAGAAAGAAAACAAATGGTATGTCCTGAAACTAACTCAATCCAAGAAAAGGGTTAGATGCTAAGAGTATCTCATATCAACTGTATAACATATGTAATAAGGCCTAAGCGTTAATGATGTCAATCAGAAACAAAGTAGTGATGTGTTTCATAAGAAATGAAAATCAGTCCAGTGTTTCAAAACCATTCACAAATCACAAGCCAGATGGAACAATGACAGCAAATAAATTCATAGTGTGACATTCAAATACTTGACAAGTAAAAATAAAATGTTGAAAATAAATTGAACCATAAATGTAAAGAAATTAAAATTTGCTAAATAAAAACCATAAATCACCAATGTTTAGAAGATAAAATATACGAAAGCTAAGAAACAAGGAGAGGAAAAGGTAAGAGGGAGAAAAAAAGGGGGTAAAAAGAAGCAGAGATGAAGTAGAAGAAGAAAAATCCACTAAGTTATGGCCTTGCTTTGGCCGAATTCAAAAGTCTGAATCATTTAAAAAGATTACAAACTTCAAAATGTCACTTAGCAATTTAACCACAACAAAGTACTACATAAAACACTTCCAAAGGTGCATGAATATTGTTCCTCAAGCTCAGCTGTATCATCTGCAAATAGAGCCCACACACGTAATGACAGTAAATATCATAAACGATATTGTCCTCTCAGCTAAAATATATTTACCAAAAACTTCCAAAAGTTAAGGCTCGAAAAAGAAAAAAAATCAGATATCAAGACTTGCACACATCATATTGACCCAAAACAGTTAAAAGATCACAACTATTGACCAAAAATCTACCAAACAGAACAAATGAAATTGATTATGCTAACTCAACTACACCAATAAAAGGGTTTTTTTCGTTCAAACGAATGATGTGGGCTGAGGAGAAACAATTGCATGAAAGCAACTTCCACAATCAGTGAAATCAATAAGAAAAGATAAGGAGACGGAAGCTACTCTACAAATTGCAAATAATAGGATAGAGTATTAAGAAGTGACAAAAATTAGCATATAATTCCATGTCTTGACAAATCTACAGAGAAGACTTAATAAAACTAGAAAGAACTCTTGAAGAAACTCACTAGAAGAAAACCAAAAAAAAAAAAATGAGACAACAATTTTCTTGGCAATATAAAAAAAAAAGTACCATTGCCGAAGAATGACTGAAGAAAGAAGGGGAGACAACAAATATTGTTGTTTTTACACATGAAAAATGAAATCAAAAGCTGGGTAAAAATGTGGACTTATTAAGATAAACAGGGGGCAAAATATAAAGATTAAAAACATCTTAAACTGCAGCAACTCAAAACAACAATGTACCAGCAAAACCAATTTACAAATAGGTTTATGTATCAATTCCTCTCGAGTAATAAAGAATGACTTAAGAAATCAGAAAATCTAAACATAATAGTACTAAATATCAAAATTTTCAAATCCAAATGAAAACAAACTAAAACAAAAGAAAGTATGTGCTAAATCAACAAATATTGTAGAAGCATTAAAAAAAAAAACTAAGCATGCAAAAGATCAAAATTCACAAAAATATAAACAAATAACAAATCAAGCAAAGACAATAAACCATACCACATATATGAAGTATACCCAGGAAATGACCCACCACCAGTCCCCTGACTCTTACTCTGCGGAGCATTCGGATAAACATGCTGCTGCTGCTGCAACCCCTGAGCAGCACCAGGCCCGAATGATCCAAGCACTGATGAACCAGCCATTGCACCCACATTACTAGCAGGAATTGCACCCTGATGCAATGCACCAGCCACCATTGGATTAATCAACCCAGGATTCACCAAAAACCCTCCATACAACGGATGCATTCCCGGATGCTGCCCGAACAAAGCCAAATTCTGTGCTGCTGCCATAGCAGCAAGCACCTGCTCCTGCTCATTCCCTTGCCCTTGCTGTTGCCCCTGAAGCATTGGCTGCTGCTGCTTCTGAATCATCATCTGTGCTTGATTATTACTGCTACTACTATTACTACTCGTCCTGTTCTTTCCCTCAGCTGCCTTTTGGCATTGCAACTGATGCCCTTCAAACATCTTCTGCGGCTCCTCTAACGCCTTCCTCGCTCCCTCAACAGTTTTATACACGAAAATTGCAAATCCTCTTGACTTCCCAGTGGTAATATCAAACCCTATCGGTCCCGTTTCAATCTCACCAAATCTCTCAAAAAACCCTCTCAATTTCTCCTTTTCAACATCCCTCGGCACATTGCTCACATAAATCTTCCTCTCCCCCTGTGCCGCCGCCCCCTGCTCCTTCACCCCAGGACCAGTGGGGCCCACTGACGCCAGCTGGCAAGACGCCATTCGGTTATTCACCTTCCTCTGCGGATTCTTCAACGCTTTCACGGCCGCTTTCCTCGTTTTGAACACAATAAAAGCAAACCCTTTTGCCTTTCCGGTCACCTTATCAATCACCAACTTGCACTCCTCGATTTCGCCGGAGCCTCCGAACGCCGACAACAAACCCTCCTGCGTCGTGTCCCATCCGAGCCCGTGAACGAATATTTTCCGCTGGGATACGTCCCTGTCGGCCGTTTCGAGAATGTGGTCGTGCAAAAGCGGGATTTTTGTGGCGGCGGCAGCGATGAGGTCGATGAGCTGGTCCTTGGAGTAAGGTTCGAGGAGGCTTGAAATGGATTCTGACTCCAGTTCAGACTCCGATTCGGACGATGAGCTGCAGCTGCTGCTGGTGGCGGCGGCGGTGGCTGCGGCTACGGGCGGCGGTTCGGGTTTTTTGAGGGATTTGGGTTCTTTTTTGAGTATTTTTTTGTTGGGTTTTTGGCTCGTAGTTGCCTGTTTTAGTTTCTTAACTTTGTTGATTTTCGCCATTGATGAAAACGCTCCTAGGGTTTTGAGGAGAAAACAGATGGTTCAGCTGCTTTCGACTACGAGTTCAGTAAGATTGATAAGGAAGAGGAGAAAACAGAGTGTTGGGTTGTGTTGATTTTAACGGGTTAGGGACATAAAATACAAACTACAGAGAAAAATAAAAACTTGCCGAACGGTAAGCATCGTCTGGGTGGTGTAGTTGGTCATCACGCTAGTCTCACACACTAGAGGTCCCCGGTTCGAACCCGGGCTCAGACAATTTAATTTGATTTATTTTTTCATTTATTATTATTTTTTCAAGCCTTGTTAATTGTTTGTTAATTGTTAACGTCAAACCTTCAACTACCTTGTATTTTTCCCACGCGCGGAAGCAGAATTCAAAGATCGGAGTCATTTACTAGGATCATGTTACATGTTACATGTTACGGTGTGATTATAGTATCGTGTCATAATTATATTTAATTATTAAATATAATTAAATTAATAAAATTTACTGATATTTAATAATTAGATACAATTATAGTGTCATAATTGTACTTAAAATTTGTCCCATTTATTATTTTATTTCTATGTTATGATAAATTTTAATTCTTAAATCTTAACCAATCTCTTCTTAAATTTATATCTCTTTACAAGAGCAATAAGACTAGAATTAAAATTAATAGCTCCTTAGCTATTAGATGAAATTATTGTGTGTAAATTCATAATTAGTAAATAGAAATCTAAATATAAATGGGTAGTATCGTAAATGATAATTTAAATGTAATTAAAGTTTCTAATTTTATCTGTAATGAGAGTATCATAGGTAATTTTTTTTTAAATCTAACTCAATTTAAAATTAAAGAAAATAAATATTTTGATTTTGAGGATGTAGATAGTGATTGTCGATAAAAAAAAGTATAATTCGAAAAAATTATATATATAATGTAATAAATTATAAAATGATGACTATTATTTTTTAACCCATTAAAAAGAGTGTTTGAATCTCAGTAATCCAAAATTTGAAAAACAGATGGGCAGTTATGGAAATTCAATAATTCCACCATCTCGTAGGAACTTTTTATTTGTTTGTTGATTAATTTTTTTTAAAAAACAAATCCTGATGCTCTCTTTTGCCACCAGAAAAACCCGTCACTTACGTTGAAAATTTCTCTCCCTCAGAGCGAGAGAGAGAGAAAAAAATTCAACAAATTTTCTTCTTTTCTTTTTAAAATCGAAATTAGGGTTTTAAGAAATCTAACTAAATGCTTTTTCTGTAAATGTAGTCTTGATCTCTCTCGCTCTATTTTCATTTTTCGAGTCCTTAAAAACAATTAATTATTAAATTTCGATGGGTGACAAATCAGACGCGTCGCCGCTGATCCCGCCGTCGACAATCACCGAGCCCAGTGAGATCGACCTCGAAGCCGGCCCCGGTGAACAAATTCAGTGCCGTATTTGCCTCGAAACTGATGGTAATTGTAGCGAAATTACTCAATTTTGTAAAACTTTTTTTTTTAATTGTAGTCGACATTTGCTCTGTTTTAGCTTTATTTATGTTTTTGCTTCGTATCAGTGAGTGAATTAGTTGGTTTAATTTTCAAATTGGAGAAAGAATTAGGAGAATTAACTGAAATTAGAAGAAAAATGAAGCAACTTCACAGTGAAGCTTTATGCGAAAATAAAATAAAATATAAGTAGGTTATTTCTTCTCCGTTAAATGCTGGAAAATGTGAGGAAATAATTATAAAAATTTTTTGTTGGTTTTAGGAATTTATGAAGTGAAGTCAACTATGGGATGATTTTTGGGAGTGCTTCTGTTGGAAAACCACCTGGAAGTGCTTCTCCCTAGTTTTAAAAAAAAAAAAATATTAGGTTTGTGTGTTTCTGACAATGATCAATGATTGCATTTTTAGCTATTTGAGACTGATAAAAGCAACTCTTAAACACACTTAGGTTTTGCAGTTGTGGTGTTTTGTCACAGTCTAGTTCAGAAATGCTTTTCACTGTGATGTTGATACCAATGTTTTCTGGCTGTTATAGAGTGATAAATGATAATCTTGTATGTTCCTTGTATTTAACTTTGAGTTAAAATACATGTCAATGCTCTCATTTTTATATATTCACGTGCATTTTCTTCAGGTAGGGACTTTATTGCTCCTTGCAAGTGCAAAGGAACATCCAAGTATGTACACCGAGAATGTTTGGATCATTGGCGAGCTGTAAGGGTATTGATGCCATCTCGATTTTCTGGTTTAGAAATCTAGAACCATTCACAGTATGCTCAGTTTATAGTTTCTGTGTGATCTCAGTGATCTTTGCGTAGCTAGCACCTGATTTATTATAGTCTGAAACTGGTTTTATATAAAAGTATACCAAAAAATTACAATGCTGTAATTTATGGACACTCTAAACTTACTTAATGGGATACAGAACATACTGTATTGTTATACAGCCTTTTGAAATACTATCTTTTATGTTTCTTAGTTTCTCCTTGCAAACAATCTCCATATGGTTATATCATTTTCGTCCATTTAAGAATTACTACTTTCGCCCTATTTGGATTTTACCCAGTAATTTCTTTTCTGGGAAGACTCTTCTGATCTTAAGCTGCATTGTGGTTCTTGCTTTTATCTGGCATGGTTCTTTTTAGCTGTGTTCTATTTTTATTTAATCATTTTTTTACTTCCAGGAAGGGTTTGCATTTGCTCATTGCACAACCTGTAAAGCCCCTTACCATTTGAGAGTTCATGTTGCTGCTGATAGGCGATGGAGAACCTTGAAATTTCGTTTCTTTGTGACTAGAGACATCATATCAATATTTCTGGCTGTCCAGCTTGTAAGTTGTTGATGCTTTAATCTTACTTGTTTTCTTGTGATTTTTGTTATTTCGTAATGGTAAATATTTTTTCCCCTGGGATTTTCATTTTCCTGTTTTTTCATTCATTATGTTTAGGTAATTGCTTCACTGGCATATTTGGTGTATTTAGTTGATACTTATCAGCAGTCCTGGCTGCGTCTGGCATGGGGTTTTGATAGTGAGCTCAGTTTCTACTACATATGTGGTAAAAACCTCGAGAACCTGAAATGATAATGATTATTAAGGCTTTGATATGCTACTTTCGAACAGTGCTGGTCTTCATCTTGTGTGAATTTGCTGTAGGACACTGTTTATTGCCGGTTATTCTTTATTATGTTTGTGGCTACTTGCTTTAGCTAATTTAACTACATATCTTATGTCTGGTTAGCAGTGTCATGGAATGATTCCACTTATGTGTTGGGATGAAATCTCTTGCAATGTAATGTAATGCTGTTATCTGTTGTTTTCTGGTATACTTTTCTTGTAGTAGGGCAGTTCTGAAAGTGAGAGTTAGATTAATGAAGTTTTATGCAGAACTGGCTGAACAACATCATTCACCTTTGCGAGGTTTTAGATTTGTGTAAATTTTTCATTGCTTCGGGTGGAAAAAATGGTGTCATATCTCAACTGTTTTGGAATTTAAATATACTCATTTTGAAAAAAATTTCTTGCATTTCATATTTGCTGACAAGGTTTTGGGTGATAAAGGTTGCCTCTATTTTCTGGTATTTTTGGGTTTCACTAAACCTTTTCAAGTTTTGAAATTCTATTTAACATACTTTATGATGTGCAAATGCTATTTGAAGCTTTCTTAAAGAATTCCATCTTCTTTTCAAGTATTTTCATTGAATTTGGGTATAATGCACTCATTTAAATTGATTTTGATGATAAAAATAAAGTTTGACCTATTGCTATGTATTTTATTTAAAGCAAATAGGGACAAATCACAAATTTTGTTGGGGGCAAATATAAAATTTGGGTTAAATTAAAAAAAAGTTTTTATTTTTTTAAATTAAACTCAGCGGCTGCAGGTGCCCCCTTTGGCCACCGTGTGGCTCTGCCACTGATTTTGGTAGCAAAACATTTTCTCAACTGAAGTGTGAGACCTAGTTTCAGTTTTAAAGTGTAAGTTGGCATCTGATTGAGTTATAGGAATAAAAATCTTGACTAGGATTGAGATTTAGATGGTTGAATGACTTTTTTGGGAATCTGATACGTGTGTGCACCAAACTGCCGGGATCAGTTTTGTGCCCGCTGCTGGCTGGCAGAAATCTTGATTATCTTTTGCTTTGGGAGAGAGTAACAACAGTATTATATCCATTAGTGGTAATTGGCAAATGCATGCTTCTAAGCATACTTGATGTTTTTAGATACATGGTTTGACCATTGTTTAAATCTTCTGCCATGATAGTCAAAGCTCTTGATGTCTGTATTTTACATTTCTTTTTTATTTTTGCTGCAGGAGCACTGTTGTTTTTTGCTTTGCTGGGGTTATCTGGATGCTTCATTACTTGTTATGACCGCAGAGTGCGGAATGACTTGGCTCAACCTTGTAGAGAATTATGTCTTTGTTGCTGTCAGCCCGGGTATAACGCTACTCCATTATTTGCTGTCATCTGCATAACTGATGCCTATAAGACGTTCCTAGTTTCAGTCTCTTGTGTCATTGTAGGGATCCACATATACTAATTTGTTGGTTCTTTTATATAGTCATGTTCATTGTTCATATTCTGCAGAGAATGATTAATTATCATTTGCCCTTTTGTTATTTTTAGAAGCTAGGCGCATAATTGTTTTATAAGTTGTGAATTTGAATTCATTAAGGAATGAAATTCTTTATTCTGAGTTTCTCGTTTGAAATTTTTTGGTTAGACTTTTGCTAGTTGATTCATATTTTGTGGAAATAGCTGCCTCTCTTATATTTGCATTGTGAGAGCAGGATAGGGCGGGAGAGAGAAGAAAGATTGATAAGTGTGTGCACACACATGCATGTGCAATTACAGTATGTAACAAATTAAGTCTACATTGCCCCAGAATCCCATCTTGTGTATTTATGAGATAAATGACCTCATGGTTGTGACTTGTTTAATAAAAAGTTTAATGTTAAAGAAGAAATTGATGAGTGATGCATAAAAACAACAATTTAGTTTTTTTTTTTTTTTTTTTTTTATTGTTTTTTTTTTTTTTTTTTTCTGTAAGTTAGGTTCCTATTATTAATGCCATGAGAAAGTGTGCCAACTGCTGGGGCAAGAGGCAATATGGGTTGATAAAATAGTGAAAAATATGGGGGTAGATTTCCTTTATGCGTATGAAGAGTGTATGCTAGAGTTAATTATTGGTAGAAAGAACTTACAATCACTTGTATTTTTTTTCCCCTATATTTCAAATATATAAACTAATTGAGTAGTGCTTACAATTGGAAAAGTATCTGATAGGTTGTGTGATTATCAGGAGAAAGCTAATTGGTGATGAACTTGATGTTTACTTTTCATATGTTATGCATGCAGAATATGTGCAGACTGCCATTTGCCTGGAACGCTTTGTATGTGGACTGACTGTACCACATGCTTTGAGAGTTGTGCGAGTACAGCAAGTGAATGCGGTTGCCTGAGCGGTGCTGGTGAAGCAGGGCTACCGCTACTATTCATAATGGCTTTGATTGTGCTGGGATTGTTTACTGTGATTGGAATATTCTACAGCGTTTTGGTGGCTACAATGGTTGGACAGCGGATTTGGCAGCGGCATTATCACATACTTGCAAAACGAATGCTAACAAAAGTAAGTTGGGTGATAATGATGCTACTTTTTTCCTCTTTATGGATGTTATAAAAATATTGCCGCATTGTGGCGCATTAACTTTCTAGCTTCAACTGAACCGCTGAAAATAGATTTGTTCCAAGCAACTGGAAAATTATCAAAAAATTAGTATCACTTTAATCTCTTTTTTTTTTTATGAATGATTGTTTAATTAATAGACCAATGGATGGGGCAATAAAATTTCATTTGTTTTGAAGGGAAAAAAAAATGTCGTGTCAAGCGACGCAATTGTTTTTTGTCCTGACAAGTGTGCTTATAAGTTATGAGGTTTTATCTTTTACATTGACTTCACTTCTTTTTGGCATCCAAACTTCCATTAATTCTCTTTAGCCAAAAAATAAAATAAAATAAAATAAAATAAAGTATGTTTTGAGTTGTTTTGACTAGCCTTTTGATTGGCTTGTGTTATTGATCCTTTGAAATATCGTCTAGAGATGTAGCTTATGTACTCTTAAATTTAATTTTGCAGTCATCTGTGTATTGTAGTTTATTTGATTTTCTTGTGAATCTGCTCTGATGTGTTATGCCAGGAATATGTCGTTGAGGATGTTGATGGCGAGATGATAGGATCTGATTGGTCTCCGGCACCTCTCCCACCCGAGCATGTTCAGCAGCTGAAATCACTAGGTCTCCTATAAATTTGAAGGATTCATAGTCTTGGTTTCCAAGAATAATATACTGCAAAGACGGACTGACTGTCGATTTTGGTAGGTCAGTCTTTACTATGTTGCTTTCGATTCATGTAGATCTCAAGAACAAGTCTTATACAGTTTCCAGATGAAAATCTGAGGCGCTGTCTATGCTGTTCGGATACATTTACGAATATGTGAATGGTTACCTGTGAAAATTTCCTTTACTTTGCTTTGTCGCCCACGCTGCTGTAATTTTCTGCTTGCTTATCCATAGTCGCAAGAAAACCAGGACCGACAATTGATATTTCTGACGGTATCTTGTATGCATGGCCTTTCGCGTGAAAGATCGCCCCTATTGATTAAACCTCACACAAACGCAGGTTTAATTGTTGTAAGTAAGTTCATGTTTCCTCATATTGTACATAGCTTTTGCGTGAAACATTGCCATCGCCGATTAAATTGTGCAAGTTGCTTTAATGTCATAATTGGGACCTATGGGTTTTCTTATATTTGATCTATTTAATCATTTATTGAATGAATTGAGCCAACCATGCATAAACAGAACATATAGTATGTATACCAAACCAAAAATGATTTGCCGGATGGTCAATTCCGCGATTCTTGACCCATGCAATTAGATCATCCACACATCGCCATCGGAGCTGATGAAACCAACTCCAGCACAAGCTATCCAAATGGCACCACCGCCTTTTTATTTGTGTTAAAAACAAAATTTGTAACCAGCATGCGTGGCTGTGGCTAATTCAATGTGTCAAGCAAATTACCATAAAAAATTTAACCAGTATGAGAAGTAGACTTGCCGTTAACATTTTAATAGAATTGGTCTTGAGTTGCAGTTGAAGATTTTTTTTTTAAATCATTTGCTAATATGCTGATAAATAAATGAAAAAGTCGGAGCAAAACTTGGAAGTCTAGCTAATCGTTCAATGTCAACCAAGATTTGTCTAGATGGAGGAGAGATTTATAATATTATTTTGGGGGACTTGTGGGTCATGTGATGTCTAACAATCAAGAGACGTGTGTCCATCTTTGATCAAATTTACTATTGTTCTTACTACGACGGTGGTTTTATAAATATGTTGTCAATTACAAAATTGCCACCAGTTTTTGTTTCATTGGGTTTGATGGTTTTATCACCGACCGTCACCACCCTGCCGATGATCGGTATAAAGTAAAAACTAATGTGCGCACTCAGTTATTTTTCACACTACTTTCTAATAAAATGTTGAAGGATATGTAATAATATAATATAAAATAATTATTTATTTGAAATCAGAAAATTTTTTAAATAAATAATTTTCATACTTATCATTTTCGGAGAAGATAAATATAGAGGAAGTTTTGAAAACTTTAGAAAAGCTTAAGTTTAGAATTGATAATCAATTTTCTGAGGTCATAGATAAAACAAAGTAACGGGTGGCTTTCAGCTTATGGATTCAAGCGTGATGAGATTGACGCAACACACCATTTTAGAGTACACCTTACGAAAGTGGAGAAAATAAACTAGTTGCATTATTTGTAATAATAATGCGATAATAAATTTGAAAAATAACTACTTTAACTTTTTTTAATGGATCATGATTTTGTCTTGATTTGATTTTCTTATGAGTAAATATACACGTATTGATTGGTAATTAATAAAATTAAAAAATAAAGAAATTAAATGATATCTATACACTATCATATAAAAATATATAACAAAGATTTTTAAAAATTCACGAAAATTCAAATCAAGAGAGAATTTTTTTTTTCCTTCTTGAATATCTCAAAATCAATTATTAGCCTTTGTTTTTAATTATTTTTTAAAAAAATAGTTCGAGTCTTTTTCAGTGGGTGTGAAAGCATATTTCTTTTTCGAGTATTTCAACTTCTAATTGATCGACGCAACTTCTAAAAAAAATAATAATATAAATAAAGACACAGAACATGGTTTGCTCGTTTCAAGTTTTCAACCACCCCATGTTAACTATTTTTACAATTTAAGAAAAAAAACAAAAAAAAATTTGAAAAAACAGAACATGGGATGCGCATTTCCAAAGTCGATAGAAACCAAAACAGCCCCCTCCCTACTAACCCATGTCCACTAAAACAAACAACACACGTTGAATTAAAAAAATTTAAAAAAAAAAAAAGATTTTTAAAAATCACAGGATTACGTGTCAGTCTTATCCATTCATGCGACCGACAAATCCCTTGTATAAAATGCATTCAAAAGCTCAATTGATCAACAAAAATTACCAAAAAATAAAAAAGTTAATTGATTTCAAAAGAAACATGGCTGATATTGCTATGCTGGTTGCTGAAGAATATGAGAGGAGGGTCAATAATTTAAGGAAACTGGCTGCTGAAAGAGAGATGACTATCAAGCAAAATAACAATGCTGCTCCTGCTACTGCTGCTGCTGCTGCAGCTACTACTACTGCTGATGTTGTTAATGTTTCAATCGTGGCTGATGGGGTCAAGATCAGAAAATTTGTCAAGTGGGTATTGGAGCCTAAGAGCCAGATTACACTTGCTGCCTTTGATGGTTTCTTTTCGGCTTGAAGAAATTAATTCTTAAAAAGATTACTCGGTGATTAATTGTGCTTGTAGATGAAACCTAATTACGCATGAGTTTTCTGTCTTACTTTCTCTGTTTTTTTTTTCCCCCCACTGTACATAATGATCTTGATCATGCTAGAAGAAAATGTCAAGTTTCTCTGTTTGAGTTTCTGAAATCTCAGGCTTTTCTGTTCAAGAGGTTGATTACTTGATGGGGATTTTTTTTTTCCCGGGGGGGGGGGGACATGATGTTTGCTAGTATTACTGATGCAAAATTCGTAGCAGGAGAAATTTTTATCGATTGTCTTTGATTACGCTCCAAGTCCATATAAAAATAAAAATTCTGTGGAACTGAATCACATCCATAAATAAATTTGCCCAAATTTTATCACTTCAGAATATATAGGATTATAAAAAAGGCATCAATATTATGGATGTGATTGGACAGTGAATTGTGCGATAAATATCTGGGAAAGCTAACAAAACTTGAAAATCCCTTTATATTTTCCCAGAATTCGCCTTTTATTACTGCTTGTCATAAAGATTCTGTTAATTGCAATTGATTTTGGACTTGCCAATTAATATCCTAGCACAATATGGTAATTAACTCATGTGTATACTAGAAGATGTCTACCATATAGCCACAGCCCACAAGCCTGGACACTGATGTCTCTGAATTCTGGTTCTCTAATAAATGTGCAGTCCGCTAGCTTGCACCTTGAGGGCTAGTGAGCTGATCTGCATATTACTACGTACACAAGGACTTGTTTTAGTTTAATTAAAGGTAAAAATTTATTTAGTCTCTATATTTTAAGATTATTGTCTATTTAATTCTTGTATTTTTTAAAATATCTCAAAACATCCATGTCGTTAAAGTATTGATACCCTTATTGTTATTTTTTATTAGTTTTTGGCTTACTTTTACAATGTTACTATTTTATAATAATTTTTTTGGATATTAATAAAAAAATAATTAAATTATCAATTTAACCTTAAAAATAAAAGTAAATTTATATTAATTTTTAATTATCAAAAATTGTATGCAAACTAACAAGTGTGCAAATGCCAAATGGTGCTTACAAAAAAATTAATATAATTTTTTTTTTATTTTTTAGGGTTAGATTGGTAATTTAATTATTATTTTTTATTAATGTCCAAACAAAAAAAATTATTATAAAAGGGTAATATTATAAAAGTAAGCCAAAAACTAATAAAAAGTAACAGTATGGATATCGATACTTTAACAACAGGATGTTTCGAGACATTTTTAAAAATATAAGGATTAAATAAACATTAATCTTAAAATATATAGACTAAATGAGCTTTTACCCTTTAATTAATTGTCTGATTTGCATCACTCAAGTTCACTTCACCAAATTGATAAATTGAAGTACGTCAATTTACGAAGAGGACTGGTAAGCTGAAATTTTTATCATTGTAAAAAAAATTAATGAGAAACTAATTAACTATGAATAGTTGCATTGATAAACTTTTAGTTTAATTAATTACCTTGAGGGATAAAAAGCTGGGGACTAAATTGTTTTTACAAACATTAATCTAATTTTATGTTTGGTGCAAAGAAAATGAGTTAGGATAGCATATCCTGCCCTGCATCTTTTTTTTTTTTTTAAATCATGGACCCGCGCTTTAATAAGATAAATATAAAACTTTTTCCCATAAAGATGGAGACCTTAACTATGAATTATAACTTAGCATAATGTTATATAAATATATAAATAAACACACATCTAATCGCTTCTTATTGATAGCAGCACAACTTACATTCTGGTAAAAAAAAAAACTAAACCCTCAGGGTAATAGACATTATCACATCTAATCACTTCTTATTGGTCTTATCACAACAAAAAAAATTTATCACTTCTTATTGGTGATACAAAAACATACATTCGGTATTACAAAAGCCAAATTAATCATATAAAGAAGCAGAAAGGCGTGGAGTAAGAAGCACTTCAAGTGGAGTAGCTTTAGCATAGGTCAAGGATTTTGCCTCTTCCATGTCAACTGGTGCATCTGATGGGGTTGCAAAATCAAACCCATGTAGTAATGAAGCAAGTATTAGTGGCATAATTTGAAAGGCAAATGAAATTCCAGGACACATTCTTCTACCACTGCCAAAAGGTATCAATTCAAAATTCTGTCCCTTCAGATCAACGTCCTTGTATTTTGTAAGAAATCTTTCTGGCAGAAATTTACAAGGCTCCTCCCAAACTCCGGGATCACGCTGAACCTTCCAAGCATTAACAATAAGTTGTGTGCCTGCAGGGACATGGTAACCACTGATGGTGCAGTCTTCGATAGACTGGTGAGGTACTAAAAGTGGCCCAGCGGGGTATAAACGCAGTGTCTCCTTGAGGATGACCTGCAAATAAGCTAAATTTTTCATGTCTGATTCATTCACTTGTCTATTTGTACCAACTTGAGCGTCTAGTTCATTTTGAGCCTTTTTTAGAACATCGCGGTTGTTGAGAAGTAGGGCGATAGCCCATGTCAATGTTACTGCGGTAGTGTCTGAAGCTGCTAAGATTAGAGACTGCAAAAGTAGGAGTCAGCTCGATTATACATATAAAATAGCTCTTTGCCAATTGACATGTTATCAATAATTTATGCATTAGCTGTGCTGAAGTTTTTTTGAGGACAATACCAGGCATATAGCTTTAATAACAGTGTCAGTGTCATCGCCATCAGGAAGCTGCTTTGTTTTGTCATCAAACAAGGACAGCATCACATACATAAAGTCTTCATCTCCCTTAACCTCGCTAGAACCTCTTTTGCTCTTATGCTCATCCAACCATCCTTGGAAAACGAGGTCAAATTCTTTAGCTGTCTTCTTCATTAATTTCTCGTATCCGCCGATATCCAGCCATCTCAGAAACGGTAAAGCGTCAGACACCACAAACTTACCAAACAAGTCAAAAAAGTCGGTGGCATGCTCTTGAAAATCAGAACTGTCTTGTGAAGTGTAACGTTTTCCTGCAATTATTCTCATGATAATATCAAGTACAATGCCCTCAATCCAGTGCTTCATCTCCACTGAAACCTTATGTGAACTGCTCCTTTTGCAATTCTCGAATAACCCTTTGATTGAAGCCTTCACTTCAGACTCTCGTACATGTTTCAGCTTCTGAAGTTGATTGTTTGATAAAAGCTCAATGGTGGCCATCTTACGAGACTCTCGCCAGTAGTTGCCGTATGGGCTGGCAGCAATGACCAAAAAATTGTACCCTAAGAGATCCATGGCCATTGATCTGGGGCGACTTGCAAAGGCTTTGTCGTTGGTGGTGAAACATTCTTTAGCAATTTCCCAATTGCTTACCACTAAAGCTCGATTCAAGCCCATTTTCATAGTGAATATTGGACCGTATTTATCAGCCACGTCGCCCAAAAGTCTATGAGTTGGCTCTTGCCCTCCGAAGAGATGTAAATGGCCAATCAAAGGCCATGCTCCCCCAGCTACTGGCGCTTGATGAGGAGCTTGTGTCTTTTTTGTTCGCCCATTTAGTGAAATCAAGAGAAAAAGTGAGAGAAATATTACAAAACCTGAAATTATTGCAAGAACAGTTGATTCTAGTGTAAGAAAAATGGCCATTTCTAATTGCTTTTTGCTGGCTCTGAGAGTCTGATCTGAATGAAGAGGCTACTTCAAATCAATGTCTGGTATATAGATAAAATTTAAGAGCATGTAGCGTATAAGGTCTTCAGTAAAAGTTTCGTCTAGTCAATGATTATAAGATAATTACAAAATTGGTAATATACCCTTAAAATGCTTTAAACACTTATTTTAATAAAATTTTATATAACTAAAACACTTATAAAGTAATTGTACTATTAAGGACAAGCTTATAAATCAAACAAAATATATTTTACTTTTCCCAATTTCATTAATTTGAGTCTCTGAATTCTTACATTTACAAATAATTCCCATACCTAGGGAGAGACTCGTCTAAGATGTAACAAAATTCAAACACTTTTACTTTTCCAGTCAGTTCGTTGCTTTGTGAAACCAAGGGAAGCTTCTAAGGTCATAGAAAATGCCGGTTTACTACTTTGACCCATGGCTAACATAAAATTTCGATGACCAAGTCATTTTATTTTTCATTTTCCCATCCAATTTCATGACTCAGGAACCAAAGTCTTGCATTTTTGTTTTTTTCTGTTAGGTTATAAATGTGAATTATGAAGGATAATTTTTGCTCATTCTTTGACTGAATGACTATCAAACTTTACCCTATTGTTAACCATTGAAACAATGATGATAAATTAATATTGAGAAAAATAATTAATTTCAAATTGAGTTGGTTGGCATTTCCTTCTCTTGATGATGAGATGAAGAAATATAGTCTTTCTTAATTGATATCAAAATATTTTAGAGTAAATTATTATTACTATTATTAATTTAAAAATAAAATTAAAGGAATATTGGGTAGGAATCTTGAACTAGATCTTATCAATATTCATGTACAAGTACCTAGGGGTAGGCACCATAAGGTTCGGTTCTTAAGATTAGAACTTAAATCAAATTGAATTTTTGAATTGTACCGAAATACACTAAAACCTCTAAATAGTCATATTGTTGGGAATTGAGAAATTTATTCTTATAAAAATGTTATAATTCAATAACGGTATAGTACAAAAATTATTGTCTTTGGTTAATTATCCCTAATGCAAGTGATATAGAGGTAAATAATGTCATCTATTAATAAATTAATAAGTAAGTCAAATTCAATGTATAGACATTAATAAATTAATTATTTTATTGGCCAATTATTAAGTGTCTATACTGACCAATTATTAAGTGTTTTTGCTAACTAATTAATATAAACCCGCAAGTTGAAAGATGTAGTTGTAACTTTAAAGAACAAATCATTGTCATAAGCAACTTTAGAAAATTTTTTTGTTCCATCTTAATTATTTAATGTAACATGGCATATATTTTTTATTTTCAACTGATTTTGGGGTAGGAAAAGCCAAACCAATCTAGAACAATAAATTTGTATTTTTGGGAGATGGGGTATCTCACTGGTTTGTTGTGTGCGGTGTGGTATATCTGGACTTCGGGGGAGGTGAGAAGGGGAGAGAGAGTGGTAGCAACGGTGCAAGTCAGAAGCAAGAGATGTGTCCTTCCCAATGAGTTTCACGCCTGCAAAACAGCGAAATAGAGGTTAGAGGTGAAGCCGGGGTACCCCGACGTTCACACTCCGACGCTCAAGTTAGCAAACTCAAGCTTTTTTGTCAAGAGAGCTCGCTAGCCCTCTGTAAATTAGGGTTTTAAGGTTGAAGAAAACTTATTTTTTATTATATTTTGGAGTGTGAGTGTTCATGGTGAGTTTGAACCTGATCGAGAATCAAACCTAGGCGCCTTTATATATGGAGTACCTTAGCTGCCACGTGGCGTATCCTTTTTTGCTAACATCCCTTTACCGCTTTTATGATTCTTGGGGCCGTTATGTGCATGTTCGCGGCGTATCTCATCTTTTGGAAACGTGGCGCGCGCTGGAGAGTGGTCCGGGGTACCTCTGCAGTAGCTGTCGGGTAGGCGGTTGGAGACCACTGTCCTTGGGACAGTGTCCTTCACTTTTGGCAGAGGTAGCATACGGCTGTCCCCCCCTTTTGATACGACGTTCTTGATTCCTAATTCTGACAAAATCAAATAATATCTTTTAGGTGGCGGAGACGTTTCTCATGGCGGATATTTTCGGTGGATTCTCTTACATCCGTTTTTCCGGATACCTCGAGTTACATTGGGTACCCCCTATTACACGGGGTACCCCTATTTGTATGGGATACCTCCATTTGTATGGGGTACCTCATTATATGGGGTACCTCTATTTGTGTGAGAAAGCTCTAATTGTGCAGGGTACCTCATTATATGCCGGGCACCTCGGATTGTGCATGGTACCTCCGATTGTGCTGAAATCATTCCATTGGTTGACACGTGGCGCTCTATTGCCTTTCCTATTTTTCCCTCAAACAACATCCCCCTAGTTTCTTTTTGGCGAGAAGTATTGGAGGCAAAAAAAACTCATTGTATGAGTGACACGTGGCGACGCGGCTGGACCGGAGGGTACTTTGCTTAGCTTTTTCCCTTGACTAAATTTTGTGTACTTTGAACTAAAAAACTTCTCTTTGTCTTTTTCTTTTCCCGCTTCTTTTTTTTTATGAGAACGAACAGTTGTCTTCATGTATCTCTCTCATTTTTCTTGGGAAGTGGCAGCCGTCTGACACGCAGTTTGAATTTTAAAAATTCCAATCTCACTCAAACATCCCTGAACTCCTTTCTTGGGCAACGTGTTCTGTCAAATTGAATTTAAAACTCCTGACGTGTGTCAAAATTTTGAAAATTTCTAAACGAGCTCCCAAAAATTGATTATTTCCAGTAGCCTTTTTCTTCAATAATTTTGTCTCTTCTTCTAACTGCATCAACATTATCACAGGTAAAAAAGAATTTCTTTACTCTTTTTTTTTTGGCCTCGTTCATCTTCCCTAAGATTTATTCTCCCTTTACTCTTTTTTCTTTACTTTACTCTTTTTTTAGCCTCGTTCATCTTCCCTAAGATTTATTCTCCCTTTACTCTTTTTTCTTTATTTCCTTCTCCTTCCGTTTTCTTTCTTTCCCGTTCTCTCTTCTTTCTCCATTTTCTTTCTTTCTTCTTTCTTCTTTTCCTTTTTCCTTTCTTCCTTTTCTTTCTTTCTTCTTTCTCTTTCTCTCTTGTCCGGCGTTGATCTAGTGCGTTTTTCAACGTGGATCTCGATTGCTGCAGTGGCGGTTTTGGGCTCCATATCTGGTCGGTTCAAGGCGATTTTTCGGCGTCTCACGGCGAAATCTTGGTCCGGTGATACACACGGTAAACCTCCCTCCTTGTGTCTTCATTTTATCTCGCTTTCTATCTCTTCTTTCTCTCCTTTTTGCGATCTCCAGCGCCGGATGTGGTGGTTGCAGCCATGGCAGCCGACTCTTCTTGGTGGCTGCAGCGTCTCGGTTTTTCACTTCTTCTTTCTCTTTTTCTTCTTTTTTTTTGTTTCGGCCCGGCGTTCTTCTTTGAGATTTCCGGCGTTCTGATGGCTGCAGCTGCGGCGGTTGGCGTCGGTTCGGTGGCTGCAGCTCTTACAGCCGACGCTGGTGGCTGCAGCTCTTCCCCCCCGGCGTCGGTTTGCTGCAGTTTCTCCGTTTTTTTATTTTTATTTATTTATTTTATTATTATTTTTACTTATTTATAAATAATTACATATGTATATAAGTTTATTTTATTTTTATACTTGCATATTTTTACCCACTGTTTTTGGTTGCCTGCAGCTTCGTCTCGCCACGATTTTCAATCCCGATCTACTGAGTTGGTGAATCATAGGTATACCTCCTCGCTTCCCCTCCTTTGGCGCATTTACAGTGGTGCTATTTTGCATACTCTGAGAAAAATTTATTTTTAGTTTTTGTTGTTTTTGTTTTGTTTTGTTATTTTTTTGTTGGTTGGTGTTTGCATTTGGTGATTGATGTGTGGTGGGTGGTGTTTGGTATGGATATGTTGCTGTTTGGGAAACATGTGGCTCGTTGGATGTATTGTTGGGTGTATTGTTGGGTGTATTGTTGGGGACTTGTGGATGTGTTGTTGGGGAAAAGTATATGGGCAAGAAACATACGGTACCCTCGAGGAAGCGACGTGCAGTTGGGGCTAGTAGGGTTGACAGTCCTCCTGCGGGTTCCCCTTCCCACATCTCAATTAGCAACGGGGATAGGTCCCCTCCTAGTTCCTCTAGGAGTTGTAATTCTCGTTCCGAGCTCCCTCCCCCTAGGAGTACTCCTCGTGTCAGCCCACGCTTTCCCAGTAAACGGCCAACCCCCCATCCTAAAAAAAAGAGTAAGCCATCTAAGCCCAAGGCTCCCGCTCGTTCTTCGGTCCAGCCTCCTAAATCTCCCCCTGCCACACCTTCAAAATCTGGCAACCTCTTTTCCCTGGGCGTTAGGAGGGCTACTTTGGGGGACTTAGAACAAATTAGAGCCAAATACAATATTCCTCCGTCTGTCCAGCTTAGGGTACCCCATGTGGATGAGCCACCTGAGTGTCTGAAATCTGATGGGATTGCTCTCCATGTTGACCTCTTTGATCTAGGACTCCGCCTACCCCTCAAACCTTTCTATATGAGAATATTTAGTTACTTGGGGGTAGCTCCTGGGCAGCTGTCCCTTCTGGGGTGGAGGACGCTTACGGGCTTACAGGTGTTTTGGTTGGAGGTCGTGAAGCACGACATTTCTGTTCGGGAGTTGAGGGGCCTTTACCAATTCAAAAAATCTAAGGGTCCTGGTATTGCTTACTTCTCCCCTTGGGGTGATCATGGCCACATCGTTGAGGGGAACCCCGCCTTGAAGAAAGGTTACCGAAAGGGATGGTTTGTCGCTGAGGGTAGGTGGGGAACAGAGACTTTTGGTGAAAAGGGCAACCCCATGGAGGTTCCCCATTCCGTCAATGTAGACTGTAAGTATCTCCCTTACTTATGGTTTTTTATCGGAATCTTTCGCCTGAATGTCTCGCTAACCTTGGGTTCTTTATGCTTTTGCAGGTGTAACATGGGCTAAAGGATCATGCCCAGTTCAGGAGGTGGGGAAAGAGGTGAAAAAGTTTGTGGATGGGCTTCGAGGTGCACAGAGGGGTAGTGATGTGCCAGAGGAGAGCCGATTATGGAGAGCGGGGCTGATTGACCGAAGTCCTTCACCTGCTCCTGGGGGTGACTCATGTATGATTCGGGTGTCAGGGGGTACCCTATTATTATTTATGGGACTGGGGTACCCCGTTATCATTGCATTCTTTATTTTGCTTCCCCGCTTTCCATTTCCTATTTTCACTTTTGCAGTACTTAATACTTGTCCAACTAACATAACTTTTGTGCATTGGGTGCAGTCATGGAATCGACGGGTGACGCCTTTGATGCCTTCTTCCAAGCTGTAGTAGGTGGTGCTTCCGGACCTCAGGATTCGGGGGTACCACCGAAAGGCTCCCGGCCACCTCGAGTTTTTGGACCAAAGGGAAAATCTTAGGGTACCTCCCACAGCGGGTCGAAGGGTACCACTCGCTCGAAAAAGAGAAAATTCGGGCTGGTTTCCGCTTTCCCTGAGGAGTTGCGCGAAGGTGACCTAGATCCGGTTTCCAACAAGGAGGTTTCGCACTTGGCTCGTTATTTTTACTACTCCGCTGAAAATGTTACCTCCGAGGTTGCTGAGGAGACTGAAAAGATGAGTTTGAGCCAACGCTATGGTCAAGTACTTAGAGCTACCCAAGAGGTAGGCTTTCCCAGGGTACCCCGGGTGTACCCTTCATTTTTTTATTATTATTTTTCACTTAATCCTATTGCCATACACATATATTTAACATATCTTTTATGACCCGCAGGCATCTTTTCTCCTCAGCCATTGCCTTCCGGACCTCGACTCCGTTGTTGCCGTCCAGTCAGAGATCAACAAGCTAAGTGGCGAGCTTCAAAGCCGTCAGTCTCGCGAGGATCAGCTTGCTCGAGAGGTCAAAACTTTGCAAGAGCGCATTACTGGCCTATCGGGAGAGAAAGCTCGGGTGGAGAAGGACCGAGATGAGTTGAGGGCTACCAACGAAGATATGTTATCTCGACAAAAGAAGATGGCGGAGGATGCGTTCTCACTTATCATGACGGAGGTGTGGAGCGTGGATCCGGAATTGGAGGTACCCCGCGTGCAGAAATTTGTCAACAAGGCCACAATTTTGAAGATGATTGCGGAGAGGAAGAAGTCTTCCCAGGCACGGTCGGGTACCCCTTCCGGGTCGCCTGGGGTACCCCATGCGCTTCAGCAGTTGCCTGCCTCGGATGCCCCTACTTCGGCTACTCATATTTCGGGTACCTCGGTGTCCTCTGTTGATCGCCCTCTGGAGACGGATGTTGGGGATGGCGTTCCCCCATCGATGTAGCCTCTTCATTGTGCTATTGTTTTTTCGGATCTATCCACATTTTGCTATTTTGGACCTTGTTTCTTTCTTTTTGGTTTCCTGTGATATTTTGTATTATTAGGACTTCTCTTTTGTTATGATACCATGCCACCGAGTCTTCTTGTACCTTGCATGCTTGTTATTCTGCAAATGAATGTTTGGCTAAACTGTTATCTCGTAAACATTTAGGGTACCCCTTTTCTGTTGAAATTGGGTACCCCCGGTACCTTATCAAATATTCAACATAAGGCGCTAGTTGGTGTTCACAGATCGGTGAATTTGGTGCATGCCCTTCTCGGCAACCATGGCGGATTACTCACAAATAGGCAATCAAAATATCATCGCGACATCTCGATCAAACGTTAAAAGCGCAATTGGTCCAACCAATCACTTTCTTATTATTTCGAAGTTCTCTCCGAATTTTTTAAATAGCTTACCCCCTACTTTGCTCAAGTAAGATGATGAAGTTGTGGGTATACTCATACCTAAGCTGAACCTCGTGGCGCTAGGGTATGCCAGTTTTACTCTACCCTCGGGTCCTCTTTGACCCTCCCTCTATTTGTTTAGGTAGTTTTATCATGCTTCCGCAGAAAGGCTACCCCTGGGCTGTTCATTCTGTTGCCCATCTTGGCTTTGCATAGATCATCACAATCTAGGCACATCAGGTACCCTGGCTGGTCCTGTGATAGCTTAGTCATAATTGACAATCGTATGGTGAGAATTGCATATAACCAGATGCGAGGGCATGTTAGTGGCGATAAATGAATATAATCTGCATTCTAAGATCGAAGTGGCGAAAAATAGAGAAAGAACCCATATCATATTTGTTGAGAAAGAAAATGCATTTACAGATAACGAAAGCGTTAATCAATATATGACTTAGCTTTGTTACCCTGGGGGGAATGAGAGGCCGTAAGACCTCATACCCTTTTCATTTGAAAATTAAAGAAACTCTAAAGTTGCAACTGACCAATATAGGGCATTTGGGGTACCCCATTTGGCCTATCACACAAAAACATTAAAGAAAGTAAATAACAGCAAAAGACTAGAGGTTAAGACACTGTCCTTTAGTAATATTTCCGTAGCATTGCAGCATTCTAGGGGTGCCTCACAATTGTGCCATCCATGTGGAGTAACCTGTATGCACATGTCCCAACGGATTTGTCGATACAGTAAGATCTTTCCCAATTTGCCCCAAAAGTGCCTTCGCAGGGTACTCTAGTATTCTGAGTTACCCTTCTCAAGACCAAGTCTCCTTTCTTGAAGGATCGAGGGCGTACCCTTTTTTCATATAAACCCGAAATGCGATGCTGATATATGGCTGTCTTCAATTATGCTCTAGTCCTTTTCTCAGCCACCAAATCAAGGTTTGAAGCAATCAAAGAAGTGTTCTCGGCATTATCAAAGTATTCAACCCTGTGAGAGGGTACCCCGATTTCTGTTGGGATCACTACGTCAACACCAAATGCGAGGGAAAATGGGATCTCCCTGGTGGAGGTGTTTTAAGTAGTCCGGTAGGCCCACAGAACCCCTGGTAGTTCGTCTACCCATGCTCCCTTTCTTTCTTTTAGCTTCTTCTTAAGAATACCTTTGATAATCTTGTTAACGGCTTCGGCTTGCCCATTAGATTGGGGATGGGCAGGTGTCGCGAATCGGTTGGCTATCCCTATCTCCGAGCAAAAACTTCGAAATTTTTTATTATCGAATTGCTTGCCATTATCACTAACAATTGCATAGGGGATCCTAAATCTACAAATGAGGTTTTTCCAAATGAATTCTGTGGTTTTCCTTTCTGTGATGCTTGTCAGTGGCTTCGCTTCTGCCCACTTTGTGAAATAGTCTACCGCCACGATTGCATGTTTTGCCTGCCCCCTCCCGGTAGGTAACGGGCCAATGAGGTCTACTCCCCACATAGCGAAGGGCCATGGGGAAGATATAACTATTAGCTTCTCTGGGGGTAGGTGGGATACCCTGGCGAACCTTTGGCATTTGTCACAGCTTCGTACCACATTCTTGGCATCTTCTCGTATAGTGGGCTAGTAGTATCCCTGACGGAGAGCTTTTTACGCCAGTGATTGTGCTCCATAGTGATTGCCACAAATGCCCTCATGTATCTCCCTCATGACATACTCGGCCTCGTCGCTTCCCAAGCATTTAAGGTAAGGAAGAGTGAATCCTCTTCTGTATAGGGTACCCTGGATCAGGCAATATCGGGCAGCTTTATACTTTAATCTTCTTGCTTCACTTTTATCAAATGGGAGGTCTCCGTCCTTGAGGTACCTTATGATAGGCTCCATCCAAAGCATCTCGTTAGACAGTGATCCTACTTCCAATGGCTCTGGGAGGCCAATACTGGGTGCGGGTATGTATTCTGTTGTAATGGGGCCAGATGATTGAGCTACCCCAAGGGATGCCAGTTTTGCCAGGGTGTCGGCTTCACTGTTCTCCAGTCGGGGTACCCTTTCCACTTTAACCTCGCAAAATTGGGACATCAACTCTCTGGTCTTTCCGAGGTATCCCTTCATGTTTTCTTTTTTCGCTTGATATTGCACGGTAATCTGGCTTACCACCAACTGTGAGTCACTCTTGACGTGTACCCTTCTTGCTCCCAAAGCCTTCGACATCCTCAACCCCGCTATGATTGCCTTGTATTCGGCTTCGTTGTTTGAAGCCTTGAATCTGAATTGCAGGGCGTAGCATATTTTCACCTTGTTTGGGTCAATTATAATTACTCCCGCGCCACTTCTATGTGAGTTAGAGGAATTGTCTACATATATTTCCCAGACCTGCCCCCCTTCATCGGTGGATGGGGTACCCAACCGGTACCTCAGATCTCCGTCACCACTTGAGTCATTGGCAAATTCCGTAATAAAATCAACGATGGCTTAGGCTTTAATCGTCAAACGAGGCTTGAAGATGATGTCGAACTCGCTTAATTCAAGGGACCATCGGAGAAGCCTTCCGGACATGTCTAACTTCTGGAAGATTTACCGGAGGGGAAGGTTGGTGACGACTGCAATGGTGTGAGCTTGAAAATATGGTCTGAGCTTCCGTGCGGAGACAACCAATGCCAAAATGATCTTTTCAGAGGTGGGGTACCTCTTTTCGGCATCAACCATAGCATTACTAGTGTAGTAAATAGGTCATTGTACCCCATTATCATCCTCTCGGAGTAACACGGAGCTGGAGGCATGCTCGGATACGGTGAGATACAACAGAAGCACCTCTCCCGGCTCAGGTTTGGCAAGCAGTGGAGCATTTACGAGGTACCCCTTCAGTTCTTGGAAAGCTTCTTTGCAATCGGGTGTCCATTGGAGCTTCTTACCGGCCTTCAAAGCTTTGAAAAAAGGCTTACACCGGTCTGTAGCTTTGGAGATAAAGCGGCTCAGGGCAGCTACCCAGCTTGCCAAGCTTTGAACCTCCTTGATGGTGCATGGCGATTTCATGTCAAGAACCGCGCGAATTTTATCGGGGTTGGCCTCAATTCCCCGTTGTTGTACCATGAACCCAAGAAATTTACCCGAGATAACCCTGAACGCACATTTTTCAGGGTTGAGGCGCATCTGGTGTCTCCTCAAAACGGTGAAGGTATCTCTGAAGTGCCTCATGTGTTCCCCCGTATGCACCGATTTGGTGATCATGTCATCTATGTACACTTCCGTGGTGCGCCCGATTTGTTTCTTGAAAATTTTGTTTACTAGCCGCTGATAGGTAGCCCCAACATTCTTCAAACCAAACGGCATAACCTTATAACAGTATAACACACGATTGGTGATGAATGCCGTTTTCTCCTGATCGGGTTCATACAACGGGATTTGGTTGTAACCGGAGAAGGCGTCCATAAAACTAAGCATCTCATGCCCGGTGGTTGCATCAACCAGCTGGTCCACCATGGGAAGCGGGAAGCTATCCTTAGGGCAGGACTTGTTCAAATCGGTGAAGTCAACACACATGCGCCACTTTTCGTTTGATTTTTTAACAAGAACAACGTTAGATACCCAATCGGGGTAGACTGCTTCCCGGATAAACCTCACTGCTAATAGGCGGTCTACCTCTTGTTCAATTGCATCGTACCTCTCTTGGTTAAAGGTGCGACGCTTCTGTTTGACCGGTTTATTATACGGGCTGTCATTGAGTTTGTAACAAGAGAGTGAAGGTGGGATACCCGGCATATCCGAGTGGGACCAAGCGAATACATCGTGGTGCTCACGTAGAAAGGTGATGAGCTTCTCTCTTTGTTCCTCCGAAAGGTTGGAGCCTACTTTCACTGTCTTTGTTGGGTCGGTGGCACAAATCGAGACTGAAATAAGGTCTTCAACTAGGGTACCCTGCTTTTCATCTTTCAATATTCGGGGATCCAAATGTGCCTTAACTTCACATATGGGCTCCTCCTGGTCCCCGTAGGGTACCCTTGAGCTATCCCCCGTAACTGCTTCTACCCCCATTAGTAAAGACTCTAACTGTTTTCGTGGGTAGGCTACTTGAGGAGATTTTTTGAGTACTGCTCTCCGTTGTCTAGCAAGTGCTCGCTTTGAGAGGGAATGTGTGGGCTAGCTGCCACTGGGGTATCCCTTCATTGGCGGATCGGAAGCTATTTGGTACGTGACTTTGGAGGCCACGGAATAACATCCACGAGCCGATTGCTGGTCCCCTTTAATGGTGATAACTTCTTGGGCAGTCGGGACTTTCATGGCGAGGTAGTGCATGGATACCACCGCTTTGGTTGCTACTAAGAACGACCTACCCAATATAATATTGTAGGCACCTGGGCGATCTACAATAAGAAAATCAATCATATGAACAACACGGTGAGGTACCTTACCAAGTGTAACAGGCAGCGTAATGATGCCTTTTGGTATAACCATATCTCCGACGAACCCAATAAGGGGCGTAGCATAGGGGGTGATCTTTGGTGACTCAATCAATAGTTGATCCAAGGTTCTTTTGAAAATAATGTCAACGGAGCTGCCGGTATCTACGAGAGTTCTTGCTATCTTACCAGTGGCAACCTTCAACGTAATTACAAAGGCATCGTCGTGGGGGTACGAGATGCCCTCTGCATCTTTTTCTGTAAAAACGATAGGCGGGGGATGGTGGGGTACCTTTGGTGTACCCCAATCATTAAGGTTGACTTCTATGCCCATATTGGTGGTTATCGACAACGATCTACCATAGCCTTTGATAGCCCTCCTAGATTGGCCCGCCAAAGTCGGTCTGCCCATGATCATCCGAACATACACGCCTTTCTTAAGTCCAGGGGGTACTTCTCGTTCAGGATTGTCATCAGCTACCCGCTTGCCTTTGTTCTGCTCCGTGGATTTCTGAACTTCTCTCATGCCAGCAACAAATTCTTTAAGGTACCCACTGAGAATCAAAGATTCAATTTCCTCTCGCAAGGTGAAACACTCGGCTGTGCTGTGACCAAAGTCCTCATGGAACTCGCAATACTTCAGGCTACGCTTCATGTTAGGGTATTTCTTCATTGGCTTAGGAGGACGGAGGAGGACGGAGGAGGCCGCTATCCCGAATATGGTAGAAGATCTGCTCTGGGGATCGATTCAGTGGGTGGTAAGATTCGTACCGAGGCCTCGGTGGTGGCTCTCGCTGATCCGATGGTGGCGGTCTTAGAGGTTGGGGTACCCTTAAGGTACCCTGAGGGTTATACCCCCGTCCTCGCGGGGCAGCCAGTAGAGGGCTCCGTGGTTGGGGTACCCGCGGTATTGGGGCCTCCATCCTTTTGGGCTTCTCCTTGTTCTTTGTAACATCGGCCTTATCTTCTTGACGCTTCAATTGGCATTTCTCGTCCATCTCCACCTGCTGCAACGCCCGGGAACGGGCTTCCCCATATGAAAGTGGACGCTTCTTTTGAAAAGAACGTCATAACTTGCCCAACCTCAAATTTTTCTCAAAATGGGTCAATGTGTATTAGTTTCTAAATACTCCGGTTCACAGCACCTCTTAGTGGAAACGACTCACATACTCCGCCAAAGGCTCGGCTTCCCCTTACTTGATAAAGGCAAGTTTGGAAGCTACCTATCTTGAGTGGAGGCGTAGGAAAAATCTTTAGTAAATTCGGATAACAATTGGTGTAAGGAAGATATGCTACTCGCTTTCAAAGAACGAAACCATGACCTCGCGGGGCCTGTGAGTGTGTGCGTAAACATCCTACACATGGCGCTCTCATCTACACCCTTGATAAGCATTTGGTCGCGGTATAACTCAGCATGCTCTGAGGGGCCAGTGGCACCCGAGTATTGGGGTATCTGAGGCATGGCGAACGCCTCGGGGAGAGCTGCCGTCCTAATCTCTATAGTGAATGGCGACTAGTAGGTCATGGGCATTGGTGCAGCTGTGATGTTTTGCTTCTCAGAGAGGAGCTTCACTTGGGCTTCCAAGTTCTCCATCTTTTCCACAAGTTCGAGGGGTATCCTCGGTGTACCCGATGATGTCGCCGTCATTTGAGAAGCTTTTTTGGCGTTTAGCTTCTCACGGAGATCCTCGTGGGTACGCTTTGCACGCCTCGTACCCTGGCTGCTGCGGGAATTGCAAGAGGCGGTGGAGCGCTCGTCGCGGGAGCCCACGGTTTGAAACTTAGAACGGGTACCCGATGGCCTAGGCTTTGGCTTGCTGGCCTCGGGTACCCCTCTTCTGACCATAGCTTGGTCGTCCGTTTGAGGTGGTGGAGCTTCTAGCGTCACTGGTGGAAGCGAACTTTCGGGTGCTCGAGATCCGACCGCCCTAAGTATTGCGTGGGCAAGATCCTCAAAACGCTTATGCGAAATAGGTTCCTCTTCTTGGCGAATACCCGTCGATTGCTTGATACCCTTGACCTTACTGATGCGGGCTACCCTTCTTGCAGGATCACTTCCTTCATTGCTGCTGTCATCTCTCATCCTTGTAGGATCCGCCATTAAACTTTCGGGAGATACGTCGGGTGCCATGTATTGGAGTACACACAACAACTAGAACCGCAGAGGAAGCTTTTTGTGCGCCTCCCCACAGGCGGCGCCAATTGTTTTCAACTGATTTTGGGGTAGGAAAAGCCAAACCAATCTAGAACAATAAATTTGTATTTTTGGGAGATGGGGTACCTCACTGGTTTGTTGTGTGCGGTGTGGTGTATCTGGACTTCGGGGGAGGTGAGAAAGGGAGAGAGAGTGGTAGCAACGGTGGAAGGTCAGAAGCAAGAGAGATGTCCTTCCCAATGAGTTTCACGCCTGCAAAACAGCGAAATAGAGGTTAGAGGTGAAGCCGGGGTACCCTAGCGTTCACACTCCGACGCTCAAGTTAGCAAACTCAAGCTTTTTTGTCAAGAGAGCTCGCTAGCCCACTGTAAATTAGGGTTTTAAGGTTGAAGAAAACATATTTTTTGGAGTGTGAGTGTTCATGGTGAGTTTGAACTTGATCGAGAATAAAACCTATACGCCTTTATATATGGAGTACCTTAGCTGCCACGTGGCGTACCCTTTTTGGCTAACGTCCCTTTACCGCTTTTATGATTCTTGGGGCCGTTATGTGCATGTTCGAGGCGTATCTCATCTTTTGGAAACGTGGCGCACGCTGGAGAGTGGTCTGGGGTACCTCTGCAGTAGCTGTCGGGTAGGCGGTTGGGGACCACTGTCCTTGGGACAATGTCCTTCACTTTTGGCAGAGGTAGCATGCGGCTGTCCCCCCGATTTGATACGACGTTCTTGATTCCTAATTCTGACAAAATCAAATAATATCTTTTAGGCGGCGGAGACATTTCTCATGGCGGAATTTTCGGTGGATTCTCTTACATCCGTTTTGCCGGGTACCTCGAGTTACATGGGGTACCCCCTATTACGCAAGGTACCCCTATTTGTATGGGATACCTCTATTTGTATGGGGTATCTCATTATATGGGGTACCTCTATTTGTGTGAAAAACCTCTAATTGTGCAGGGTACCTCTACTTGTATAGGGTACCTCATTATATGTCGGGCACCTCGGATTGTGCAGGGTACCTCCGATTGTGCTGAAATCATTCCATTGGTTGAGACGTGACGCTCTATTGCTTTTCCTATTTTTCTCTCAAATATTTTTGAAATATTATTACTATGTAGAGGTAAGTTTATTAAGACAGAACTTACAAAAAATAAAACTTATTACAATGTGTAGTTTATTTTTAATTATAACTGGTCACAAATTGGAACCATAATTTTTTATTACTGTGAACAAGTTATTCTTTTATAGAATATTTCTATTGGAGGTTCTACTGTATTCTGAAATTCAATTTAATTTAATTCGGTTCAATTCGGTTAGAACATTATAGTTACAGCAATTTTTTTTTAATTTTCACTTAATTTTATTAGATTTTACAATTTTCATCTGATTTTACTAGATTTTATAATTTCCACCTGAATTAACTAGCAACTGTACATTGAATGACTACCTAGGCTTCGTTTTAATTTTTTTTTTCTCCCAATCAATTAAACTGTTAATTACATCCAACTATCAAACCAAGTAACCAACCATACACGTCAAATTAATCAGAGAATAACTAATTGCTATTATAAAATACAAAACACGTCTTTAGAACATTGAAAAGAAAAGTCAAAACCTAACAATTTTGGATAAGTGTTAGTAAAGAAAGCAACTTCATAAATACATATCTAAGCACCCGCCAATCGAAAAGTAAGAGTCAGGAAGAGCACTTCGAATTTATTGCAAGGTGATTCTAAATTTCTAATCTCACGCATCCGGCACGTGCCAGAAGAGACAGATAATATTCAAAATTACTATGCCTGACCCTGACAGCTTAAACCGCGAGTAAATTATTATTACTGTGATTGATTTAAAAAAATAAAATTAAAGGAATATTATTGGATATGAATCTTGAACCAGACCTTATCATATCAACGTACCTGCCTCCGGTCTTGGGTCCATTCATCGAAATTCTAAATTCGCTCCAACTCCATTTTAAGGCCTATCTAATAAATCCAGTCCATTTAATTAAATTTGAATTATGTGTCTCCCCACACAAAAACCGAAAGCTCTATTAAAATTAAAACCGTAAACGCAAATGCTAACAGACGTTAACTCTGAAACCAGTCACCTAATTATATGGTTGGTCATTTGTTGATTTGGGCTGGGCTTTCTCAGGCCTAGGCCCAGCCCATAGAATTGATACTTGGTCCAAGCCCTGGAAAGCCCATTCAATTTGAGCGGATCTGGGCAGGGTTTGGGCCTTCCATAATTTTATTAAATAAATTTTTAATTAAACTATAAGTTAACGAAAACACTAAAATTAAGATGATTATTATTATTAAACAAAAAAAAATTAATTGCTCCCTTGAATGGACTTGGCCGGTCACCTCTAAGCAAATATTTGTATTTCTTTTTCTTTATTTCTTTTTCTTTTCTTTTTATTATTTATTATTGTAAATTAAAATTATTTATATTTTAGAGATTAATTACGTTTGTGTATTGTAATTTATGCAGAAGCTCAAGACTCATGTTTATTAAAAAGGATGTTAATCCGAAACGGAATGAGAGATTCAACTCTTTCAATTAAAAAGAAAATTTTAATTTAATTTAATTTTTTAATTTATAAATTAAAGCCCGACCTTTTTGCAAAAGCCCTTAACCAGGGTTAGGGTTGGAAAAACTCCGGGTATCAAAATGACCAAACCCGACCCGGATGCAATAGATGCCCGGGCCGGGTTGTGCCGGGCTTTAATCTAGGTACCCAAATTTTATATTTTTTAATATTATATGTGTATATATATATATTTAGTAATTTTATAAGTTTTAAATTTTAATAAAATTTGACATGAAAATATGAACGTAAAGTGTTTAAAATTTTATATATGTGTAATAAATGAGTCAAATAAATATAAATATTTAAAATAATATATATTTTATAATATTTTTTAATAAAATTCGGGTTCCGAATTTATCAAGTAATGTTCAAGACCGGCCTGGCTTCATACCCGGCCCAAAACGCCTGGATGCGGTCTGGGTCCGGACCGAGCGGGTATTATTACCACCCCTAACAAGGGTACTCATAGTGGACTTAAATTTTTGGGCACATTTCCATGATTTTATGATGCGGGCCAAGCCTCAAGGCAGTAAGCTTGGGCCGACCCGGACATTTTTGCCAACCCTACCGAATTAAATCTCAACTTTCTTCTTTATACGATTTTAGAGGGGGGGGGGGACACCCATCTTTCTTCTTCATTCAAATAAACTCTCATAATCTATAACCCATGTAAATTTATTTTCTTTGTTTTTTTTTCATTCAATTCCCTCTTCTCTCATTTTGTATTTGATTTCGGTACTCAGACAATTATAAAAAAAATTAGATTAAATATGAGAATAATAGATATTAGTTCCATGTAAATAAAGTTATTTATTTATTGAAAGTTATAGTCTTGATTTTCTTTGACTTTCTCTTCTTTTATCATTTTAGTTCTCAAAAGTATGTATTAAAGGTGTTTTGTTGTTAATAACTTATAATCTAGATAAATTATATTAGATGGCCAGAATAATCTCAGAATGAGAAACGAAACTAGAAGAGAATCAAAATTCCAAACGATGAAAAAGAAAAACTAATTACTTTTGACACTCCTCCAAATCTCCTTAAAGCCCTCTTTAAACGAAATTACCTAAATAACTCAAGATAAACTAGTTCTTTGTTTTAATCAAAATTCAATTAAACGCTAAAATAATTTTTTCTTTTGATTATCTATATATATATATATATATATATATTACACCCACCACATTTCATAATTTATATTTAGAGAAAAGAATAACTATATCCACAAAGTTTAGAGAAATGGTCATGAAGACCTCTAAATTTTCAATAAGGAACATGAAGATCTTGTTTTACTATAATATCCTTTGAATATAGTAAATAAAAATTTTTTAACGTTTTTAATAAATATAAAAAATATAATATAAATAATTTAGTTTTTCTAGTAGATTGTAAAATAATAAAATATTTTTTAATATTAAATATATAAAATGTACATATTATTATGTCTATTTTAATACTGTATTTCTGTTTTTGTAAAACATTGGAGTTAATTTAATAGAACCAAAGGGTATTATGGTTAGAAGAAGTCTTAATGTCTCTTATTGAAGGTTTAGGTTCTTCATGTTTGTTTCTCTAAACCTTGAGAGTGTAGCTATAATTTGCCCTTACATTTATATTTTAAACATTAACTGAAGATTTTTTTTTTCTTTTGTGAAATCTTTAAAATTTTTGAATTATTTTTAAGTTAAATTTTATGACAAGATGATTGATTTTTATTTTATAAGTTAGTATTTTATAAATTACACTAAAGTGTGTTAAAAAGCTTCGCTCATAGTCTTTATCGTTGCTTGATAAATAAAAATTAGAGTTGGATCCCTTACCATCACACGCACTTTTTTTTAATTCTTAATTAAATAAATTTATCTTTTTATATATAAAAAAGGAAAAAAAGACACCTACCCTCTAAAGTTTGGAAAAATAGTCACAAAGGCCCCCAAGTTTTTAATGAGGGACACCAAGATCCGCTTCTGACCATAATATACTTTAACTCTATAAATTAAAAAAATTAACCCCAAAATTTTATAATAAATAGAAACATAATATTCAAATAAATAAATTGAAATCAAAATTATTTTGAATATTATAAAAAATAATTTTAATATTATTAATAGGGAGATATATTGTTAATTATAAAATATATTAAACCCAAAGATTTATTTAGAATTTCTATAATAAATGTAAATATATTATTAAAATAAATATAATAATTAAATTTTAATATTATTTTAAATGATAAAAATAACTTAATATTATTAGTCTACTAGATTGATTGTATTATTTATATTAAATTTGTATTAATTAAAAAACTTCAAAGTCAATTTTCTAAATACTAAATTCAAATGATATTATAGTCAAAAAGAAGTTTTTGGTGTTTTCCTTTTAAAAATTTAGGTTTCTTTGTGACCATTTTCTCAAATTTTGTGACTGTAGGTGTCCTTTTTCTTACAAAAATTGAATTTGTTTTCATTCTTTCTCTAGGGTGTATCATGGCATAGAGCACATGTGCATTCACCAATGGAAGCACGATGAAGAACTCAACACTAGGTTGAATTGCTTTTGTGTTGAAAATAGAAGTTATTATAATAAAATTTTCAAATCTTTGAAGTTGAAAGCATTTATAATGGAAACTCTTTTACCATTTATGAATGGACTTAATTGAGGAGAAAATAAGCGGTAACAAGAGTTTGTGTTAAAATGGAGTAAGCCAGTAAGAAGAATACATTTTGTATTAGTAAGAATTGGAAAAATAGATAAGGAAAAAAAGACTGTTGATATCATAAGACGCTTGAACAATACAAAAAAAAGTTGTAAGAGCGGGGTTATATAAATATGAATTTTAATTAAGAGGAGTCATAAGAAATTTATATTCTTTAAAATATTTTAATAAGGTAAATTAAAAAAAGATTTAAAAGGTTTTTAGAGAGTGCCAATAGTCCAACTCCAAAAATTAATAGCTTCAAATTAATTAAAAGTCTCAATCTTAGATAAACTCATTGTTTTCATCATCAAAATCGTTCAATTAATATTTCAAAATCGTTCTATTAATATTAGTGTCGTTTCTTAATCCAATTAAAATTCTTGCTTCAAAGAAGAGATCGATGGTCCAAAGTTGTATTAATTAATTTTGGCTTTGAACTTAGCATGGAAGAGAATTAATCAAGTTGTGTGAATAAAATATGGTCTTGGCTCCTTCAAGGCTAATGTAGGTGTCACATACATCTTTTGTTAACTTTTTTTATCAATTAATTACTTGATTAATTAAGGCTTATGTGTCACACGCTACTCCCCGTTTAAACATTTACGTAGTCTTTTTGATTAATTGATCAATTCAGAAGTCCTTTCCAATTTATTCAAGTGAAATGGCTAGTAAGGCTTACATTTACAATTTTAGCATTTTTGATTTATACAAGTCAATTTATTTAATTAATTGATTAATTGAGAATGTGAATTGTTTGAATGCCTAAGGTGGATAACATGATGACAAAATTTGAACCGCCAATAAAGGGGGCTTTGCAAATTAATATTAAAATCAGACTAGTATATGTTTTTTTTTTTAATTTAATGTAGCAAGATATATGGTACGTTTATGATTGAGGTTAGACATCTATAATTTAAAAGATACAGTATTAAAGTATTTGGTAAACACTACCTACTGTACCTTAGAAGTTATGTTGATATGATTTTTTTACTTATATAATAAAAATATATTATATCTTTAATAATTTTGTCAAAATTATTATTTAAAATTTATATTTATTATTTATTATTAATTTTTTCATAATTACAATTTTTTTTAAGCTACAACACCTCAAACCATAAACCATAAACCATAAACCATAGTGAATAGACTCGTACTGATTTCGGTAACTGAAATCGATTACTCAGATAGCCCATAGATTTATTGACATTTTCCCCTTAACAGAAATAAAACGCGTACATATATTTGAATTAGCTTGTTCAATTCAATTAATGTTGACGACAGTGAATGGGATCTCGGTTGGTGGAATTGATTTTATTCAAACTGAATTAATTAAAGTGGCCTAATTCTTTGGTTGCATCGAATAAGTATAAAATTAAGGTGGCCATCTCTTTAAGACAAAAGAGAGCCTCTTGGAAGCACATCATTCCCAAACTGCATTGTTTTAATTTATAAGCCGAAATTCAATCAAACTCACTCTTATTTAAATAAGAGTTTATTTAAATTGGGGATTTGTAGTTAATGCCCACATCGAATTGGGGATTTGTAACTCAAAATTGGGGAGTTTTCAATCCATGCCCTAATCTGGGATTATCAATACAAAATTTGGGAAAAAGATACAGCATACATTCCAAATTTTAATTTTTTAAACTTATGTCACAGAAGTATATATTTTGGACAATTTGTTTTTTTTTTGTTATCGGATAAAATATACTCAAATTAAATTATGTTTAAACAACATTAGTGATCAACTATGGTCTAGATCAAGACACTTATGTCAAGAGTTGGATAAAATTAATTAATTGCTAAACTTTCTCTTTATTTTAAAATTTGAAAAATAATGTGATTTTTTTTATAAATTATTTCTTCATAAAGTGTGGATTTACATATATTGTAGCTCTCAACCCTTATTTAATAATCCATTTATTATTAATTACCCGAAATGCACTTTCTAAGTTTATGAAATTTTTAAAACACAAAAGTTATTTACTCTTTTGTTGTGTTTACTTTTTGAAGTGAGAGTGAGAAATGTGAATTTCTTCCACTCCAGTATTTACTTTAACATTTTAAGAGAGAATTGAGAATCTCATTTCGTGGGCTCCACCTATTTTTGGAGTGGGCAGTGGGAGTGGGACTCCCACGACACTCCCACCTCTTCCTTTTCTATCCTCCTTTTATTAAATTTAATAATTTATATTTAATAAAATAAAATAAATAATAATATTATATTTATTTAATATTAATAAATAATAATAATAAATAGTTTATTCTAAGAAAATATTAATTTTGTACTAAATAATATTATATTATTATTTTATATAATAATAAATTTAATATAATTATATTAAATAAAATAAAATAACATTTCATTTTATATTAAAATTACAATTAATAATTTATTGTTCATAATTAAGAATATTAATAATTATAATAAATTTACAAATATAATAAAATAAATATTATTCATTAAATATATTTTTTATTAATTTTGTAATTAAAAATTATAATTCTTTAAATAAAGATAAAATTATAATTTGAAACTATTTACTCCCAATCCAAGACAAAGTAAACACATAAATTNATTAATAATAATAAATAGTTTATTATAAGAAAATATTAATTTCGTACTATGTTAATAGTAAAAATATTTCATTTATATTGCCCTTATCAATAATTTTTAATTTACATAATTAAAATTAAAATTAATAAAAAATTGTGATGTACATAATTAAGAATATTAATAATTATTATAAATTTACAAATATAATAAAATAAAATTTTATTTATCAAATATATATTTTTATTAACTTTGTAATTAAAAGCTATAATTTTTTAAATAACGGTAAAATTGTAATTTGAAATTATTTACTCCAAATCCAAGATAAAGTAAATACATAAATTGGATTCTAATCTCCATTCCATACTTCAATTCCATTGTAAGTAAACAATCTACTTTCACTTCCACTCCACACTCTCAATCATAGGATTACCACTCCAATCCAAAATGTAAATGCTCCCTTAATACATTTTTTACTCTTTTTTCTCTAAAAAAAATCAGAATTTATCATTTATTTGTTACCATAAATTATCTTATCCTCCTCTTATTTGCTAATTTCCTTATCAAATTAAGGTAATTTCTCTCTCTTTTCTCTTTTTCACTTGTTAAAAAATTTATCAGCGCATAACCAAATCTAACAACAAGCTACATTTGTAAGCTTATATTAGAGCCAAAATTAAAAGTTGTCAAGATTTTAAATTCTGACCAACTAATGATTCAATCTACATTAAAGGACAAATAAGGAGACATTTAGAAAACATTAATTGAAAACTAAGTATTTCATAAAATAATAGAGTTTATATTTTATTTTTAATTTTGTTCCTCATTCAACTATATTTTTTCTTTCAATAGGAGTTAGAGATTTGTTTTATAAAATGATTTAATTTTATATTTCTTGAACTAATTGAAATCATTAGGAGGTAAAAATTTTATTACTGTTTTAACTTATTATAAAAAATATTATGATTTGATCAAATTGAAAGAAACAATCAATATATATTATAACATCGCCACTAGTATTAGAAAATGGAACATCATCAAGTCATATCAATATATGGTTTGGTCTAATTGCAAAATGGAACACAATAACAAGTAACAACATTTTCAACTATAACTTTCATGACTTTTAACGTCACAGTCATATTTACTTTTTTTCTTCTAATTATATTAAATAATTCAGATATATGACATTCTCTACCAATAAAAATAATAATTTCATAATAATTATTTTATGGTTTAATTTTAATAATTTATATTATAAGCTTATTTGTTAAATATGTGTATTTCTCTAAGAGTTTTGATATTACATGTTTTGATATATGTGTTCTTTTACTCCTTTATATGCACCGATATTCAACAAATATTTATCATAAATTTATAAATTAGCCCAAACTCATTAGAAGTCCTAGGTCCGCCCCTTCATTGAGAGTTAGAAATCTCATCTCAAGAACCCTACAGATTCCCCTACTGTTGTTATAAAAGATTCAGTTAACTCCAATTGAACTCGCCAATCCTACTATTTATGTTATAACTGATATGCATGCTAAAAGAATTGTATAGAATTTATAAATGGAACTGGCAGCATGAACCTACTAAAATCTTAAAATTACTGGAATATACACACACACACACACAACGCTCAATCTTTCATCTGCTGAAGGATCCTGATCAAATGATGTTGATATAGACTGTTTTGTCTCCATCGTGTGCCGCCTTTCATTGAATTAAAAGAAACCCAGAAGATGAATATCAAAGAAAACATGACTGTAGCTGAAACTAGCTATGACCAATCAAATGAATATTCATGTGATATATAACCACAAGCCTGGACAGTGAAGCCTCTGAATTATGTTTCTCTTGAACAAATGTGCAGTCTGCTAGCATTACAGGCCATGGTGATATACCACTTTCTGAAGCTAGGCAAATGCATTTCAATCCATTCCTCAATGGAAGACAATGATATGCTTATACGTTTCTATATTCAATTGTTCCGCAAGTAACATGTAGTTCAGATGCTATAAATTACCACAGGTACTTTGCGTTACTACATATGTACTTGTTTTATTTTAATTATTAATTACCCGATCTGTAATGCTCAAGTTCACTTCAACTCATAAATTGAAGTATGTCAATTTATGAAAGAGCCGCAGGCTGAAATTTACGCTTGCAAAAAATTAATGAGACACTTATTAACAATGATCAGGTATATTTATACAATATTTTACCTTGAGGGTGCATTTGGTTGAGTGATAAAAGGCTTGGGATTGAATTATTTTTACAAACTTTAATCTAACTTCCAGTTTGGTGCAAACAAAATGATTTAGCATATAATCCTAGCCCACACTTTATTTTTAATAAAGGATCTGCACTTTAATAAGATAAAGATAAAAGTTTTCCCATAAAGATGGAGAACTTAACATGGAATTATAACTTAGCATAACGTTATGTTTAGTCTAAAACAATTTGAAATTATTTTACCTTAAAATAGTTAAACGCATATCTAATCACTTCTTGTTGATAGGACAACAACCTACATTATGGAGAGGTGAAAAAGAAAGAGGAACTAAACCTTAAAAGTAATAGACGGAAACACATCTAGTCACTTCTTATTCATGGCACAACTTACATTCTCTGGAAAAAATGAAAAACGAAAACTGAACCCTAAAAGTGATAGACATGAACACATCTAACCACTTCTTATGGATAGTACAACAGCTTACATTGTAGTATTACAAAAGCCAATTTAATCATATAAAGAAGCAGAAAGGCGAGGAGTAAGAAGCGCTTTAAGCGGAGTAGCTCTATTGATGGTTAAGGATTTTGCCTCTTCCATGTCAACTGGTTCATCTAATGGGGTTGCAAAATCAAACCCGTGTAGTAAAGAAGCAAGGATTAGNTTCTCTTCTCTTCTTTTCTCCCAAATTCTTCTTCTCATCTCTCTTTGTAATTTATTTTCAATCAATAAAATTAGTTTTATTTCAATTTTCAAATTTCATTTTTAATTATGTGTTTTTCAATTTTAGTAATTTCCTTTAAAAAAAATGTTTAGCTAAATATTAATAGTTAGGGGAAGATGAAACTCTTAGGAAATACATATGATTCAATGAAATTCTATTTTTATTTTTATAAATTAAATTATTTTCTATTTAATTTTATACATATTTTATATTACGAGATTTTGATTTATTGTAGACAAACAAGGGAGTTTGGCATAATAAATTCTTTTTATCTAAATATAAGATATGGTAAAATGGTATTTTGACTTATTGTAGACAAATTAAATTTTGGCACAATGAATACTTAATCCATCATAAAATTAAAAGGAAAATAATAATAATTTTTATAATTAATCTTTTGGGCAATAAATCTAAAAAATGGCAAAAATAATTTATTAAGTTTTATTTACTAATAAGAGTGAATCCACAACCCTAACTAATTCAATTTCATAGTTTTATTTAAATTAAGTTGTTTATATTTAAGTTTTATTTTCAAATTTTAGATAAAATAAAATAAATAAAATAAATATTTTCTCTGTGGATCGACCTCAGACTTACTGAGATATATTATAACTAGGCACTTTTATACTTGCGAGTAAATCAAACAGTTTTAAGTCGTGTCAAGTTTTTGGTGCCGTTGCCGGGGAAATGTATTTATTTTGTTTTATTTTTTCCTTTTATTTTTTTTACTTTTTTTGTAAATTTTCGTTTGCCCCCTTTTCCTTTTCTTAAATTCTCTTCTAACCCCACATCTTTCATAATTCTAGTTTCACCCCAACAATTCTCGTTTCTTATTCATTCGTCTCATAATTACGTCCTGACCCTAAAATATTTCTGAATCTTCATTTTCATCCCACATGGCTCAATTTTAAACTTCTAAATATTACGGTGTGGCCATAAAATTATAAATAATTTCAATAAGATCCCTAAATGAAATTTCTCACAATAATTAGACTTGAACTTATTTGGACTTAATTTGGACCAAGAAAACTAACTACTAACACTTAACTAACTAACGACTAATTTTTTTTTATTTGAGTATTTAATTTTCAGTTTTTTTATATTTTTATTTTTTTATTGGTGGGTTCAACCACCAGTTTTTTTTATTTAATTTTAAGTTATTAATTTATTATTTCGCATTTTTTTTGCTTTGTTTTATTTTATAAGGTGGGTTCAACCACCAGTTTTTTTTCGCATTTATTTTATGCTTTATTTATTTTTTTAATTTAATTAGTGGTTTCAACCACCAAAATTGTTATTTAATTTTAAGTTATTAATTTTCTTTTGTACACTTATATTATTTACATATTTTATTTTTCATTTTTTTGCAATTTTCATTTAGTTTTTGTATTATTAATTTGTTTGTTATCTTTGTGATATAATTATTGTATGAGACGTTGGTCTCAAACTTCAAGTGGCAGGTTAATTTGTAGATCTCAATCACCACCACCAATCATGGACGAGATCCAAGACGAAAACAATTTAGGGCAACTTAATCCTCCAATTGATCAAGGAGACAACCAATCTCAACATGATCAATCGAGAACTTTGAGAGACTACATGAATCCAACCAGAACTGGAGCACCGTCGTGTATAGTATTTCCTCTAGAAGCATCTCGATTCAACTTTAAGCCAAGTATTATCCAACTTTTACCAACATTTCATGGTTTAGAATATGAGAATCCGTACTTGCATCTAAGAGATTTTGAGGAAGTTTGTAATACATACACGGACCAAAATTGTAGCATGAACATAATTAGATTAAAGCTTTTTCCTTTTTCATTAAAAGATAAAGCTAAAACTTGGCTACAAAACCTTAGATCTGGATCAGTAAGAACTTGGAATAACATGCAAGAACAGTTTTTGAAAAAATTCTTTCCACCTCATAGAACAAATTCTTTTAAAAGGCAAATCACTTCTTTTACTAAAAAAAATGGAGAAACATTATACTAGTATTGGGATAGGTTTAAAGAATTACTTAACATATGTCCATATCATGGTTTTGAAACTTGGCGATTGGTCACTTATTTCTACGAGGGCTTAATACCCCAAACTAGACAAGTTGTAGAAATGATGTGTAATGGTGAATTTAAAGATAAAAATCCTGAAGATGCACTAGATTACCTTGACCAATTAGCTGAAAATGCACAACATTGGGATACTGTTGGAACTTTTGAATTGACTAATAAACCACAACCATCTCCATCTAGTGGAGGAATCTACAACCTTAGGGAAGATCGTGATTTACAAGCAAAATTTGCATCCCTAGTTAGGAAGGTTGAAGCTTTGGAAAATAAAAAAAGTGATCAAGTAAAATCTGTTCAAGAAATTGCATGTGATGTTTGTAGTTCTAATGATCATTTCACTCAAGATTGTCCCACTCTGCCTGCACTCAAAGAATGTTTGCATGATCAAGCTAATGTTATCAACACTTTTAATAAACCAAACCCATATTCACAGACTTATAATCCTGGTTGGAGAAATCATCCAAATTTCAGTTGGAGGAATAATAATAATGCACAATCTTCACAAGCACCACCTCCACAAAATTTTCAAAATACTCATCCTTATGTACCATATGTTCCACCACCATGGAAAAATTTGGAAGATACAATGCATTCATTCATTAGGAAGCAAGATACTATTAACAATCAAAATGCACAAACTTTTTCTGATTTGAAAGATACTCTTGCTAAAATTTCTTCTACACTCACAATTTAAGAAAAAGGAAAATTTCTAACTCAACCACAACCAAATCCTAAGATTCAAAATGCACCTATGGACCATGTCAAGTCAGTTATAACTCTTTGTAGTGGTAAGATTATTGATCGGCCTATTCCTGAACCTTGTGAAAATGAAAAATCAAAGGGTAAAGAAGAACTAGATAAACTTACACCTAGTGAAGAAATAACTACTATTCCATATGAACCACCATTACCGCATGCATTGAATAAACCAAGGAAATCAAACCACTCTTCTGAAATTTATGACATCTTTAAGCAAGTGAAAGTTAACATTCCTCTGTTAGATGCAATCAAGCAGGTACCTTCATATGCCAAATTTTTAAAGGACTTATGCACTGTTAAGAGGAAATTGAAGGTAAAAAAGAATGCGTTTATGGCTAAACAGGTAAGTACCATTTTGTCTACTAATAATAAGTTAAAATATAAAGATCTTGGTTGTCTTACTATTTCTTGTAATATTGGAGATCACAAAATTGAGCATGCTTTGTTAGACCTTGGTGCTAGTGTTAATTTGCTTCCACATTCAGTTTTTCTTCAACTTAATCTTGGTGAGTTAAAATCAACTTCAACTACACTTTTGCTTGCCGATAGATCAGTTAAAATACCGAAAGGAATAGTGGAAGATGTTTTAGTACAAGTTGATAAATTCATATACCCTGTGGATTTTATTGTTTTAGAAACTGAACCTGTTGTGAATAATTATAAACCAATTCCTGTAATTTTGGGTCGACCATTTTTAGCAACTGCTAATGCTTTGATTAATTGTAGGAATGGTTTAATGAATTTGTCATTTGGAAATATGACTCTAGAATTGAATGTTTTCAATATGTGTAGGCAACCTAATGAGGAAAATGAGAATGAAGATGAGATTGATGAACAAAAGGAATTGCTTGAATCTTGTATAGAGGAGAATATTCAAAAATGGAGTTTTTCTGAACTTAGTGATATTTGCTTGGTTAATTCAATTGAATCAAATAAACAACTTGACCATGATACTTCTAATATAAATTTATTGTTTGATTCTTGTCAGACTTTGCAAACTGATGATGGGAAATCAAAATTTGAGGAGCTTGGAATTATTGAAAAGACTGAACAACAAGAAGCACCTAAATTGGAATTGAAACCTTTGCCTGAAGGATTGAAGTATGCTTATCTTGGAGAAGAACAAACTTATCCTGTTGTGATTTCTTCGACCTTATCAAGCGACCAAGAAGGTAAGTTACTATTTGTTCTTAAAAAGTATAAAAATGCAATTGGATGGACTTTAAATGACATTAAAGGTATTAATCCTTTAATTTGCACACATAGAATCAATTTGGAAGAAAATGCTAAAACATGTCAACAACCTCAAAGAAGATTAAACCCACACATGAAAGAAGTAGTAAAAACAGAAGTTCTTAAGTTACTTGATGCGAGAATTATCTACCCTATCTCTGATAGTAAGTGGGTAAGTCCTACACAAGTAGTGCCTAAAAAATCTGGAATCACTGTTGTTAAAAATGAAAAAGGTGAATTAATTCCAACACGAATTACATCTAGTTGGCGCATGTGCATTGATTATAGGAAATTAAATGAAGCCACTAGAAAAGATCATTTTCCTTTACCATTTCTTGACCAAATCTTAGAAAGAGTAGCTGGACATCCTTACTACTGCTTTTTAGATGGGTATTCAGGTTATTATCAAATTCCTATAGCACTTGAAGACCAAGAAAAAACCACATTTACATGTCCCTTTGGAACATTTGCATTTAAAAGAATGCCATTTGGACTTTGTAATGCTCCTGCAACATTTCAAAGATGCATGTTAAGTATTTTCACTGATATGATTGAACATTGTTTAGAGGTCTTTATGGATGATTTGACAGTGTTTGGGAATTCTTTTGATGATTGCCTTGATAATTTGGAAAACGTTTTAAAAAGATGTGTTGAAAAAGAACTCGTTTTAATCTGGAAAAATGCCATTACATGGTTACTTCTGGAATTATTTTGGGTCATGTTGTATTCGTTAAAGGAATTAAAGCTGACAAAGTAAAAATTGAAGTCATATCTAAATTGCCACAACCAAAAACAGTTAGAGATGTGCGATCATTTATAGGACATGCATGATTTTATATGAGGTTTATAAAAAACTTTAGTGTCATATCTAAACCATTTTGTAACCTTTTATTAAAAGATGCACCATTTGAATGGCATGATGATTGCAAAAAATATTTTGAGAAAATAATTTGCCTTTTGACATCTGCACCTATTATGCAATCTCCTGATTGGTCTTTGCCTTTTGAATTAATGTGTGATGCAAGTGACTTTGCTATTGGTGCTGTTTTAGGACAAAAAAGGGATCATAAGTCGTTTTGTGATTCACTATGCGAGTAAGACTTTGGATAATACTCAAATGAATTATTCAACAACTGAAAAAGAATTACTTGCTGTGGTGTATGCATTAAACAAATTTCGCTCATATTTACTTGGTTCTAAAACTGTTGTGTTTACTAATCACGCTACTGTGAGATATTTGATGACTAAACAACATGCTAAACCAAGACTAATTCGCTGGATTTTGTTACTTTAAGAATTTGACCTCACCATCAAAGATAAAAAGGGCGCTGAAAATGTTGTTGCTGATCATTTATCAAGACTCACTTATGAAATCTGCACTGATATAACACCCATCAATGATTCATTTCCTGATGAATTTTTATTATTTGTTACTTCAATACTATGGTATGCTAACATTATTAATTTCCTTGTTACAGGTAAAATGCCTTCGCAATGGAATACTCAAGAGAAAAAGAAATTTTTTGTTGAAGTAAAGAAATTTTATTGGGATGATCCTTACTTATTCAAATATTGCTCTGATCAGATTTTTCGACGATGCATTCCTGATAATGAGAATTAGTGGCCTACATTGAGGATCAAGAAAGACAACTCAGAGCAATAGAACGTGACATATATGAATTTCAATTGGAGCTTGAGGTTAACTCAATGAGAGGATGAATGTAAGTTCATTTTCCTTTGTACATATTGTGTTTCTTTTTTGTTGTTTGCTTTCACGTTTGATTTGATTTTGTAGATTTGATTTTGGTGTGTTTTGATTTATTTTCCCGTATAAATGGCGGATAACGGTACTCTGTGACTTCTTAAGTCGGTATCCTCAGTTTCCCACAATAACTGAAATCTCAAAATCAAGCATGGAAGAAATACAACATAACTTGCATAAGTGTTTTCCTTCTCTGCCTCAGAATGCCCTCAGGAAAATTTACAAAGCTCGTTGTGAACAACTGCATTTGTTAATGATCAATGGCATTCCTTCTAACATTCGTTGGTTAATTGAAGCAAAGGTCCGATTAGCTGGTGAGTTTTCTGATCCATTTGTTTCTTACATGCCTGGTTTTGGTAAAAGTACATTTGCTAAGAAAAGGAGAGCTAAACGAATTGGCTCAAAATGTCATAATTGTGTACGACTTAGTTGCAGACTAGAAGTTTGTAAATCTTTAAGAATGGTTTCTGATAGTCGAGAGGACAAAATTAAATTCGTCAAAGATGGCATGAGTAAAGAATCGTTGGATGATATCTTACGATCTCTTGAGACGCATTGAAGCGGACATGTGCAATATGAGATACACATGTTATGGAGACTATTCCAAAATGAAAGTGCACAATTTAGTCTTAGGAATCTGACTAAAAAAGACCATGTTTGCCAATTTATAAGAAAACTGAATGGGAAGCCTATCATCGACCTATAGAGGGCGTTCAAGCCGTTACTGGACGTAAAACCAGAGGAAGATGTGAGCCACAATCACAACTGCCAGTAAATATCCTTTTACTTTATTGCACTTTTATTATTTGCATTATTGCATTTAATAGTGTGATTTTGTATTTAATCATTATTTGCTTTCTTTTACTTTTTCTTTTCACTGTTTGCTTTTTTGTACTGTTTGCTTTTGAATAATTGAGACATGAGCTTTACGCGTCATCTAAAAAATCCACCAACCCATTTACAGCTGTTTCACATTCTGTCTGTCACTCAGATCTTTAAATACGAGCTCTTTTTCCAAACCACTCACAACTTGTTTTTTAAGATTATTCTAATGGCAGCATCTTCGAGTAGACAATTCAAAAACATTTGTGTACTCTCTGGATTTCATTATGGAAAATACAAAGAGTTCGTTCAAGCAGCTATAGATCTTGGTCGTGCCATAACTGAGAGGAAACTGCACCTTGTATATGGAGGAGGTGACCGCGGGTTATCAAAACTTGTCTCGGAAGTTATTTTTATTAGAGGAAACCAGGTACTAGGTATCATTCCACAAGCCTTAAAACCTCTAGGATGCAGGTCTGATGTACCAATTGGAGAAGAGTTAGTTGTCTCAAGTATGCAAGAGCAAATAACTGAGATGTTAAATTATGCTGATGCTTTCATTTTCTTGCCAGAAGATCTTGCAACTTTAGAGACATTGATTACATTTGCATCTTAGACCCATTTAAACATCCATAAAAAACCCATCGGTTTACTAAATGTTAATAATTTTTTTGATGAGTTGCTCACATTCATTAACCATGCAATTAAGAATCATTTTATTTCAATATCTGCCAAAAATCTTTTTGTTTGTGCTTCTACTGCTAATGAGTTACTTGATCTTTTACAAACTTACAAACCAGGACCAGATCCTAAGACCTTGGCCTTTGAATGGTTGACTAATGATGGTAACCCTAGCCTTAGTAAGAAGTACAAATTGGATTTAACTCTTCGGTTGTAACAATCTTCTTAGAGCTATAAGGTTGTGTCTTCTAAACTCTCCTTCTTTCCTTTAAGCCATTGAGGACAATGTCTTGTTCAAGTTGGGGGGAGGGAATAGTTGACAGATGTGGAATATAGCAAATCCCAGTAATGCTTTTGTCGAAGATGGCAGAATATGGGGTGTAGGGACTCTAGAAACGCATCTTCAGCGGGTTGTTCAGGTGTGATCTTTCTTATTTCTTCTTTTATTATTTATGTTTCCTTTATCTTTTTTATCTTTCTGCATGTATATAATGTTTAAATTAGGTTGGGGGGAAGGGATAATTGATGTAAATTGTAAATAGGCGTGTTTAATTTTTAAAAAAAACCCAAAAAAAAACCAAAAACAATCAATAATTTTTTTGTCTAGGATGGCTGTGTAAAGAGTCACAACTTTTGAGACGCATCCTAATAGTCTTGTTGTATTATATTTTGATTTTAAAATTCATAATAAGTT